>QLTV01001119.1:2731531-2790103 GCA_003457575.1 Thermophis baileyi
TTTTTGGCCTCCCGAAGCCCTGCCCCCAAGTCCCATTTTTGCGAAAAATGGGCCCGTTTTTCGCAAAAACGGGGTGCGCAGAGGGTTTGGGAGGCCTGCAGAGTGCTCCTGGGGGCCGGGGAGGACAAAAACTTTTTTTTCTTACTTACCTCTTCGAAATCTTGATGCGTCTTATATACCGGTGCGTCTTATAGTCCGAAAAATACGGTAGTTAAGTTAGAAGGTTCTCACACCCCCTCCCCCCCCCCGTCCCGAATGATCTACCTGGGAAAGGTGCATTTCAGTACCCATAATCTCTACTTAGCATGGGCAAGGACTTGGCTATATCGGAGATGAAATAAAGTGTACTAGAAAGCACCAGATTAGGAAGTCATTTGAATAGAAATTAAATACAAAAAGCTAACAGCAAACCACAAGCATTAGAAAATCATGCTACTATTTGGTGCACTGTGGCCCTCACAGAGGACAATAAACATTTTGCCTTTTGTTGCACTATATGCTTTATTATTTTAATTACTATTATTTTAACAAGTTGCATCAAAAATACAAAATGGAAAAAATAACATAAAAATAATAAAAAACAAGGAAGGAAGAAGGGAAGGAATCCATTTATAGATATCCCATTTCCATGAAATGTTAAATATTATTTAAATGTTTCTAAATAAAAGAATAACTGATAATATACTGTAAAATATGAAATATTTGCCAAATGGAAACATATTGCGTTATTTTTTAATTAGTAGATAAAATTTCTTTTTTAAAAACAGATAAATTACTTATCTCGAATCCAGTTCTTAATTTAGAAAATTAATGCTAATTAATTAATGCTTTCCAGTTTTTCAAAATAATTCTCTTAGTAACAC
Source organism: Thermophis baileyi (assembly GCA_003457575.1). Taxonomy (NCBI): domain Eukaryota; kingdom Metazoa; phylum Chordata; class Lepidosauria; order Squamata; family Dipsadidae; genus Thermophis; species Thermophis baileyi. The sequence goes on from QLTV01001119.1 coordinate 2,732,395, forward strand.
TCCAGGCCTGGCATAATTATAATTCCTCATTATCAGATTCCTAAGTTTAAGGACCTAATTTAACACAATATTATCTTTAACATTAAAGGATTTCTTAATAAATCTACTGTTATAAGTGAAAGTGAACAAAGAGCCAGCAAATAGCCGAACATTTTTCTGAAAGTCCAAGTCCAAGCTATTCCTAGTGCAATTAACTCGCCCCTGTATAAAGGAGGGTGAGAACACTTTATAAAGGAGATAAACATGGCTAGTTACACAATTTACATGAAATTCAGATGGTTAGACAACTACTGATTCATTTGCACAATTTGCTCTGTTTTAATAACGTATTTAATAATCTTTTTCAGATACTAGTTTAGATTTGATACTTCAGCTTAATCAGGCAGAGCCAAAAAATAAGGTATGCCAAAACAGCAATGTCATGGCTCCTCTGCAGTGTTTTGGAATGACTCCAGAAGTCACTGCACCAACAGTAATAGAAACAGAAATGATGTCACAACAGTTGAAGGTAATGTCTCATAAATAAATGAGTGATCTACTATCTATATGAAATAGCAATATTTTAAATAAGGTATTTACTGATTTCAACAGAAGACAGGATTTTAAGAAAAGTTTTCCATTTACTCTGTCTTCTTTTTAGTATTTTTCTTAACATATAAACAGCAACTGTTGCTGGAAATTAAATTCGTACTTTCTCCATCACAAAAGCCTGGACATGGAGATGAATAATAATAATAATAATTAAAGGTCTCCTTCTCCTTCAAGGGCACAGCATGCAGGAATCTTAATTTATAAATTGCAACATAGCAGAAAGTCAAACTTTCAAATGGTAAATGCCTTGTTAAGTGTTGACCTTTTGTTCTCATTAAGTAACATATTTAATTCCTTTTCAGACTGTGCTGAAGATGGTATATGATGAGAGTTACAAAATACTTGTTCTATCAGAAAAATCTCTACCTCTTGATGATGGTGATAAGATTCAACAAGGTCCATCAGTGGAGGGTTGGCAAAGAGAGAGACTAATCTTGGTTGATATAATACAGTCACTGAAGAATTATCTCAAACAATCTAATAAAGAAAACAAGGTACAAGGATATTATAACATTTTTGTTTACAGTCATTTATTAATTATTAATGTGTATAATTAATATGTAATTATTACATACAAAACAATATGAAAATTACAGTTGCCAGTTCTTTAGCTAGTGTTTGCTTTCATATGCATCAAGTTCTTCCCAAGAAACTAGGACAGTGATAGCTAACCTTTTTTTCCTCGGGTGCCAAAAGCACGCACGCGACAGCGCATGCCGACACCCATAATGCAGTGACCCCCGCAGGCCCCACCCCCCTGTGCATGTGTGTGTGACCCCCCCACGGTCCAAAACCCCCGCCCCCCATTTTGGTGCTAGCAGGCCTCCCTGAAGCCTCCTGGGACCAAAAATGGGCCACAGGAGGGGGGCGCCGCACCCCCCATGCCCCATTTTGGTGCTAGCAGACCTCCCTGAAGCCTTCTGGGACCAAAAACGGGGATGACTTTGGCTCTCTCCTAACGGGAGAAGATCAGCACCCAACCTTGACTTGAAGTGATTTCCGGCGGGGCGCGGGGCTTGCCTACATAACTTTGCCGGTGCCACTGCCTCTGCAAAGAGGGTCCCCCCCCCACCAGGACTTTCTCTCCCCCCCAGGCAAACCCAAAGGTTTACAGCGAGGCTGGGGAGGAGGAGGAGCTGCCGCTGCCTCTGCAAAGAGGCAGCGGCACAGGCAAAGAGGCAGCGCTGCTTTGCCGGCATGAACGGCCTCCAATGTGGATCCCGGGCAGCGGGCGTCGATGGCATGGCCGGTGCGCACGCGTGCTAAGAGGAGCTGCCCAGTGAGCATGGGCGCACCAGGAAATAAACTTCCGGTTTCCGGTGCATGCATGCGCACCGGCCAGCTAGTCGTCTTGTTACTGGCGCGCATACGTGCGCGACGATCAACTGGCCGGCTGATCTTCCGGCACAGCTGCATGCGTGAAGGCCTGCTGATCGTCGCGCACGCATGCACGCCAGTAACCAGAAGACTAGCTGGCCGGTGCGCATGCGTGCGTAGGACACCCGGAAGAGGAATGGGCGCCGCCACGCGTGCCAGGCGACATGGCTCCACATGCTACCTGTGGTACGCGTGCCATAGGTTCGCCATCACGGACCTAGGATGTCGTCATGTATCAATATAGTTATGCATAGAAAAGCAAATTCTAGAACTAAAGAAAAAATGCTGTAGTTGCCTGAAAACTAGTCAGATTGACAGGATATAATAAACCACTAATGACCACTTGGAAATTTAGCTCTCACTGGAGTAGTTAATCCCATTTGGGATTAAACAATTATGATCTGCATGGGCAAGTTGTCAGAAATAAATTCTTTCTCCAACCTTTTCCTAAGTCATCATTTAAACCAGGGGTCCCCAACCTTATGGACCTCAGGGACCACTAAATTCATAATTTTAAATCCCGCGGACCACTAATATGATCTGCCAAATGACTGGCTGGGTGGGCGTGACTAGGTGGTCATGTGACTGGGTGGGCGTGGCCAACTCAATGTCACTCACATCAAGGGCCGGCATCTACTCGTCCCTCCCACCCACTCCTTACTTCCCCGCCCGGGCTCCTTAGGGTCCCAACAGGAAGCAGTTGTTGGAGCTAAGCAGCCATCACGAGAAAGATTTGGCAAAATAGCTGGCTCAGTTCAAATTGGATCTGACCGAGGAGGCAGCTCAGCAGAAGCACCTCACTGAGGACTACGAGCATAGGCTTTCCAAGCAGAGGGAAGACCTGCGGGAGTGTAAGGCCAGGTACAGGTGCCTGGAGGCTCAGCGGGCTGAGATGGTCAGCCAGTTCCAGGCCATGATGCCGTCCCACTGGAACAAGGCCCTCCGGCTCTTCGCCACCAGCGGCGCTTCCCTCCAGCCTTCGCCCAAAGCCCCGCACCAGGAGGCCGAAGCAGACCCCAAGTCGGAATTTCTGCCCCCTCCGACCCACACAAAATGACCCCAAAGGGGGAGACTCTCTGCAGCAACACAAGCGTTCATTGCACGTATCCGGCCCAGGGGCTGTAGTTTGAGGACCCCTGATTTAGTGCAATATAAAAAATGCAAATAATTTTTCTGTGGACCACCAAAATTTTCTAACGGACCAACAGTTGGTGACCGCTGATTTAAACCATACAAAAACCTTGATAAACCTGGACATTTTCTGAATAAGTTGCTTTGAATTGAGAAAAACTGAACTGTTCCTCCAGTACACTTTGCCAACCATTGAGCATGGAGTTGCTGTAGAAGTGGTATGGCAGTCAGTGGCACAGGAAATACTATGCAATGGAAGGAAGAATGAATTCAGTTAAATACCAAGGATTAGGGTTATGGCCCACAAACAATGAAGGAATTAAAACTGAAAAAGGATGGTTTTTTCAGCAAGACAACAATCTGAAGCACCACCTCAAAGTCAGCAGTTATGAAGGACTTACAAGAAAGAAAGATAAAAGTTGGTATGATGTTTACTGTCACCAGATTTGAATATTATTGATAATCTGTAAGGAAGTCTCAAACATGCAGTGCAAAGGAGACTTTAAGAATATTTCTGAAGTAAGAGAGTTTTGCAAAGAAGAGTGGAGAAACAATCTAAAAGCATGTATAGAAAGCTGGCTATAGGAAACATTTGGAATAAGGATGTGTTAAAAAGTACTGATTGAAATCAGATCCAAATACTTGTATCTGTCATGTTTTCAACTGCCACATTCTGTTCACTAATATTTACACTTGAAGCAAACGGCCGTATATTGCTATTTTTTCCCAATGTTTTATTTCTTTAAAAAAAATTAGTCTGGAAATCACATACCATATTGGGAACAAAACAATTATATATTTCTTGTCTCAAATTACTGTTTATACATATATGTGGTTCACTGAAATATGCATGCATGTACACCAGAGGTGGTTTCTAACTTACCTCGCTGCCGGTTCGCTTCCGCGTGGCCGCGCCTCGTGGGCACATGCGCAGTGCAAAAAAAATAATAATAATTCCCCCCCCCCCAAAAAAACCAAAAAAAAGAAGAGGACGCATGCGCAGTGCCGGAAACCCGGCTTCTGCACATGCGCAGAAGAAATAAAAAATAAAATAAAAAAATTCCCCCCAAAAAAAAAGATGGCGGCGTCCACGGACCAGCACCGACCGAACCGGATCCGTGACATCATCGTGACGTCACCAGCGGGTCGCTACCGGTTCGGGCAAACCGGGAGGAACCCACCTCTGATGTACACATGCAAATCCAAACCAGTACCAATATAAAAAATTCACATTAAATGTTTTATTTTTCCCTAAGGAATTAGAAAAAATCTTACAAATCTATGTAAATTCAAATAGCCTAAAAATGTAAATGATATGTAATTCATCGTGTGAATGAGTTTTAAATTCTGTGGTGTAAAAAATAGGCATGTGAATTTACATCTTTTAAAAATCTACCATATATTCTTTTAGTGTATGAAATGAACTTTCTTTTCAGGAGGAGCAGCAACCAAAGAGAGTCATGGAACATCTTTCATCTTCAGATAGGAACAGCTTGCTTTCTGATATGCAGGATCTTGAAGTTCAATTGAGATTTACACAACTTCAAAGCCAAGAGAAGTTACAGGAACTCCAAGAAACACTTATAAATTCAGAGAATCATGGGAAAAAGCAAGAACAACAGCTTCAAAGACAGGGTAATGTATTTTTCTTTTCTTCTCATTGTTCATTTTAATAAATAAATATTAAACATAAAAATCGATTTACAAGCACAATTGGGCCTAAAATTTTTGTTGCTAAGCAAGACAGTTGTTAAGTGAGTTTTGCCCCGTTTTATGACCATTCTTGTCACACATTGCGGTTGTTAAGTTAATAACACAGTTATTAAGTGAATCTGGCTTCTCCATTAACTTTGCTTATCAGTAGGTTGCAAAATGTGATCACATGATTCAGGACATTGCAACCATCAAAATGAGCTAGGTGCAAGTGTCTGAATTCTGATCACGTGACTATGGGAATGCTGCAATGGTCGTAAGTGTGAAAAATTGTCATAAGTCACTTTTTCAGTGTCATTTTAACTTTAAACAGTCACTAAATGAAGTGTGCTAAGTTGAGGACTACCTTATTATCCTCATTGGCCTTCCATCTAAATTGAAACTTTATTTTTAAAAATGGTAAAGGGAATATATTGGGAAAATATATTTGGGGAAAATATAGAAAGCTTAGAAATAGATTTATGTATTTACATTTTGCAATGTTTAAATTTATTCTCAGTTGAACTTCTAGAATACAAACTTCAGCAACAACAATCCATTGCAAATGACTTGCAGGCTTCCCTAAAACATGAACAAGAGAAAGCTTCTGAAATGCACGAATTGCTGAAACAGGAACACACTGCAATATTGAATTTGAAATCAGATCTTTGTGAGAGCAAACAAACAAATGAGAGATTAGAAAAATCTTTACAAAAAACCCAAAATGAAGTAATTAAATACAGGTAAAGATTTCCAAATGGATTCTGCCTTACATTTTTGTTAATTCATTGCTATATTATGAAATCTTTCTCTTTTCTTCCACAAGGGTTTTTAAACAAGAAGTTTGCAATCCTCTGGAGAGTGGGATCATAGGCAAATTTTAGGTGGAGGGAGTTGTAGCCAGCTTGTCTACACAAGGGACTTCTGCCAAAGAGCTCTGCAACCAGGGTCACTAGGATTCTATTAAGTCTTATCTTTCTTTTTTATTCCCATATACAGGAACTCCTTGAGTTATGAATGTAATGGAGCCTGCCAATTACATTCGTAACCCTAGGATTCATAAGAGTGAATCACGTAACTTAAACGTGATCACTCCATGCTTTCGCCCACGTGGGTTGTTAAGTGCACGAGGTATCTCAGGGGGGGGAAGGCCAGGGGGGGGGGCTAGTACTTCTAACTACCCAAGGCCTCCCCTGCCCCAGGATATCTCATGCTTCCTGCCCCCCGCCCCCATCCTGCCTGACCGGGTCACTTACCTTATGTAGATCTTGATGATCAATGGAGCTGTCTCCTGTGCAGCCTCTCTGCCATGGTTTCGCCTTGAGCAAAGGCTTGCCGAGGCCTACAGGGAAGAATGTTTGCGTTCCTATAGGCTCTAGTCGATTTTGCAAAAAGCCTTTGCCGGCGAGAGCAGAGGCCAGGAGGGGCGCGTGCATCCCGCCGAGCCTCTGTTTTTGCCATCAAAGCTCTCCTTGAGCACTTTGCCGGCGAAAATGGAGGCTGGGAGGGGCGCATGTGTCTCACCCGGCCTCCGTTTTCGCCAGCAAAGGCCTCCTGAAGCACTTTGCTGGCAAAAACGGAGACCGGGAGGGGCATTTACAAGCCCTAAGGAAGTGGGGTAAATGAGGGTTCATGCCCTTTTCCCTTTCTGTAGTACAGTGTGGCAGCTGTTTTGCAAGGAGAGATGGTGGTGAGCCAATGTCAGCCTGGATTTATATTGCAACTGCAACCTCAGTTGACTGAGAACCACTGTCTCTGGAACCTATGTATCTTCAGACATGTGCTCTGTGGTGTGGGAAGCTGCCTTGTAAGAATAACAGAACAGAATAACAAAACAGAACAGAATAGAGTTGGAAGGGACCTTGGAGGTCTTCTAGTCCAACTCCCTGCTCAAGCAGGAGACCCTGTATCATTTCAGACAAATGACTGTCCAGTTTCTTCTTAAAAGCCTCCAGTGATGGAGCATCCACAACTTCTGAAGGCAAGCCATTACACTGGTTAATTGTTCTTACTGTCAGGAAATTTCTCCTTAGTTTTATTAGTTCTATTGTATTAGAAATGCAGCAGAGGCATTAATAGTACCACTGCTCAGCTATTTGAATCTTACCCATGGGTGACCAAACCAGAGTAAACAATGGTTGATGTGGGGAGGGATGAGTTGTGGTACATCCTCTGACTTGGCACCTTATCAGTACCCATATTCATTTATTTATGTGGGATCAGTATGACACATTAGGGTCTGTTAACAGGCAAACCAAAAAACGATTAAAGAAAAACAGCAGAAAGGAACAAAGAGAAAGGAGATTCACTCCTATCTTTACTCCTGCCCTTTCAAGTGCTTTGCACAACCATGCAAAATATCCCAATTCCATATAGGAATAGTCTGGAATCAGCCACCATTCCCAACAGACTCAACTGGAAAACAAAGTGCCAAGTGGGAGAAGGAGCTTTTGGGTGGTGCTGGGATCCAGAGGTTCGTTTTCTCCCTTTTCAGATGAAGGGCACACCAGTATGGACTTTTGGAAAGACCTCAGTAACCACCTTCTCTGGGAAGGAGGAGGAGAACTAGGAAATCTCTCTTGTGCATAGAAGAGGGTAGAGAAGGGGGGAAAAGTGAGCTATATCCTGGAATGGAAGAGAAAGAAAGATGGGGAGAATATCAGCCTACATATCAGCAAAATATAAATGCATCAGGGGAAGATGTACACTAGTGTGTTTGAATGTTCATTCATACAAATATTCGTTTGTGTGTGTGTGCAGCATGTTCTTATTTATCATATGTATAAGTTACTCCAAAGTAAATTGCATGTGGAAAGCCCTCCCAGTAACCTACTATATTTCTGGCATAGGGTTAATGTATATTTGCCCTTAAAATTTGCATAAGAAAAGGAAAATGTAGGATTTTCATGGCCCCTTCAGTAGGATTATCTTGTGAAATCATTAGTTCTATTCATGGGAATTCGAATAGAAGGGGGTAGTCCACACCAATTCACTGATCATTTTAGAGTATATAGCATCAATCCCTACTGTATAGTATAAAGGCTCACTTCTGAGATTCTTTTAAGCGAATTCTAATTTATAGATGCTCAAATTCTCTTTGGCTGTTTACAACTTCGTTAATAAAATGCCTGCTTCCTACATAAAGAAGTATTTTTGTTAATTTTATTGTGGTAATTAACTTCATTATTGTTATGATTTCTTATTTTAGTTGTCCTTTTCACATAGCCCTAATTTTGTAATGATACATACCGTTTCTAGTTTATGTTTTCAGCTGTGTGTACACAGAGAAATCATTTTTATATTGTGTATTTGATACCAGGTTGAAAAGATTCACAAAAAGAAATTTGACTTATTTTTTACCACTATGATTAAAATCTATAATGTGAAAAATATATTGATTTTATTTTTGTTCAGTCATTAAAGATCTAATTTGCTGAAAATAGTTAGAAGTAACAATTTTTATGAATAAAATTTTAAAATGTTATGTCATAGTTCTGCATTGGAAAATAAAGAGAGAAGTATTACAACAGTACTTGAGAATTTACAGAGGGAAAATCTTAAAAACAAAGAATTACAGATTAAGTTGGATGAACAGCAGAAACAGCATAAAATAAAAGAGGATGAAAAATCAAAAGCTATAGAGGTAAAATATCTCATGAAAATGATAACTCCTTTTGCTACACTGTTTTTTATATTCTTGTCTTCAAATCCTGCTCCAAGAAAATTAAGCATTCATTGTGTTCAGAAAAAATATAAATAAACATAAATTAATTCATGTAATAATTTTAAATGGCTTGTTTGAAAAACAAAGGAATACTATAGTTAAATTAAATGTTAGTCCTCTATCCAAATCAAAGAAATTGGGACATGATGTATGGAAGTGTTTTAGGTTCTCTAACTCTATAAGCACTCATTTAGTCCAGTCAGTTAACCACTTGGTTCTATATCATAGTTTTGGACAAGCAAATAATACTAGGTAAAATATCAAGTTGAAATTAATTTAACCATGAATTTCCATGAATATATCGAAGTTCAATCTACATTCATTTTTGTTAGCTCAGTTCCATGTAGTGTTGTTAATACTTCTTAAATGTAAAAGAGGATAAAATCATCCAATTGTTTTATTTATTTGCCTCCAAATATACTAAGGTACAAATTTGCCATGTCAGTTACTTAGGAAAAATAAAACTCAAATACTTAAAGGACTCCTTTCAATAGTTATCTTGCAAAGATCATCTAATATTCAGTTTTTACAGTAAAGAAAGATATGTGTCAGTGAAAAGATAGCTATAATCAATTCAGTATAGCACTTTCATTTTTCTACAAACAATAAAAAGAGAATTTGCCCTAGTTTTTTTAAAATCATAAATATAAATTTATATAAAATGTATGTCAATATTTAACACCTCAATGTGTAGAGAGGGCATTTATTTTTGTATCTCTATTTTATTGTATTTCTTGATAAGTGTAATGAATCTGGGGTAGTCAGTCATTGGAACAATTTAGTCTATGACTAGAATTTGTCAAAAGTGTCTGTCAGCTGTCCCAACTTGATCAATTAGGAAAGAAAGACTCCTGGCCCATGATTAGCCAAAAGTGTACTTTACTAAAGCCAAAGTGGTTACAGAAAAGGCAAAGCTGGATCTGAGATTTTCGCGCACAAAAGATAGTTAACTTTCTCTTGTTCCTGGCCAATCCCTGGTTATCAGTCATTGTCCAATTAGGTGTCAACAAATTGTTTGGGAAACGGTCCCTGTCTTCATGCACTGTTGCCTCTCACGGGACACTACGGCTTGGTTTCGATTCCTCCTGGTTTCCTCCCTGCGTCCCTAACCCCCACTGCTCCATCCTCCTGTTAGTGATGTCAGGCTGTCAGCTTGCGATGTGTAGCTTAGCTGAATGGCAGCCATGACATGGTCAAAGATGCTGAAAAATAAGACAGAAATGTGAAAATTCAAAATATTTTCAAATTTGATAACACCCTGCTCACCAGTTAAAATCTTCTCTGAGGGCTTTATCAAATTCATTACCCCTGAATTGAATGTTAGATCTACTGGATATGGCATGATGTTTATGTCATGACAGATTCAGTCCAAATTCCCAATAGTTATAAAGAAAAGCCTAATAGCAGTAAATCTACCTCCAAAATATTTTAAAATTTAAATCATCAAATTACCTTCAGCTAACCAGCAGAAGCACACTTTAGATTTGTATAACTATAAATGGCTAGTTTGGCAAGCTTCAATCAACTAAAGCACTTCAAATAGGTTCACCCTTGCAACACCAATTGAAATGATAAAAATATATTTACTATTCATGTCTCATTAATTTACTTAATTTTTTAACATTTTCTTGGGTAAGTGCTTGTTAGGACAGACCCATTCCCTGATTGTATTCTGCTGTTTTATAAATCAATTTATCTTCGGGAGGGTGTAGCCCATAGCTGAAAACACAGGTACAAAGGATAGACTTTCTTTCGCTGGTGAAATTGTTTCTTTGCATTTCTTAAAGACTATACTTCTGTCTGTTTTTCTTAAAGCTGTTTGGACTCAAATCTGAATTTCCATGAAATTGCATTGACTACAGTATTAGACTTCATACATATTCAAGTTTGAATTTTAGTGTAATTAATGTAAATATATCTTTGTGTTGTACAGGAGTTGCAAGCTGCCTTGGAGTTACAGTGTATTCAGAACAATCAATTAACTGTGGCTTTAGAGCATGAACAGTCAGCAAACAGTAATCTCCATAAAGAACTCCAAATTGAACATTCTCGCTGTGAGGCTTTATTATCCAAGGATCAGAATAAACTGTTGGAACTGCAGAAAAATTTAGATATTGAGAAAAAACAAAATGCAGACATGTTAACTGCCTTGAACCATGAACGTGTTTTGACAGAACATCTGACTATGAGATTAAATGAATGTGGGTCTTGTAAACATAAAGATTCATTGCAGGAATTGCAAGCACAGTTGCATTTAGAAAGGTCCAATTCTATGAAACTTTTGGCTATAATTGAGAAATCACAGCAGCAGATATTTGATTCAAAGAAACAGATGGAAGAAATGCATCTGCATTGTAAAGACTTTCAACAAGAACAAGCTCTCCAAAACACTGTTCAAGTTACAGGGTCAATGATGCAAAATAAAAAACAAGATGTTGTTCATACTTTGGAGGTACAAAGTGAGAAAGAAGCACAAACAAAAATGGGGTGGAAACAATTGCAGTCCGCTGTCAAATCAACGAGAGATCAAGAGATCAGAACAGTACAAGGAGAAAGAAAAATGGCACAGGAGCAACAAACTGAATGTCACTGTCTAAGGGCACTTCTAGAAGCTCAAGAAAATCAAGTAAGAATATCCTTTTTTTGGGGGGGGGGGGTTGCCTTAGTAGTATAATGCATTTTGCATATGAAATAATCTACATAGAGCTGTAGATTTTGTGGTCCAGCCTATAGATCATCTGTGCAAGGGCTACTAAAGTGTTTGGAACAGATTGCTCTATTTGAAGCCTTTGAGTAAAGAACATTAATTGATTGATTCATTGATTGATTAATTGATTTGTTTTGAGTTGAATTCTTTCTTCTATTATTTTTATAAACAACTCAAAGCAGCAAACACACCTAATACATATTGTTCTTATTTTCCCCACAACAATCCTGTGAGGTGAGTTGGACTAAGAGAGAATGACTGGCCCCAGGTCATTCCAGCCGGCTGACTCTCTTATATAATCAATACAATAAATTTATTTTATACATACGCACATACATAAAATTAAAAATGATTGAGTCCAAAATAGAACCCTCTCCCTTTGTTCCTTCCACTTTCTGCGAAACAGGTTATCAGCAAGAGAGGACTATAATTGTTAGATTTCCAGTAGATATCACATTAATTAAAATCTCCCATTGTCAAGTTTTTAATGTGGCACAGAAGGATTTCTTCCATTTATTATGCCTGTCTAAGGTAATCTAATAAACTCACAATAATATCATGTTTAAAATAATGACTTCTATTGACTCCACTTTTATAATTTCTTTCAATCTCTACATAACCTTCTGCTCCTTTGATTTCCTGTTGTCTCCTGCACTGTTGGTGTAAGGAGTGGCAGAACCTGGGGATGCAGTTAAAAGAGGGATCGGTCTAAAATCCCTAAGTAACCACAAGTGAACTAAGTCCAACCTTCCTTGAATTCTGTTTACCCGTATCTAAATTCAAGCATGTGTTAAATATCAGTTGAGAATATTTCTGTGCGTAAGCACGAGTAGCAATAAATCAGTTTAATTGGCCCTTCAAGTGTGGACCTGATCTTTTGCACCTGACAGTTGGTCTCAGTCCTTACTGATACATTCAATTCTGGGCTTTCACTGTCCTTCCCCCTTTTCTTCAATTCAATGCTTTCTTGTTGAGAATGGTGAGATACCTGCTGAGCACATACTTCCCGGGTCCATGAGATGTAGCCCACCTTTTTCATGAGTTCTTTGTGTAAAAGATCCATGATCAAGTAACTCAAAGATAGCAGCACAATCTATATAGCTAATTGTTGACTTCTAGAATCCTGTTCCTCTTACAACTCGTGAAAGGGTTTTATCCTGATAGGTGGAAAGATTACCAAAACAATATTTATATTCCCATTTTTTTGCCCAGGACCTTGTAGTCTTTGAAAGTCTTTTTTGAATTGTCATTCATGTTGAATACTCAGAGGGATAGATACCACATTTTGCAGCCTCAGCAACCTGTTCATCATATTCTGGTTGTCCCTGTGATAAAATACCAGCTTGGCATACTCAGTCCTTATTTCTCTTAGCACAACTACAACAAGGTGCCTCTTGTACCCCAAAAGGTTCTTTGGTTTCTCTGTATATGACTGCAGAAGGATTAATGCAATTAAAAAAAAATATCTCAGGATACTCAGATGTTGAGAAGTATATTTCAAATAATATTTTTGTCAATTAAAAATCAATAACACTGACAAGTTCCCTCTGTTTATGAATATTCTGCATATACATTATTGGATATAATACAAATTACTTTATTTTTTATTCCAATAGAATGAGTCCACATTACAATATTTGCATAACTCTGTGAGATTCAAGGAATTGCAACAAATGCTAGAAGATCTGAAGAATCAAGAAATATTATTAAAAAAATATAACCAATTTCCATCAAAAAAGAATTATACTAACTTAACTTTTACAACTGATACTGTAAGATTGCATGTTGAACAACAGATATTGGAAAACATCAGAGAACAGCTGGTTCTTGTTGCTGCATATCTTTCTGAATTCATATATAAAACTATAGACAAGTGAGTATTCTTTTAAGAATTCTCTTTGTTTAAGAAACATCTTCTAGAAATTGGAGAAATAAGGGAAACTCATCCATTCTAACAATTGGACACGCTGTCTATACCTTTCAATAAATATCAGTTTCCCTGGAAAAAAATGTAAGCGGCAATATCTGATATTACATTTAGATTAGCGATGCTTAATCAGAAAGCTTTAATTCAACGATACATGTAACTCTGCTTTCTGTACTGAATATTACTGTACTGCTTTCCAGATTTTAGGCAAGTGCTGTATGAAGATTCCGAGTAGCAGAAATTGTCCCCTGGCCAAAATCATTTTTGAGGTTGGCTGGTGAATATTAATTTTATAATGACTGCAAAGTTCTACATAAGATTAGTTATTTGTTTTTACACAAACTTATTATCTTTAGCTAAGTTGCTCAAGACTAAATATACAGAGTTATATATCTGTTTTTTTGGGACAGCTACTTGTCATATAGCTACCTAGATTAAATTTTTCTTACTTGTACTTAACAGAACAGTAAATTGGTCTGCATCAAATGATGAGATAGTTGCAGCCTTACTTCATATACTTGAACTCAAAGAATTACTGGCTTCTTCCAAACCTGTGGTAAGAGGGTACATTTTCTTTTCATAAATAACTATTTAGACTTTAGTTACAGGTTTGAATTTACAGAAAACCAGCTAATATCTCATGTCTTCCAATAGGATAAAAGTATTTTATTTTAATTATTTATATCATGCTTTTATTATTTTTACAAAACTCAAGGCAGCAAACATATCCAACACACTTTCCTCTTCCTATTTTCCCCACAACGATAAAGCTGTGAAGTATCACATCAGTTTTGAATTAGTACCAGGTACAGGCAAATCAAAACACAATTTGACGTTCTCTGCTCAGATTTCAGTGTATTGCAGTCTAGATCCATGTTAAAAGTGGCAAGAAAACTCTCACAGTAGCAACCTATTTTTCCAAGCTTTGTGGTTTGAAAAGCCTCTGTGGCAGAATCTTGGCATAAACCTATGATCTTGTCCTTTAAAACAGTAGATTGTCTAAAATAAATCAACTATTCTTATAATATAACATTTTATATTATTTTGTGTGTGTGTGTGTGTGTGTGTGTGTATTATAGTATCTTATATTTAAATATTTTATATTATAAAAAATTAAAAAATCATAATAAACTTCTTCCCCCTCCCCCCAAATCTTTCCCTGGGAAATTAAATGAGGGGGTGTGTACACACACACACACACACACACACACACACACACACACACACACACTATCTATCTATCTATTTATCTATCTATCTATCTATATAAATTTTATATATATAAAATTATTGACTTATTGTGGCAATTGGCCTGGGACTTTCTGTCACTAAACAATGCAGTTGTAAAGCGCAACTACATTACTTATCCCTGCAGTCCTCGTTGCCTGTTAACTGAATCCTACAGCTAGACAGGACAACTTCCTGCCAACGTCCCATAACCTAGTTCCTGGGAAGCCCGCAGGAAGTTGCAAGTCCCAGATGGCTTGCAAGCAGGTTGGCAGGTAGGTATGCAGTGGCTGCCAGATGGGAGAGTTCACAATGGGTGTGAGGGTGTGAGGGAAATATCACAAAGGTTGGGGAGGGTGCACAAGTGTATAAGGAAAGCTTAGGGGTGGTGTGAGGGTGGCAGAGAGGATCAGGGAGGGGGTGCAAGGGTGCAAAGAAGCAATGCTTGGGAAGGGTGCGCAAGGATGTGTGAGTGGCTGGCACAGATCTAGAGCTGGAGGAGGGTGCACAGGTGCGAGAGGCCAGCAACTTGCAACATTCCTTACTGGCTTCCCCATTGACTTTCTGGAGAAGCCAGAAGAGAAGGTCACAAGGGGTGATCAAGTGGTAATGAGGCATTGCAACTGGTCATAAGTGTGAGCCAGTTACCAAGCGCCTAGATCAAGGGTGTCAAACTCAAGGCCCGCGGGCCAGATCAGGCCTGCAGGGTGCTTAGATCTGGCCCACGAGGCTGCCCTGGAAACAGCGAAAGACCGGCCCTTGGTGGCTCTGTTTTTGCTGGCAGAGAGCCACAGGAGGCCATCCAGGCCGAAAATGGGGCCCGGGGAGGCCGCATGCAGCCCACCCAGGCTCCATATTCGCTGGCAGAGGGCTAGCAAAGCAAACTAAAAGCAAAACAAAACAAAAGGAGAAATGTTTCCCCTTTTGCATTTGAGCATCCAAGAAGGGACAGGAAAGGAGAAAGAGGAAAGACAAAGAAAAAGAAGGAAAGATGGGAAGAGAGCAAGGAAGGAAAAAGAAGGAAAGAGGGGAAAGGAGAATGTAGAGGGAAGGAAAAAGAAGAGGAGGGAGGGAGGGAGGAAAGGAAGGCCTTCCTCCGCTGGAGACAATGGATTCCCCCAGCCCCGCCTGGGCCATCACAGGTGCCCCCAACACGAGTGATGTCAAGCTGCCACGCCCACCCTGGCCACGCCCATGCCCACCCCCCACCCTGAGGTCAAACACAACCCTGATGCGGCCCTTAATGAAATCGAGTTTGACACCCCTGGCCTAGATCATAACCACATGATCGCAGGGATGCTGGGACAGCCAAAACTCAGGACTAGTTGTAACCACCATTTGTTCAGCACTATCATAACTTCAGTGGTCACTGAACAAATGGCTGTAAGTCGGGGGCTACCTATTTATTTTTCCCTCTATATATTCTTTGAATGTAGTTTTTAATCCAAACCAGTTAACTATGTTCTTATCCCAATAACATTTGTTCAGTGTTAAATAATCTAACATTTAAAATCATTTAGATTCTGATGGAAAACATGAAGACTTTCATATATGCAATGAAATATTTTCAGTGGTTAACAAGTCGTGTTCTGTAGATCAGTTATGGCCTTCCCATGGCTTATTGCATAACTGAAATTCAACAGTAATGTCCAATAAGTGTAGGAACGGCTTCTGGGAGGCTAAGTGCTCCCATTTTCATACTGATCCCCACTTCCTCCTCCTCACACAGTACTGATTGAAAAATGAGTCAGTGTTGCTCCATCTAAATTTGGCAATGTGCTGCTGAATGCTGTCTTGAGATTCTATACCATACAAGGCATATACAAAAAAAAGGAGAACATGAGGTAGACCTAGCAGAAGATGGAGAGACATCAAAGATACATTGCCACAACATTAATCAATAACAAGAAGAAGCTGTTGAATTTCAGCAAAGCAATTATTTAGGTTTTTTCACAATTTTTGGGAAGATTAAAAATAGTGAGCATTTTGTTTCTTTAGAGAAGTCCCACCATTCAGTTAATTAAGAACCATCAAGGCAGGGTGACCGGTGCCGACTATAGGGTCACAAGTTTGGAGTCTTTATCTTTCTTGTCTTTAGTAACTTACAACTTTTCCAAAGACATTCCAATAACCTTTTTGATCCTCTCCACCAGTAAATCACTTTTGAAAACTTGCCAAGAAAACTGCAGGATCTAGTCCAGACTGTTGCCAGAAGTCAGTACTGACTTAAAGGTGAAAACTAGGTATCCTCAGGAAGTTATCCAGTCCTCTTTTAATGTTGTAGCAGATTGATTTGCCACAGTGGATTTAATTTTTTTAACATATATTTATATTGTTGAATTAAAGCAGTTTTGTTGTATTATGAAGCTTGTATCACATTATTAAAATGTTACATTTAGGTTATCCCTACAAGTATAATTCACTCTATGCAAACATCAGAAGGTTATATTTACCAGGATAAGCGTGGTTTACAGAATGGTTTGAAAGCAACAAACTATGCAGCAACCAAAACAAATGTGCCAGAAAATAAGCAAACTGTGATGTCTTCCAGCCCAAAGGTAAACAACACTGTAACTATATTTAAATTAAGTTTACTTTATTGTCATTGCACAACGTACAACGAAATTAAATGCCATCTTCAGTTTTTCTATTATTTTTGCTCATTGTCTGTCTGGGAATGGGAAAGGAAAGCAGACTGGGATCTAGTGTGCTTGGCAAGAGAAAGGGGAGTTTTAATTTAATAGCTGAAATCTCAAAATAAGTAGTGTCTGATTCATGTAGTTTTTAGAATTAGGAATATACAAAATAGCCAAGGTAAATTTTCTTTATCACATGAATATTTTGAGTATTCTGGCTAAAGGAAAAAAATAAGAATTGGGATGAGCTGCTGCTCCATTTTTCCCACTCTAGATTCCCAGATTGGATGTCATCTACCAACTATACTGGATTGTTGTCCACCATCCAAAATACAGTTAATTTGGCAGAAGGGAAGATTTTTTAAATATTTTTGAAAAATAATCCCCAAAACAATTGAAACAGACCAGTTTTGTTTTAATCTTTTTAAATTCTTCAGACGTAATGGTTAACTCTTTCAACTCCCAGTTACTGAAAAAAAATCCATAATAAATCTAAACTTCATTCTTTATAAGCTTAACAAAAGCTTAATTCTTAGCATTTATTCCAAATTTGTACAACTTTGAAATTAACAAAGTATGGATATATGGTAAGTTTACTGCTCTAAACAACAGAACATTCAGCTAATTGATATTGTTGGATCCAGCCCTTATTTTGTATATCTAGTGCAACTTCTGAGATGCAAATAACTTTTCACTCATTAAGCTATAGGTAGTTCTTTGTTAACGACTATTTGTTCAGCAACTGCTTGAAGTTATGACAGCGCTGAGTGAAACTAGTTCTGGCATCCCAGCATTCCTGTGGTCATGTGATCATGATCTGGTGCTTGGTAATTGACTTGCATTTACCACAGTTGCAGTATCCTAGTATATCACATCGTCATCACTTGCAACCTTTGCTGTTGGCTTCCCTAAGCAAAGTCAATCGAAGAGCTGGTAGGAAAGGTTGAGTTGCTCTAGTACAGGGGTCCCCAACCCCTGGTCTGTGGACTGGCACCAGTCCGCGGCATGCCAGAAACCAGCCCACGCAAATAAGTGAAACCCCATCCACCAGATGCAGGCAGCACACAAACCACGCCCCCTCCAGTCCACGGAAAAAACCTCTCCACGAAACGATCCCTAGTGCCCAAAAGGTTGGAGGAGGCTGGTCTGGTAAATCGCTGAGACTCCCATGGCTTTTTCCTCTGAGAATTCTGGGGATCTTACACTCCATATTCATGTGGAACTGCTGCACCCCCCATGGCAGCCACCTGTGCAGCTTCCCCTATCTCGCAGCAGCCAACCCTAGGCCCACTGTGCTCATGCCACATCTACACAACCTTGTGCCTCCAGCAGCAGTTACCTCATGGCAGCAGCCACTCCCTGGTCCCACTCACACTAGACATCCACATACCCTCCTACATTCTTGCAAACCCAGAAGCAGCCAGCCCTGGCCACACCATACCACACACACACACCATTCCCCAAAGGCTGCCAGTGCACCACCCTCACCTGGCAGCAGCCACTTCTGGCCCTGCTTTGCTTGCACTGTGCCAGCCACCTGCCTTTGTGCACCCTTCCAACTAGGCAGCAGCTGGCCCCACCATGCTCAGCCTGCATCTCAACGGCCATTAATGCACTCTCCTCCCCCTCCCCTAGGGTGGATAAAAATCGATGATTTAAAAAAAAAATACAGGTTTTTTTTTAAATTTAAATCGGATTTTTTAATTTTTTTATCAAATTTATAAATTTATAAAATGCTTTTGGAGTAAAAATCTCCAAAAATCTAAAGATAGTTTTTTATTTAAGATACATTAATAATTTAGTTTATTCAGCATGAAATGGAGCTTAGTTATGTAGCATGAGGCTGTATATTTTGCAATATTGGAACTGCCTTTGAGTCGACAGCAGGTCAGAGGAGGAGCGATAAATCATAAAACAAAGTTCAGGAATATTCCTTTATCCCATTGCTTTGCAAATCTATGTAGACTACAAACTCTATGATTGTTGGAAGAGAAACGCATCTGCACCACCAGGCTCTAAGTGTGAAGGAAGAAGGGCAACCAGTAAAAATGAAAGTAAAACCTTCTGAGCAGCTTATAAATATAATATTAAAGGGCACCTGTCATTTCAGATCCATCCTGGCAGCGCCTGTTAGCGGGCATCCACTCACCTGCTGCCCACCACATCCCTCACCTTGTGGTGTCCCTGCCGCATCACCAGCCGTCCCATTGAAGTGAATGGGACTGTCGGTGAGTCAACAGCGGGTCAGAGAAGGAGTCGCTGCGGGACAGAGATGACAGTTGCTCTTTAAAAATTATGATTTAAATCTAGTTGATTTAAAGCCTTTTTACTAATGATTTAAAGCCTTTTTACTAGTGATTTAAATCACGATTTAAATCGTGATTTAAATCGACTTGATTTAAATCAAATCCATCCTGCACTCCCCCCCTTGGTAGCAGCCATTTACCTGCTTGTGTACTGACTGACATTTATGACTTCATTGTGACTTCCCTACTGTATGTATATATGTATATATCAGGGGTGTCAAACTCAAGGCCCGGGGGCTGAATCCGGCCCACGGGATGCTTAGATCTGGCCCGTGGGGCCACCCTGGAAACAGCGAAGCACTGGCCCACGGTGCCTCTGCCAGGGAAAACAGAGCTCAGGACCTCCCGAGGTCTGTTTTCCCTGGCAGAAGGTGCAGGAGGCCGTCGCAGCTGAAAACGGAGCTTGCAAGGGCTGTGTGCGGCCGTTCTGGGCTGTTTTTGCTGACAGGGTTGCAGGAGGCCGTTGCAGCCGGAAACGGAGCTCGGCAGCCCGTTTTCGCTGGCAGAGCACTCGGGCCACCAAAGGCACCCCCAACATGAGTGATGTCAAGCTGGCCACGCCCAACCCGGCCCCCTGAGGTCAAACAACCATGATGCAGCCCTCAATGAAATCGAGTTTGACACCCCTGGTATATATACCGGTAATATGTAATAAAGTAAGATAAAAATCATATATGTTTTATTTTTATCCCACCTTTATTACTTTGTATGTAACTCAAGCTGGCAAACATAGCTAATATTTCTTCCTCCATTTTCCCCCCACAACAATAATCCTTTACTTGTTGAAGAGCAGCAGAAAGTCCAAGGAAGTCATCATCCTGCAATTTTTGCTTTATTACAGCCATCAGGAGTGGCAGGATTGCCAACGCTAAGAGATGCAGTTGATGCAATCACTGACTTGGTGCTTTATGACTCACTTAACAAGGGAAATTCCAGTCCCAATAACTGTTGTTAAGGCACTGTAATTACCAGAACTCCAAAAGATTTTCTTTGTTTTGTTCAGTATAAAAGATCTTCCATAGATGGAAACAAATGATTATGGAAACATAAGCAGTTCACAAGAAGTATTTTTTGAATAGTTTCTTAGCTCCCCATACGAATTATTATTTTGCTTTTATTATTATTATTATTTTTATTTAGATACAAAAGCTATATCGTAAGTATTTGAGAGCTGAGAGTTTTAGGAAGGCTCTGGTTTATCAGAAAAAATACCTTCTTCTGCTTTTGGGTGGATTTCAAGAATGTGAGCAAGCAACATTGTCCCTGATAGCACGCATGGGCATTTATCCTTCTCCTCCTGACCTGAATGTTTCTGAAACACGAAGCCGTTTTTTTACCAAGTTCAGATCTGCAGTCCGTGTGGTCATTGCGATATTAAGGTAACTAATCTTCAGTACTTTTTTTTTTTCAAAGGGTTTACATTAATTAATTATTTCCTGATACTAGTTTCCATAAGAAACTTCTGGTGAATAAAAATTCTTGCAAGTCCAATGGAACTAATGGGATTTAAATGGTTGGTTAACCATTAAAGCTTTAATCCATTGTTTCCTTCTTCTTTTTTTAAACAAGGCAAGTATAAGAAAGCAAAATATTGTGGTTGGACAGCACTTGTAAACTTTGATAATTAATAGTTAATATAGAAATATTATCTTGTGTGTTGTTTCAAGTTACTCATTAATGTTTGTCTTTTTCTATCTCCAAAGATTAAAGTTTCTAGTGAGAAAATGGCATAAAGTAAATAAGAAAGAAATGCCACTGGAAGCCATTTCTTCTAGCCTTGGACGCAATTCATGTGAGAGTTTTTTCTGATGAATCCTATAGTTAGTAAATCATCTCTATTAAGTAAACTGAAAAGTAAAGTAATGATATATACATATGTTTCTGTTTGATTTATTCTGAGTAAACAAAAGATTTTATTATGCTGCAGAAATTGAAAAAGCGTAATTATTAACTGAGCATATTCTTACTTTTTGGAAATGATATGAGACAGAGGTTGTTAGAGAGCAATGGAGAGATTCAATGAATGGCTTAGCTGCCTTAAGTTGGGAGTATTTATATAGCAAAATTATATCTATATGAAGATCTTGTTTGGGGAAATGTGTCACTTGCCTATAACAAATAGGTACATCATATTTCTTTTCTGATATTTTGATAAAATAATTGGATATTTGCTCCAATTACAATTTTAATTCAGTTTTATTAATTTGAATAATGTGAAAAGAACAGATGATTGTTATAGGCAAATTAGCATTTGTATGCCAATATATGCTATATTCTCAAAATTTATTGTCACTAGCAATATTAAAATCTTATGCCATTGTTTATTTCTTACATAAAAACATTCTAAATATATATCTTAATTCAGAGGTTTTCAAACACCTTCCTCATAATAAAATTAGTATCATTGAAGTTAGGGTTAGGCAGGAAATAAATACACTATTTTTAATACTTTATTTATTTATATTTACATTTACATTTCATTCAGCCGTTGCCGTCAAAGAGGGACTCTGGGCAAATAGCATTATACAATAAGACATCAAAATATAAATCAATATATTAAAAAATTAAAATGTTAGTTAAAATTTTGAGTTAAAATTTTAAAATTATACATTTTTAAGGAGGCAGAAATAATCCTGTTAAAAATTGGTTGACAAAGGCAAAGATATGGTTCTCATGGTGCTAACCAACCACACGACTATGCACTCCTTTGGGCTCCCCACACAAGGTCACAGAGCCACATTTTAACCCCTTTTCAGAAGGCCAGGAGAGTGGGGGGCTGTCTTACCTCCAGAGAATGAATATTCCATCGAGTAGGGGCAGCGGCAGAAAAGGCTCTCTTCCTAGACTCAGTCGAAATTCTTTAACTGATGTCCACAGCATACCTTCCCTGCTTGATTGTGTGGTGTGGGATGGGATGAAGCAGTTTTCGTAGGTAGCCTGGCCCTATGCCATTTAGGGTTTTATAGGTAATAACCAACACCTTGAATTGGATCCAGAAGCAAACTGGTACCCAATGCAGTTCGCGGAGCAGAGGTGTTACATGTGCCTTTCTTTGGGCACCTAGTATACTTTACTAGTAGTATAGCTCACAGAGCTGCACTTTGCACCAGTTGAAGCTTCCAGCTACTTTTCAAGGGTAGCCTCATGTAGTTGCAGGATAGCAAATGGGAGGTGACAAGGGCATGACTGATCAAACCGAGAGCTTCCCTGTCCAGGAAAGGGAGTAACTGGCGCACAACATGAAGTTGATCAAAGGCCGCCCTAGCCACAGCTCTTTGAGCAAGAGCCATGAGTCCAAGAGGACTTTCCAGTTACGCACCAGGTCCATCTCGCATAGTGCAACCTCATCCAAGACTAAGGATCTGGATATACAGCCATTCCATCTTACCAGGGTTCAGCTGCTGTCTGTTGTTCCCCATCCAGGTCCTGACAGGTTCCAGGTACCACAAAAGAACATCATCTGCATCATTCACTTGTCCCAGGATAGAGATATATAACTGAGTATCATCAGCATACTGTTGATACCTCATCCCATGGTGACAGATGATCTCGCTCAGCAGTTTCATTCCACAGGGCTCCGTGTGGAAGCTAAAAAGGAGTAGTGCACCCCACAAAGAAGGGGCTGTGAGCTGGACCTGTCACTTCCTATTAACACCGACTGGGACTGAAGAAAGGAGGTGAACAAGCACAACACTGTGCTACCCACCTCCAATTCCCTAAATCAGTCCCAAAGGATACCATGGTCGATAGTTTCAAAAGTGTTAGCTGCCCCAGCATTAGCTGTGCTAATGCTAGCCAGGACAAGAAATCCTGCCAATTTTCCTCTCATTCCTAGACAGTTTTAGCTTCCCCCGTGGTAGCAGTGCTAGCATATGTAAGACTAGCTATGATGAAAGGGTTTCCCTTTCAAGACGGGATTTCTTCTCAATTGTGTCACATGGCCCAGCAACAGAGCAGCCTGTCCTCCTTCCCTACTCTGACCTCCTTGAGCTCTGAAGATCTCAAAACATAAGTGTGCGATTGTGACGGTGGAATACAGAGGAGCCCCATAGGGCTGTGGGCAGGAAGGAGATATGAGGTATCTCACGGGGGGGGGAGCCTTGGGAAGCCCAAAGCAGGTGGCCTTGTGTCTGCATTAGCCCTCCCAGGGCCTCCCCCTCCACAAGGCATCCCATGCTCCACTTAATGCATTTATTTAACGAATGCATTGGGGAGATGGGGCAGTTGTTAATGAGGTGGTTCACTTAACAGCCCTTCTGACTTCTGACTGCAATAGGCAGGCTCTGTTATGGTTATAATTTGAGGACTACCTATACACACCGTTTTTATTGCACAATAGAATGTACTGTATTAATCATGCTTATTTTTCTTCATTTGTGAGGAAACAGCTATAACCTGAAATTTTCACAATTCAGATTAAAATTTTACATTGCTTAAAACAGATCCTGTATCTAGTTTAGAAGTACTAAAGCAGCAACAGCCCTTCCCAAGTTATGCTGCTCCAGAAGGTGAATACTGCAACAGAAATAATCTCATGAGACTTGCAAGCTGCACAGTTAAATCCTTACACCATTTACATAACAGGTTAGTGCAGCCCTTACTTCACTGTATGTGTGTCTTCTTCAAGATTATTTTTACTAACAATATTATAAAAATATTTATATTATGCTTAATTAGACTCTTGTTCAGCTCTATAGATCAATAAAATCTTTTTATTTATATCAAAATTATTTTATCTACATGTTCTTATTATTTTATTTCCATGTTTATGAATGGTATAGCTTCAATGGTATGATTCAAGTACTTGTTGATAAAAATACAATATAAATAAAGTTTCATATCAAACTTTAACTAGGAAAACAAGCCTTCTCTTTAAATGTTTGTAATTGCTATGAATTTGATTGGCTTTAATAAAGCCATCTTTATCCTATCATATATTATCTATCTTACTGGTTACATTCCTTTTTTAGTTTCTAGAATTTCTTTCGGTCATGCAATTGTTGAAAGGTAGCAACATGGCTTCCATGAAAACAGTGCCATTGTTTTATCTTAGGCCACATACTCACAAGCACATAGAAAGGTTTGCAAATTTTACTAGGAAATAAATTTTTCAAGTAGCAAATCTCACACATAAACACACACAAACAAAATCAATTCCCCAAAGGTCTAGCAAGATTGCCTTGAGAGAGAGTTCAAATCCAAAGCAATAGGCACAAGGGAGGTCAGGAAAAGTTCAAGAGTTCAAATTTCATAGCAGGGTTGTCAGCCAGTCCAGGTCCAGAATCAGTCACAAGATTTCAAACTGTTGTCTCCAACCGAAGGGCTTGAGCTTACTGCTCTTTTTAAATAGAAGCAACCCTGGGGTTCATTTGGAAGGACGAGGTTCCTTTCTCGGAAGGAGCCTTGTAGAATACTTCTGCTCACCTCTGCTCTCCACACAGCAAGCCCTGGCATTGGGAGAACTGCAACCTCATTTGTTCTCACCACCTTCAGTCCAGGGCACCTACTGTCTGTGGTATGGTGCACCAGTTGACTTTCACTGCCTTTTTTGATTTTGCTGCTGACAAGCTGTGTCCAGCATAGCATGGTGCTTCCCAAGGAAGCTACTGGCCATGTTTTCCCCAAGTCTCAAAAAAGAAACCACCTTGGGAAGAAAGCCTAGTGCAGCCAACAGCTGCTTGAGAGGCGCCAAGCTGGGTATGCTTTGGAAGGCAAGGCAACAGGGGGCAAAAGGGCATAGATGTGGGGAGATAGGCAAAGCCTCCCTACTGTTCTAAGTGTGAGTGGGCTGCCAGGCACCCACATTTTTTATCATGTGACGGGGGGACTGCAATGGTTACAACTTCTGGGATCAGTAATAAGTCCTTCATTTAGTACTGTTGTAACTTTGAATGGTTGCTGAATGAATCGTCATAAATCAAGAGCAACCTCTACTAGAAATTATGAATTTAGATCAGGTGTGTCCACCACACAGTCTGCAAGTCTCATGTTGTCCTGGCTAGCTAGTAATGCAGTCCCACAAGATTGTAAACTTTTTAACATTATGTGATTTATATACTTTAATTATATTGTATATTTTACATACAGCCCAAGACAATTCCTCTTTAAAAAATTGAGATTCTTAATTCACAATGGCTTGGTCCACTGGACTGGTTTCAGTGTCTTCAGACAAGTACCAGTAGTACAGGATTAAAAGAATGGAGAACAAGGGGAACTCTTAGTGACTTAATTGGATTTGTATTGCAGTGGATTTGAGTCTTATAATATGTAACTCAAAGCATCTGACTTAGAAATCAAACAAGTCAAGATTTACACAAAGACTGTATAATTAAATGGATTTAAGATGCAGTAATATATCTATATACAGCAATGGGAATTTCAAGGAAAGAATATTATATTTAGAGAAAATTGGTATAAGTTGTATTGCTGTTACTCTAGTTCTGATTGCTAAAACGGATAGTTCATTTGCTTAAAATTGCTGGAAATGTAATGGAGAATGTCAAATCATTTTTTCATATTTACTGGCAATTTTACAAAGCTCAACAATTTTGGAAAATGATGCACATTAGAATAAACAGATCTGAAAAGTTCAGTTCCCATTTCAACCCGTGATATTTTTAATGAGGTTTACTAAACCATGTATTCCATCAAAATATGCTAAATTAACTAATTGCTGCAGAGATATTAAGTTTTATTGATAAAGACATTAGATCTATGGACAAAGAACTACATTGTAGGACTATGCTTCACTGTCTAAAATAATTTCATATTTTAAGAATAATCTGACAACACAATTTAATTCAAATTGTAACCTATTCCTAGACCCCAGTTCATAGATTTGTACATGGATTTGTAACACATCCAGAATGTGAGTTTCTATCTGCCTAAAGTCTGTATTTCGATTTCACAGGATTTTAAAATTAGAATGGACTTTTAGTACTATGGACATATTTTAATGTATTTCATAGTTTTTGTTTTGTGATCCATATGTATTTATCATGGTTCTTGATATAATATATACCATTATTCACCATTCATATACCAAAAAGTTTAGTGTGGCCAGTTTGCTGTAGTAGTTAATGTCTCAGGTTAGAAATCAGGAGATCATGAGTTCTGGTGTTACTTTAAGCACAAAGCCAGCTAGGTGACCTTAAGCTAGTCACACTATCAGCCGTGTAGTAATGAGAGCAGGCAATGTCAAACTACTTCAAAAAAAATTTGCAAAGAAAATTCCAGGGTCTTGCAGACAGTTGCCAGGAGACATCACAGACTCAAAGGCATGTACATAAATAAGGAAAAATATAATCTCTATGACAGTTGTAAGTCTTTTAACACATCCTTTTGTATTTTTCTACTTATATATTTTCTAAGATATGTAGTATTTTTAAAGGAAAAGTATAATTGCTTTTTTGTTGTACAGGTCTACTAGTTTTATTTCACAAACTTCATCAAAAGATCCTGAAGATTCATTAACTGAGTACATTGCACACTTGGAGGCCATTCAGGAAAGACTAGGAATTCTTCTGCCAGGTAACTTCATATTGATAAATTCTGAATCAAAGCCTTAACCTGTTTTAAATCATACTTGATAATCTTATATTGACATAAAGTCCAATCTTAAACTAGATTCAATTTACTGACTTTGGTGTGAACACTATAGAAGTTTAATTCAATGATTTCCTACTCTCCTTTATCTTCTGGAGAACATGTAAAAGCTCTTCTGTCTGCATGACAGGCAAATTCCAGTCAAATTATTCAACCATGTTTGGGAGAAACTAGTACAGGTTTTCTCTATGAAACAGAAATTACAAGTACTCCTTGCTTAATTACTATTCAGTCAGCAACTGTTGAAAGTTATGACAGTACTGAATGATTGGTAGTTACAGCTGGTCATCAAAGTTGACCAGCTGTGGTCACATGATCAAAATTTAGGCATTTGGCAGCCTGCCCACATTCATGACCACAGGGTATACTTCAACTTACCCAACCCACCTATCTCCCCCCCAATCTTTGCTCTTTGGGCTGTCCTCAGCTCATGTTGCCCCTGCTGTCCCCAGCTGACCTTTGCCATCAAGGCCTTGGGAAGGCTGTGTGTGATCAGCAGCTTCCTCATGAAGGGCCAGGCTGGAGGCACCTCAGCAGCAGCAGGAGGAAGAAGACAGGGAAGTCAACTGGTAGGGGCAACAGGAAAGTAAGTGCAGGGTGGCTAAAACGGGGGTGATAGGGGATGGGCGGGAGTTCAGGCAGAGGTGAATGCAGCAAGGTAGAAGAAGTGTGAGGTCCTGACCTAATGACTGCATCCAGGATTGCCAAAACTTATCGCTGCTAAGTGGTGCAGTTACATGATATTTGGCCTAATGACCGCATCACTAAGTAATGGAAATTCCAATCCCAATTAGAGTCATTAAGTGTATACATTCCTATGTACCTAAGTAATATCATAATATCAGTAATTCACTTTAGATTAAGAGCACAATAAAAAGCTTGTTCTTTTATGCTACTTTAAGTGTAATTATATACATTTTTGGTCAGATACAGCTACAAACATAATTTTCTAGAAGCTCAACCTTACGTTTAGGAATTAGCAGTAGAAACTTCAAGAACAAAATGCCTTAATGTAGTTTGCTTTCTTGAGTGATACATTTTTAAAAAATCAAAATGCTGAACCCCAAATGTTAACTCTATGATCTAAATCTATACAAACCATGGACAGTTTAAGAACTTCTGGCTTGTTAAGGCAAAGTCTGAAGCTAAAACTGATTGGTTGCAGTAGCTGATCAGAATGCAGAAGCAGCATGTACAACTAGACTTATTGGAGTGGGAAGAATTATGTCTCACTGTTATGTGCATATTAGACCACAGTATGTCCTTTTATACATTATTTAAATAGCAATGTATCAATATATTTTGTATAGCATCAGATTCAGTTTTAATTATAAGTTAGATTTTCCATACTGTTTAATTCAAATCCCATTTAAAATATATTATTTTAAAATTGTAATATATCTATTTCCAAAAGTTTGTGGAATAACAAATTTAAATTAAATTTGTATTAATTTAGGACAAGCTGCACAAGAAAAGAGTTAAATGTAGTGAGAACCTGCCTTGAATCGGAACCAGAGTTCTTTGGTCACTGCTTTATTCACCAGTGAACGGCTTACTAGTGTTATGCCCTGCGGATCTTTCAACATTGATGTGCATTTGAATAAAGGGATCTCTGTATGATAAGTTTTGCATCAGCTTTTATAAAAAAAAACTTTCTGTGTTTGAATGTGCTTTTTATACTGATATTTCATATAAAACAATCCTCGGGTTTTTTTAATCAAAATTACTGGGAAGCTTACAACTACAGCTTTCCTTTTTTATATTATTAATGCTAAGTACCAATGTATGTTTTTATTAAAAGTGTTCAACTGAATTGCACAGACTCTTATTCAAAATGCATTTCTAATACTTAGAATGATTTTACTTCTTTATGATTGTAGTTGCTAATTCATCCACATTTCCAAAAACAGTAAGATTCATTAATATTCTAGAATAGAGGTCCTACTTGTGCTACTAATGCCAGCTTCTTTCATTGCAAGTGAATGTGTGACTGTGGAAATCACAAGATACTTTCCCAGTCTCGTATATGGCGTTAGTCTGGATTATATTAACGATTGCTTTTCAATATCATGCTATGAATTATGGTTCAATGAGATGATCTTAGCCCTCCAATGAATTTGTCAGCCTTTTCTCTAAGCCAGCCTCCTTCAGGGTGAGGTGTTTGAACTTTCAGCCCTGATTTTGATTACTTTGTTTTGTCAATTGAATTTAAGGAATCTAGTTAAGTTTTCACCACTAACTTTGTGCCAGTTCTTTAAAAAGCTTAGGTAATCTCATGACATTTGTTGCATTCAAGAATTGGAACAATTTACTTTTACCTCAGCTTCAGGGTATTTGAAACTACGTTAAAAACAGAGGAAGTCTTTGAAATGCTGCAGTTTTGTGGAAGTAGTGGATAGTATGTGTTTGGATGTGCAGTGAGTTTTGTTCCTTAACATTTGGAAGATCAGTAAGTTTAAAAGATAATTGCAGATCACCTACAAACTGTTTTGGAGATAATGGAAACTGCAATAATCACCCTATGATTTGTTTCAAACTGACTAATCTGAAATGTGGATACTGGTTTGTTTAACAAATCATAGTTTAAAACAGCCTCAATTCTAGTACATTTATTGTCATTGAATGGCATATAAAGAGGAAACAGAGATTTTTAGAGATCACAGATATATAAAAATTTATACATTAAGCATACTTTGGCATAATATTTTGTCAGTTTTCCCATTTTCTCTGGGCACTGATCTCCTAATCAGAATTTGTACAAATTCTTCAGGTCTGGAATCTTAGCAGATTTTCCAGTCATAGGACTGTATGACATAAGTGATGCAGTAGAGCATGAAGTATGGCTGTGATTTCCTCTATCATATGGGACCAAAATATGCCATTTTTCTACTGATTTTAATAGAAAGGCCTGCTCCTAGTTTCCAGTTCTATAAGCATAATTTTAACAAAGCCAGAATTAACATATAGCCTAGAGAAATAAATTCCTCTTTGATTTCTCAGAAATACCTTTTGTTTTTGTTTTTGTTTTGTTTTGGGGGGGGGAGATTTTACCTGGTGAGAAAGGGTTTGAAATCCATTATATAGCAATACTTCGATAACTAAACAAGTACAAACAGTAGAAACATTAATACAAGTTTGTAATACTCCTCACTTAGATCTAACTTTTAAAAATAGCTACATTTCTATAAATTCAATTGTACTGCCAATACATGTAGATCAAACCCATAATTATATGCATATAGCAGAAACAGAGAGATTTTGAGGTACACCAAATTTGTAGGATTCAAATAAAACTTGCTATTGTGTCATGGCCCAAGACTCAGACTAGGCATCTGATTACAAAGAACCTATTCGAGCTGTGGAATGATAGTATCCAGGAATCAATCACATGAAGCTGTTCAAAAACATGCACCGCTTGAATAGCTGGAACAATCAGAGGAGGAGGACGTAAAGTCTGCACCCGGTCAGTAAGGAGGAAAGCAGAGCAGAGACTTCTATGAAACTCCTTGCCAAGCAAGGGAGTAACACTTAATTAGTGACAGCTGGCTGCAGCCTGATTTAAGAGGCAGCTCTTGACCCAAGTGACATTTATGTGGATTCTGCCTGTGAAATTGACCTCTGGAATGGCTGACAACCCTGACCTATATCCTTTCATACATATTATGGGTTAAACTAACAAAACCTGTATTTATTGTGCCAATGGAAGAAAACTTTAGCTTACCTGGAAATTCCATACAAACTTCAATCATATACTGAGAAAAGGATTATCCTAGATCACTGATTTAAAATCAATTATAGGTTATATTTTGTATATTTACAATAGGCTATTGTAGCATATGAGAACAATGGGACAATATTATCTTGGAAAAGCTGAAAGATGCCAATTATGTCGACTAGCAAACCCAAAACAAGTAAACACTTGGGAGCTTTGAATTCCCAAAAGTAAAACTTTATTGGATATACTATTTTGGTACTGAAGAATCAAAACCAGCTCTAGTTTTTCCGCGCAAATGCTTGCCTAGTTAAACAATAGCTTCCCTTTCTCCCCACCCTATCACATTGTCCAATTATGAGATCATTTTGTTATGGGAACAGTCCAGCTCTCTCAAACACCTGCAGTGGTGACCGTGATGGTTTCCAGGCTCTCTTCATCCATGCACAAATTCTCAGCACTCCACCCTTCCCTCCCCCCAGTTCATTGGCAAGTTGAATAGCAATAAGGTTTGAAAGAAGCAAAGCAGTTCAATCTTGACAAATCGCTTGTTTTGCATTTCCTTCAAGCTTGGTGTAGTAGTGGGCAAGCATCCTGTGGAAGGTTTTAAACCAGAGGTTAAAATGGCAGATCACCTTTGGTTAGGTTGCTTAGCTGCTATGTTAAAAGACTTTAGTTGCTGTATGCTAAAGAAAGGCTCAATATCAATTTTTAGAAATACACAAGGTAGCTGTGACCTGAAGCAATTATGCTGCAGGTTTTGCATTAATGTGAACTGTTAATTTTAGTTGATATATTAAAATAAGTAAAGAACAAACTCTTAGCATTACTTAGGGGCTGAAGTTGAGAATGTATATTCAAGAATAGAGTCAAAGGGCTGAGGTGGAGAATATATATTCAAGAATAAAGTCGATAAAGTCAAGAATACGCACAAAGTCTTCTGTTTATTTTAATGTCATGGGTTGATGGGGTTTGGAGAATACAAATACAATACATTCTAGTAAACTCATGTTTTAAGGGGAAGCATGCTAACATACAGTATTGCAAAAAATACCTTAGTAGAAATCAATGTTTTTACTATTCCATCACTTGCTTCACACGTCTGTTGAGATACCTTGCCAATACATATATGGGTAACTATCTAAAATATGCACCCATATCAACTTTCAGTGTATTATAGGAGAGAGCACAATATATTACAAGGAAAATGTGTTGCTATATTTCCACATTCTTACAAGATGATTTGAGTATCAGGATTTACTAAAAGAAGCAGGTGGTGGGCATAAATGTTCATTTGCAGCTGCTTAAATTATTAACACTTTTCTTTTTAACCTGATGCTTCTGCAGACACACACACTTCAACTAGTCTGCCTTAGCACAATGACAGCCAATCCTTTCAGCTCTATACTTTTTCCACCAGCCGCTATCCTCCTTTGAAAGACATTTGAAACATGCACTTTATGGGTGTCTCAGGCTGCAACAAAGGTAAGACTGCTTTTGCTACTGTTGGATATGACAAATAGTGAAAGTTGCTGAAAAGGCAGACCAATGCAAAACAACAGAAAAGCATCTTTTCATTTGTGCTGTTCCAGGTGAGGAGTTGGAAGACATTTTTGTTAGTACAATCTTTGTGTTGTTCTACGATGATTGAAAACCATTATTTTTTTCAATTTAACATGGGTAATTTTACTTTGGAAAAAATGGAACTATTTAGATTTCTCCATTCATACACAAGTGCTATGACAGTTTACTCTCACATTTCATGCATTAAAAACACTCAAATAATTTACTACACTTCATCACTGGGAGATGATACACAATTAATATATTGTGGATCTTTGTCATAGCAGTCTCAGTTAAAAACGAATTTAGGGCTATTTCAAAATAACTATGTAAAATGAGAATAAGGTCTTCAGGAGCATCTTCTATAGCTCAATACTGGTTTCCATGTTTTCCATCTCAAAATGATAAGCCATGTTTACAATAATTATCAGTATTTTATGGGTGCTACATTACAAAGCAAACATTTGGAAGCTGTAGGTTGCCCACTTCTATTTTGTAATATGAGGCATCTTTATCAATTGAAGATAAAGAATATAAACATCTTGGGTTTGAAGTGATGTCCTTTCAAGCAAAATCATCTAACTCATGATCTTTTAATGAAATCTTTTCAATGTTTTAAATAAAAAAATTTCAGTGCATATCAGGAAAAGAAAACCCACACACTTCATCAGGTGAAATTATCTCGAGGTCTGCCTTGTTTAAGATGAAGCTGTTCCTTACATCATCATATACTATTCTAGCTCCCCCCCCCTCCATTAAGCAGACAGGCATCTTATTTATAAGCATCTTCTCTAAGGGATTAAATAAGCTTTTCATGGTTTGCCAATTGGTAAATGGTATACTGTATGTCCAAGTATTTTAAATTTCTTAAACTATATTAAACTTTTGTACCACCTTGGGAATCTATTGATTGAAATAGTATAGAAATGTTTTAAGTCAGAAATGTCCTACAAAATAAGAATTCTGAAATAAAAATCTTAATTTAAATTGTCATTATCCCTATGATGAAGCATTAAAGTGAATATCCATTAAACATTAACTGAGTAAAGTTAATATTTACTACTTAACTGTCTCTTAAATGATCAGTTTTTAATTAAAGGAAATATAAGGTCAAACCTCTCTTTCTTGATTCGTATTTCATTTTTTTCTGCTTATGTGGGTAGCCTATTCTCTTATCATCAAAAATACAGAAAAAATAGTGTTTTCCCGAAAATAAGACCTACCCCGAAAATAAGACCTATCATGCTTTTGAGCGCATACACTAAAATAAGACCTCCCCCAAAAATAAGACATAGTGAAGGGGTGGGCGTGGCCAGCACAGGAGGCAGCCCTTCCCTTCCCCGGTCAGCTAATGGCAGCTGGGCCCCATAATCGCGACCCGCGGATCAGTTGTGCTGATCAGGAGCTGCCTCTCGTTCTATCTCTCTGGGCGCCTGGAGGTGTTTCTTGCACACTCTTTCCAGCCCCAGCCCTGCCGTGGCACCAGGCAACCTTGCAGCCGAGTGCCCCTTGTCGAGTCCCGATCCGGGGCTTGCCATACCTGGGGATGGTGCTGGGTGGCGGCATGGAGCTGCAACCATCAGAGCTGGTGAGGCTGCAGCGGCGGCGGGACATGTCAGGACAGTGCCGGCCAGTCGCTCGTTAGCAGGCCGTTCTCCTGGCCGGGTTTGGCCACGAGCGGCACCGGCAGGCAATGAGGTGTGCAGCCGGCACGAAAAACAAAGGCGACGGGACTTCCGGCAGCAGCACAACACAGCCGCTCGTCAGCTGTTCATCCCTGCGGCTGTGCACGCACTTCCAGCCACGCTTCCCAGGATTCTGCACCATGCCGTCGGCCTGGCCACACCCTGCGACTGGATGTCCCGTCGTCGTTGCCTGCCAGTGCCGCTCACGGCCAGACCCGGCCAGGAGAACGACTAGCCGGCACTGTCCTGACGGCGCTGTCCTGACGTGTCCCGCCACCTCTGCCTCTTGGAGCAGGACTCTGCTTCTGCTTTTGGCTGCATGCAAGGAAAGCAGCAGAAGCAGTAGAAGGCTTTCTTTCTCTCCCCCAAACTCCGCCAGAAATGAGTCTCTGTGAGACTCGTTGCGCCGCCGCTGCCGCTTTGTTGCAATCCTGGAATATGCTGAAGGATCGGAATGGGGTGTTTTTGCGAACGGCTTGAAAATGGGGAGGGGGAATTTTCCTGCCTCTCACCCTGTTCTGAAGCTCAGCAGACTGAACAGAATGAGAGGCAGGAAAATTCCCCATTCCCATTTTCAAGCTGTTCGCAAAAACGCCCAATTCCGAGCCTTCAATGTTGCAATCCTGGAATATGCTGAAGGCTCGGAATGGGGCGTTTTTGCAAACGGCTTGAAAATGGGGAGGGGGAATTTTCCTGCCTCTCACCTTGTTCTGAAGCTCAGCACAGACTGAGAACAGGGTAAGAGGCAAAATCCTCCTCCTATTCCTGGCGATCGTTCTTTACTTGGGATCGCAGCGCAGACGCACATCCCCAAAATGCTCTATCCAAAGCCTTCAGCTTCACAATCCTGGGATATGCGTCTGTGCAGAGCTCCCAAGAAAAGGATGGTGTGTGTGTGTGTGTGAGAGAGAGAGAGAGAGAGAAAGAGAGAGAGAGAGAGTGAGAAGTTGGAAGGTCTGAATTTCTGGTATTTTTTTTACTGTAGTCGCACAGACTACTTTTCTTGCCCTGCACATGCAGCGGAGAAGGGAGCTGGAAAGCAGGTTAGTGGAGGGATGTAGCTGCCTTGGGAGGGGTGGGGGGGGTTAGGGACCTGTGTGTGTGTGTGTGTGTGTGTGTGTGTGAGAGAGAGAGAGGGAGAGAGAGAGAGAGAGAGAGAGAGAGAGATCTCTTCCCCCCCCCCGAAGCAGCCACAACGCAAGGTGTTTGGGGTCGGGGAGAAGGCGGGCAAGATTTGGCAAAGAGCAAGAGAGGAACGACGACCGGCTCCCAATTTAGTGGTCACACAGCCCATTCTCCCCCGCCCACAGCTGTGTTGGGTTACAATAGATGAAGGGCAGGATCCAAGGGAAGGAGGGCGCCTGCAGATTGAAGCTGCAAAAGGGCCACGCTTCTTGGAGCTGGCTGCAGGAGCGCACAGATCAGCTGTTTTGCGGAGGCACGTGGGGGCTCCTGCTGCTTTTACAGCCACAATCGCTGCCTTCTTGGAGACGGCAGCAGGAATGCACCCGCAGATCAGCTGTTTCACGGACCAAGCTGCTGGTAACACTGTTAGGCAAGGAGGCGCGAGGGGCCGGTCCCCCATTCCTCCTACCGGTACATGGGGGGGGGGAGTAAGACACCCCTGAAAATAAGACCTAGCCGTTTTTTCAGGGGTCAAAAGAAAATAAGACCTGGTCTTATTTTCAGGGAAACACGGCAGTTACACTAATATCCATTGTGCTTTTAAAAAGATGTATCCCAAACCTATCAAGTTATCAACATTTGCATTAAAATGTAGGTATGCAGATGAAACAAAATTTGCTTTATCCTAAATGCAGAATGAACAGACCTATTTTGAATGTTCTATCAGATGATATCTTGATTGTTAGTGCCATTGGGAGCAATAGGAACTCAAACAACTGCTCCCTTGGACAATCAATCATTTTAGTTGTGTATTCATTATAAGTAATAGATTCTTACTTAAATCTGCCAGGTTATGTGCTGAAGAGCCTTAACATGCAGACAGCCAATAATAACGTAACTAAACTGTAACTCAAAATCTGTGGAAACTGCTGAGGACTTGACAGCCTGGCAATTTATTAAGTATACGGGAGACATGTCAATGAGATAACAGCTTTGTCTCATGATGATACAGGTAGTCTTCATGATCTACAACAGATCATTTAGTGACTGTTCAAAATTACAACAGCACTGAAAAAAGTGACTTATCACCATTTTTCACACTTATGACTGTTGTAGCATCTCCATGATAACATGATCAAAATTCGGTGGCTTGGTAACTGGTTCATATTAATTGCAGTGTCCTGGGGTCCCCTTTTGTGACCTTTTGATAAGCAAAGTCAATGGAGAAGCTGGATTAACCATGTTTCTAATTTAACAACTGCAGTGATTCACTTAACAAATGTGGCAAGAAGTCATAAAATGGGGCAAAACTCACTTAACAAATTTCTCACTTAACATAAATGTTGAGCTCAATTGTGGTCGTAAGTCGAGGACTACCTTGTAGTTAAAATTTAATTATGCATTATGCAACTTTTTCTAAAATATATTTTTTATTTGTATTACTCAACAGGAATCAACAAAAGCACAGAATAAGGCAGAAAATGTATTTCCATTACTTAGTCTGGCTTTGGTTTTCTCTTTCACGCAGTGATTCTAAAATCTACCAAGCCTGCAAGAAAATCTGTTTTTGCAAAGAGGGGACAATGTTTGTGAACTGTTCAGGAGTTCATGCTCTGGTGTCCAATCTAACGTTCCCCCCTGATGCAGAACACTTGGACCTTTCTCAAAACAACTTGTATTCGATTCCTTGGAAATCTCTAAGTTCCCTGTGGAAGTTGCAGGTTCTCCTTTTGAGCAGCAACTCCATCCACAAAGTTGGAGAAAGAACATTCATTTCATTGGGCAGGCTCCACAAGCTTGATATTGGTAGAAATGATATCTCATTTCTTGGCAACAGTTTTTCAGTGGGTCTTATTTCTCTCCATGAACTTATTTTGGCCTACAATAAACTGCAGGAGTTACAGTACAAGAGTTTTCAATACTTTGAAAACCTTCAGAAGCTGAATTTGCAAAATAACAACATTTCTTCCATAGAAATGGGGACTTTCCGCAGTCTTACTCGCTTGAGGCAACTTTACCTTCAGAACAATTGCCTTCTTGCCCTACAAAATAGATTATTTTCTATGCTGCAACACTTAGAGATCCTGAACTTGGAGGGTAATATGATAAAAACTATTGCTCCTGGAGCCTTTATTCCATTAAGCCACCTTACAATACTTAACTTGATCCACAATAAAATTGAGCATATTAAATTCAAAACATTATTATCTTTGCAAACCCCTGGAACTCACATCTTACTCTCAGACAATCCCTGGTTCTGTGACTGTGATCTTCAGAGAGTTTTTGCAAAACTGCACAGTGTTAGGAGACTGATCTTGGATGATTATTATAACATGACATGCATGGAGCCCCATCTCTTGAGAAACCTGCCTCTGTCAGCTGTAGATACGGAGCTTTGTACTGCTGAGACAGTGACTGTTCTTGTTATAACTTTTACCGTCTTTATAACTGTGGTAGCTGCCATTGTAATGGCTGAAAGGAACAGAAAGAAAAGGGCTGAGAAACGCTGGAATGAGGATAGTGACGTTTCTTATAATGCTCAAAACTGATTAAATATTTGGTAGTAGGAAACTGTGCTTGAATATGCTACTTAATTTAGCTATATATATATTAGAACAATTTTCAGACCTGCAATTCTGAAGGTGTGAAGAGGATACATGTGTCTGTCTCCCTCTTACCCTGTTCATCAGGGGGGGCAATGTACTGAGTCAATCTATCAGCTGAGGCTGAAAAAATGCTTTCAATATAATTTGGACTTTAAATGTCGTCTTAGGAGTTCTGACTAAAAGTTCTCATCCACATTGCAATCTTCATCCACTGAAGCTGACTTCTTCAGATGTAAGTACAGCAACCACACTGGGAGCCACAGGGTGTTGCTAATGCTCTGACAAATATAGAGCTACTAAGAAGATGGAATAGATAGGTGCATTTCTTCAGGAACCTAGATACATTATGTGGTCAAATTAAACATGAAACAACAGAATCCATTTTTATAATAACATGAGACACAGAAATGTAATGATTGCAGCATTATTAGCCAGCTTTTGTCTGTTCCAAATAAAAAAGTAAATGTTTCTCTCTTTCTTCTTCACATTAGTTTCTGGAAAAGAATATCTGAGGCATTCAAAAAGGTTGCCAATTTAAATAGTAATATTCAAAGAACTTTTTGATCTTAAAGAACTTTTGACATGAAGTGATAAATTATATATATTGTGTGTTTCTGGCTGATGGTGAGGGATGGATTGTAGGCAGGGGCAGGATAGATTTACTAAAGAAACAGATTTTTTCCTTCAGTATATTATTATATGTATTATTAGAAAGATTACAACAAATAGAAAAATACAGAAAAAGGGAAACTAGGGAGGGTATTAACCTGGTTAATATTTGAATAGGAAACTGCTTGACTACCAGATCTACTTTGTAAAAATCTGAAAAAGAAATGACAGTACAAAAAACTCCTGTGTTCTAGAGCAGGCCTGTCAAATTGGCGGCCGCTCACCCCAACTCCGCAAAGGCAAAAAACATCCCGATATGGCCCGCAATGCGCTCGGGTTTGACATTCCTAGAGACATTTGAGGGCCAGATGTGGTAGCTCTAAGCCAAAGATTTTCAAAATGTGAATCATGATTCCAGGGGATGGGACACATTTTTTAAAAAATAATTGTTTGCTTATTATGTTTGTCCAAAGTGATAGCACTATCAAAACTGGCTCCTGCTTTATTTAGGCAGTAGCAGCCTTGTGCAAGCAACACAGGGAGTGAAGTTCAAAAATGCCAAACAGCTCTCAGTCAAACTCAGCTGGTAAGTTCTGATTGTGGGTTATAAAAGTATCTGTATATCATTTTTTCCAAAAAATTAATTGCTGTCTTAGAAACCAAGAGACTGACAGTTCTAATCCTGCTTTAGGTATGAAAGTCAGCAGGGTGACCTTGCGCCAGTCACACTCTCCCAGCCCATCGCACCTCACAGGGTTGTTGTGAGGATAATAGGAGCAGGAAGGATGTGTTTGCCAACTTGAGTTATTTATTAAAAAATAATGAAGGCAGGATAAAAATAAATGACCAGCAAAGTAACATATGTAGTCTCCATAGCATAGTAGTAGTGAAGTTTAGAATTTTGTTTAAATAGTTTTTTAAAATGGGGAAAAAAAGATGACTGTTAAAACAGCTTAAGTCTGGAACCATGATGAGAGTTTTAGTAAACGGTGCCTTTTTTTGCAGAATTCTAACCAACAAAAGAGTTTTATTCATGTAGAAGATTACACAAATTCATTTATCCGTTTTAGGGAGTTACAATACTATAAATTTTGAGAAGCCCTGCCCTAAACAATGTGCTAGACTAGGACATCAAAACAAGAAATTCTGGAAGGGGCTCCTTCTAGGCAAATCACTTAGTACAGGAAAGTCACCCTCGAGTTGAGCTCTGGTCCGAAACGCAACGGAATGTTGGAAAGGAACTGTGTAAAGGGTCTCGTATTAATTAATTAATTAATTAATTAATTAATTAATTAATTAAGAGAGACGAAAGTTTTCTTGCTTAAAAAAAAAACCCTCGAATTCACCTCTATGGGAGAATACTACCCGGGAGACCGCTCCACTGGTGATCCACCCCAGAGCATGCCTAACCCTCTTGCAGCGTAATGAAGTTACGTTACAGGTCTTTTCTACAGAGGAAAGCACGTGCCACCGCTAGCAAAGGGGCTGGAAATAGTTCGGCTCAACTCATCGAGCGAGCGACTTCGTGAATATGCATCCAATGTTACTTCTTTCATTCATAAACCAGAGCAGGAACTTAATTACTAAGCCGACGTTTCTCAACGAGAGTAAACTAAAGGGATCCGGGCAGAACGGGGTTTCCTTTCCCCGATTGGCTCAATCCTGTTCCGAAAGGAAGCGCGGGCCCCTTCGGGACTTTCCCCGGGTCCTGGCGGAGGGGGGGGGTTCCGTTCTATCCCCGCCTCCGCGCACGCGGCCGCCTGGGCGGCCAGAGGTTCCCCCAGCAGTACCTGAGTAGCCCTTTCGGCGGCCTCAGCGGGCGGGAAGATCCATGGCGGCGCTTCCTGCGGGATCCAGTCCCTGATGATCCTTGGGTTTGAGAGTGGATAGGCTTCGGCTAAATAAAGAGGTTATGTTCTTCTTGCCCTGGCCCTGACCAAGCACTTCATTATTACCTCACTCGACCCGTAGGAGGAGAGAGATTTTTGCCTGTATTTTGGTCAAAAGCTACCATTTTATGCAAGCCCACTAATCAAGACCATTGCTGGGTGGCAGTGGGACCCACGAAAAGCTCCCCTTATACCAGGAGTCCCCAAACTTGGCAACTTTAAGACTTGTGGACTTCAACTCCCAGAATTCTCCAGCCAGCTATGCTGGCTGGAGAATTCTGGGAGTTGAAGTCCACAAGTCTTAAAGTTGCCAAGTTTGAAGACCTGCCTTATACGGTACTGCCATTTAACGATCGTCAGGATTTCTGCAGTCCAGGATACAGTATTCCTACAGCACTTTCATTGCTCTTGCAAAGCAGGAATGCGGTTTTACTCCATAGCAAGGAGATTTCACCCCAGGAGCAAAGAGACCGAAGCCACAACGGTTCTCGCTGCTCCGGGATAGCAACGCACCGCCTCCTTTCAAAAGCCCGCCCGCCGCTCCGGGCCTTGCGAATCAGAAGCGGCGGGGGCGTCGCGTCTTACGCGGCGACTGGGCAGAAATTGCCGCTCTGTTTCTCCTGCCTGCCGGGTTGCTACTGCCCCTGCCGGAGCGGCTAGAATGCTGGAGGTACGTTTGGACCAGGCGGTGCCCCTGCAGGAGACCGCAGGGAGGAGACTGCGGGACGGCCTCGTCCTTTCTCCCGCTCGAGCTCTCCGGGAACACAAGCGAGTTCCTTGTGAGACCGAGCTTATTTAGCGCGTGTGTGTGTTTGTTTGTGCGTGTGCGCGCGTGTGTGTTTGTGTGTGTGTGCATGTTGGCCTGGACTCCCTCAGCGGTCGTCCTCGTCCTACCCCCCCCCGAAACATTTTAGAAATCTGAGCTGGCAATTATGACCACAGAAGTTGATTCACACGTGTAGATCCTTTTGTGAGCCACACAAATGGATTATTATGTTTAGTTTTGAACTTTTCCTTGAGAGGTTCGAAGGTTGCAAAATTTGCAACCGTTTCTTGAGAGGGCTCGGCAGTGTGGCTGTTCCTAATGTTTACATGTGACACTGAACTTCGACACGGGTCTGTTGGTGGGGCGAGAAAATTCAGAACGGACCAAATGTGAATGGTGGCATCATACAGCCCATGATTTATCTTCTCATGTGGTCTGAGCGGCATACATACCACATAGTCACGTGGTCTGAGCGGTATACGCACTACCTTGAAATACGGGGCACCCTCCTTCCGCAAGAGCCTGGAGACGTTGCTCTGCCCGCTGGTCTGGGGACCAAATGGGGGAATTGCACGCTGGAGGTGGCTGCTGGATTGATGGCAGACTCCACCTCCCTCCCATCTCTGCTCTCCGTCCATCTTTTTTATTATAATATTGATAAATATCTTTAATAATGTCTGCTTAGAGTGGCCCTATGGCAAGATAGGCAGCAAATAAATTTGACAAATAATACATTTTGTCTTTCAATGATCTGTATGAGAACTGTTTTCTCTTCTTGTTAGCAACTAGGAAGAGGCCATCTGCGCTCCACTACCTCAAGTGGCCAGCTGGCTGGCAGGAAAAACTGGAATAAGTACCTGCATTTCCAAAGCAGATCTTAGATGTTGGTATGTTCCTAACACTTTATTGCAGAATATTGTTGTAGGCTATACACATGTCAGT
The DNA here is from genome assembly GCA_003457575.1 of Thermophis baileyi. Lineage (NCBI taxonomy): Eukaryota > Metazoa > Chordata > Lepidosauria > Squamata > Dipsadidae > Thermophis > Thermophis baileyi. The sequence goes on from QLTV01001119.1 coordinate 2,774,215, forward strand.
AAGACTTGTTGGATTGTAAGCTGCCTGTATATACACCAAGGGTTGCTGAAAAGTAAGACAGATCCCACTACTTAGATATTGTAACATTTTATGATCAGGAATGAATACTTGGTCAGTCATGAATAATAGCAGCATACAAATGCACATGGCTCCAAACAAATCAGTATAAACAAAAGTCATTTTTCCCTATTTTAGAAAATTGTTCCTTAGATAGCTGTATGCCCTACTCGCTAGTACACAGTGTTTATGCAGCTCTGATGTGTCTGTACCAGAGAGATCCCTCTCTTGACCAAAGTTTAATGCCAAATAAGTTGGAAGCCAGATTTCTTGCAACAAGATCACATTGAACTAGTTATGAAGTCATTATTTCTACATTTTGACAACCAAATGGCTACATACCAAGTAATTGGGATAGCTTTGTTCTGGTATGGCTCTGAGCATTTAATAAAAGCAAAATATTTGACTTAAAAAAATAGAGACAATTTGAGGGGGTTGTGAACAGCGTGACTTCTGTTTCCATCAGTATCCTGGTCACCAGAGAGGACGTTTTGGAAATTATGCCAAGTGACTTGTGGGATTATGTTCTGTTAAGAAGATACCAGTGAGTAAAATCTGGTAATAGTGATTTGGCCATCTTCTCATTGCTTGATCTGAATCCTACAAGAAATGTCTGGTATTGCTGTTCCATCCTGTGAGCTTCAAAAGTCAGGGCAGGGAATGTTTAGGGGAGACAGTTGTAATGGACTTTTCCCATAGATAGAAAGTTCAACAGATGACATGTTAATATTTATGTGGTTCTAGATACAACCAAGGAAGATGATAGGATTGGAACAAGTGAAAATACAATAAGGAGACCCATTAATAAAAATGTATAGAATAAAAGTAACTATACAGGAGTCTCCTGCAGAGTCTTTGGTGCTCTCTGAATTTGGTTGTTTTCTTGCAGACATTTCATTACCAAACTAGATAACATCAACATTGCTAGTAGGAAGCTCTACTAGCATTGATTAAGTTACTAGTTTGGTAATGAAATGTCTGGAAGAAAGTAGCCTAGCTTAGAGAATACCAAGGACCCCACAGTTCAACGCTGAGCTACAAATATTGCCTTTTATAGAAATTTGTCCCTCAGCTAATCTTAATTTGACTCATTAAACTGCATTGTTTCCACAGAGTTAGGAAGTTACAGTACACAGTTATCCCAAAATTTGCCAAGTCTGAACTATCTCATACTTGTATAAGTTTGGGCAGCAGTACCTCAAGAGATAGGCTTATTTTACTTCCCTCTGTAGTAAATGTTATTCCTCAAAATGTCAGTGAGCTGAATGGTTAGAGATAAGAGGTTCTGCAGATAATCTCCTAAAACAGCAGGGTGTTTAAAAAATTTGCTGACTTAAGCTTTTGTATCTGTATTTTTGTATTTTGTATTTTGAATCAGAACCTAATTATTGCAGTCTATTTGCATTAAAGCAATATGACTGTGCCCATGATCACCACAATATAGTATTTATTATTAAAACAATATGAGATTGCTCTTAACATACATGGGATATTGGGGAGATGGGAAACCAGTGAAGATATGTGGTTCATGATGTAAACACACAAGTGATATATCAATTTCATGACACAGCTGACTCCTTTCTCAGAATTACATAGATGGGAAAAGGTGCATTTATAATTAATGTTATCAGAGTGGGGAAGAGGACATTATAGTGAGCAAGTGTAAAAGCTTTTCTGGTGTTTTGGAGATGATATTGTAGGAATCGGGAAAATCCACAAAGGCTTAGGGTGGCACCAAATAACTTTTGCCAAGAAATATGGAATTTGTCTTGAAGAATCAAAGAAGTGAGACAACCTGGGTTGAAAATTAATTTGACCTAGTAATTAACATGCTAATTTGGCATGAGTTAGTTAGAACCATTCCAGCTTCAGTTGAAAGGTTGAGTCTCTTCATTATCTGTTATTACACAATATCTGTATATACTATATTTTTATTGAAACAGAAGATGCTGGATGTTGGGAAATGGCCATTATTTGCTCTCCACTCACAAGAGGAATTGAAGTTAATTCGTCAGGTTTGCGTATTTGGCAGTGCTGGCAATGAAGTTCTTTATGCAACTGAAAATGATGAGGTAACTTTTGAAGATATACTAGTGAATAGCTGTTTGTCTTGGTGCCGACTTTAACTTCAGTTGTTCATGATTCCGTACAAATCTGAAGCTTGACATGCCAAGAATCTTCGCGTGCACATTTGTTTTAAGATTTGGAAGGCATGAGACTTCTCTGCCTTGCTTAATATGTAGCTTTTCCCCAGGTCTAACACAAAAAAGAATAAATATACAATATTGTACATCTGTTAAATAAGCCTCACTTGCATGATGTTTATTATAAATGTTGGCTTTACTTGATGTACACTTTTGGTTTCCTTTAAGGCAGAATACATGGCAGAAATGTGGCTAAAATATATATCCTCAAATATGTAAACTCAAAATTCACTATAAATGCATTTTGGGTGTTTTTAAATTTTTAATTATATATGCTTATAAAAGTATTTTGGTACTGACAGTATCATTGTGTAATAGGTTTTTGCTTTAGGCACTAACTGCAGCGGATGTTTGGGAATTGGTGATGTACAGAGCAGCATTGAACCTCGAAGAATAGATATTTTATGTGGCAAAAAATTAGCTTCCCTCAGTTATGGAAGTGGACCTCATGTTGTTCTGGCTACTACTGGTATGTTATGTAGTTCTAGCTATGGTTATTTTATTAATATATTCCTTGGCAAGGGTATTTTGTTCTTTCTTTTGAAAATAACAATATTATTAAGAAAGGAAAGCTAAGAAATTCTGGGGAGATGCTGAAATTACTTTTCTTTAACTGATAAAGTAGAAGGAATTGGGGTTCTTTTACAATTGGGTAACTGTACTTAGAGCTTAGTTGTTAGAATAGTACATGGAAGTGATGTACAAATAGTCCTTGACTTGTACTTAAAATTGGGACCGTAATTTCTGTTGCTAAACAATGTAATGATTAAATGAGTCACACCTTATTGTATTACTTTTATGCTATGGGTATTAAGAGAATCCAGTTTAACCCATTGATTTGTCAGAAGCCCTGAGAAGGTCGCAAATGACAATCATGTAACCCTGGGAGACTGCAGCCATTGTAAATATAATGCTGGCTGCTAAGTACCTGAACTTTAATTATGTGAATGCTGCGTGAGTTGTACTGTAGGTGTGAGGACTGGTCATAAAATCATTTTTTTTCAACACCGTCATAACTTCAAACAGTCGTAAAACAAATGGTCATAAGTTAAGGACTACTTGTAATAACACTTACCAATTTGCTTTTAAATGTCACATGACTAAGAAATATTCAAAATCTGTAATAAAACAGAACTTGGATGACAGGTAAGCTTTCTGTATTGTAGGATATATTTATTCTATAGCTGTACATATTCTTCATTAAATGTTACAAAGCATCATGAGAAATGAAATGTGTTTCTACCTCAAAACACATTATCAAAAATCAAGCAAGTCTATACAATCTGACTAAGTTCAAAGTTTCAAATATTGTTTCTGTTTGCCCTAGAGTTTTGGTCAATGGGAGATGCTGAAAATACATTATTTTGTTAAAGTCCCTCTTTATAGATTTATGTAAATTAGATTATATATGTGCTTGGATACAGCAGCAAGGTATTAGATGGGATATAAACAACAACAAATAATTGATTGAATATAATACATCCTGTACCTAGTGATATTAGGGAAGCAATTAGGAGGTAGTAGATTGGGCTACAAAGACATTAGGGAATGGAAAAAACAATATAGAAGTATTGCATGAAGATAACTTCTTTCTAGAGAATTAACTTGTTATCCAAATTTCCTTGGAACATTCTAGAAATGAGCTATATTTGGTAGGCTCTGAAAGGTTCCCTCTCAAGGTTTACAAGGAACAATGAACAGGTTCTGCTTATAAGTTCATTGTAGTTGTTGAGCTGTGCTTCATTATCTTGATACTGTTCAATTTTAACAGTTATAGTAATAGCACTTAAACTTATATATATGTATACTTCATAGTGCTTTACATCCCTCCCTGAGCGGTTTGCAGAGACAGCATATTGCCCTCAACAATCTGGGTCCTTACTTTATCAACCTCAGAAGGATGGAAGGCTGAGTCAACCTTAAGCCGGTCAGAATCGAACTCCTAGCTGTGGGCAGAGTTAGCCTGCAGTTCTGCATTCTGGCCACTGTGTTATACTTAAAAAATTAAAAATCTTAAAATGAGATTTCTGTTGAGTTATTTAAATTTATTTAGAGACATCTCTGAATAAAGGAGAGATTGTGAAATAACCACTTGTTCTCCAGTCTAGATGATTAATCTAGTTAATGACAAGCTAGCCTTCTAGGCTGAATAGTAAACTGCATCAGTTCTAGTTTCAATACTGTTGCTACCAGTCCATGTAGGATTCATAACATGCTGCCATTTCTGTTTGCATTCTTTCTTTCATTGCAAAATCTACAGAGACTGGTTTACATTGATTTGATGGATGCTGGTTTCCATGAGACCATCTGAGCAGATCATCAGAAATTTCTTCATTTTGCAATAAAGGAATTTTGGTTTGAGTTCACAGTATTTGCCTTCCATTGCCTTAGGTGTTTGCATGTTTAATGGCTATTGGCAGTTTTCCTTACCTAGTTTTTACTGGCAATCCCTTGAGTGAAGAAGCTATCCATATCACAGCTACCTTGACTCTACTGGATCACCTGCACTTTTATGTCAACTATGAGGGGTCACTACTGACCAACTTGCACTACATATTGCCCAAAGTCTCAAATTAGTTCCCTGGTAAATTAACCTGTTCTTATTGATTGATAAAGTACTCATGCCCATTGCTCTTGAATTGTAATTAATGGCAATACAATCACTTTGAATCCATTTCCAGAAGTTGATCTTGGGCTATATTGTAATTATGGATGTCCAGAATGCCAGTTTTCAGATATGATCACTGCAGTGTTGGTTTATATTATATTTTTCTCCACAAGCTTACCAAGCACTGTTTCAACTCAACTGTCTACTTTGTCTACTTTTAAACTGTCTACTTTAAGCCTTGGACCAGACCATTTAGGGAATGCGTTCCCATACTGTTTCACTATTTGGACAAATGCTATAGGGTATCTGCCCAGTTCCACAATAATAAAATGGTTGTGAAAATTTGTCACTATGGAATAATTACAGTTTTTATTTGGAATAAAGTCAGTTATTTAAGATGGTTACTTACTATATTTGCATGTCACAAAAGTATGTGCATAAGTGATAGTGATCATTCACTTAGCTAAACCTTTTCCACCATTATCTATGGACCTGAACAATATCAATGTCACTTGCAAGTTCATAAAGTGTTCAGTTTTCTGACATATTACATCAGATGTCAGACTTCATGTGACACTATTGCCTAGATAGGATCTAGTTGTCAGATAACTGCAGCTTACTAGATATCTAGTAAGAGCAGAGGTGGCGCAGTGGTTAGAGTGCAGTACTGCAGGCTACTTCAGCTGACTGCTAGCTTCAGTTCGGCAGTTCAAATCTCACCGGCTCAAGGTTGACTCAGCCTTCCATCCTTCCGAGGTGGGTAAAATGAGGACCCAGATTGTTGGGGACAATATGCTGACTCTGTGAACCGCTTAGAGAGGGCTGTAAAGCACTGTAAAGCGGTATATAAGACTAAGTGCTATTGCTATCTAAGTGATGTACAGAGAAGTGAAGTACAGGCAGTATATGTGAAATTCTAGTTCTTCAAAGTATAATCTTTCTACATTTCCCGCTCAAGCATTATGTCTAAATTAGAGTTATGAAGGTGACCTTAAGGAACTGAGGTAACGCAGAGTAAATCTTTGAGGTATATGCCCCAAAGAAGGAATCTTCAGGTCTGTCAAATGTAGTTTAGCTCTAGAACGTTCTGATGATATCTGTGCAGCTGGTAACAAGCTCTTTGAAGCCAATGTGGGGGAAAGCTTTGATATTTGGATCTTTTTAATAAGAATGAGATAATAAAAGAGAAAACAGATGGTCACATTATTTTGTATATCATGTAAAAGAAATTCCACTTCAAGGATAACAATGTTTGAATATTGATTGGTTGACAGACACTATTCCCTTCTCAGCCTGCCATCTACTCTGTTTATTTGTTTCAACCTTTATTATATTGATTAATGTTAGCAAAGGGTTCGTTTTTCATTTATTTGTCATTTATGTAATTATTTCACGATGAAGGAAAATCATCTTGTTATTCATTGTGAAAAAGATAGCTTGTAATGTAGCCAGTTTTTATATCAGCCTTTCAAAACTATTTTCTTATATTATAGAAGGAGAAGTATATGCTTGGGGTCATAATGCTTACAGTCAACTGGGAAATGGAACAACCAGTCATAGCTACATTCCTTGCCAAATCTCCACCAACTTGGTAAACAAAAAAGTAATTGAAGTTGCCTGTGGCTCACATCATTCAATGGCATTGACTGCTGATGGTGCGGTGAGAAGAATTATTGTAATTCTGTGCAAGTTGCTTTTGAATTTTGTATCAATTTTATTTTTTTTAATATATTTTTTATTAAAGAACAAAGTTAAAAGATGTGAAAAATGAAAAATCAAAGAAAGAAGAAAAATGTGTTGAAAACAATAGAAGATGCTTAAAGAAGCTACTTTCAATCTTTACACCAATTAGATTTACTTGATACCATTTCCCCTTTCAAAATAACATAGTGTAATTTCCTTCTCCCATATATAGCCCTTTTTAAATGGGTAAATCCAGAAATCACCAGTTCATGTTTTTCCATTTTCAGGAAAAAAAAACCAAAAGGGAGTTTTATATAACATTTTTAAAGCAGCCAGGATTCGATGTTAAAACTTAAAGGTAAAGGTTTCCCCTGTCCAGTCGTGTCCTACTCAAGGGGGCAATACTCATCTCTGTTTCTTAGCTGAGAGAGCCAGCATTGTCCAAAGACGCTTCTGTGGTCATGTGGCCAGCATGACTATATGCCAAAGCGCATGGAATACTCTTACCTTCCCATTGAAGTGGTACCTATTTATCTATTCGCATTTGTATGCTTTCGAACTGCTAGGTGGGCAGGACCTCGAACAAATAATAAGAGCTCGGTGCTTGGGTCTCAAATCCAACTGTCAGTTTTCTTAGCCATCATACCCCCACGGTGTTAAAACTAATGACTTCTAATACCTTAATGCTGTCATTTTTGTGATCCTTAATTACCTAAGCATTGATTTTTATTCTTTCTGATAAAAATCATCATTGCAACCAATTATTGTGCTCTGTCCCATCTTTGAATAAATGTAGATGTCAAAAGTCTATTTAAAATAGTCTTTCTCAGGCTGATGAGCTGTTTACTAAATATGAACAAGGTATAACCCTGTTGGAGCAAGTGCTTTATTTTTTAGCTGTAACCAGGAAGGCAGTTTTTTTTTTAACATACTGAGCTGTACTATCTTTACAATATATAGGAAAGTACTGTACAAGCTTAAATAAATATAAAACATTGTACTGTATATGCTCCAGTTCAATTGCTTCCATATCATAATTCTACAAATGCATTGCTTTTCTATTGAAAGTAAAATTGTAACCACACTTCAGGAGACTTACGGTAGTGCTATTTTTCAAATCTCCATTCTCAGAGTTATACCAAATTATTGGAACAATGATCATTGTTCTACTTCATAGACTTGGCACTTACCCTTCTGTTATTTTGCAGCCAGTACATTTCAACTCCATTTTAGATAGACTTTTTATAGGTCTTTTTTCCCGATTGGATCAGCATAAGTGGACTGTTTAAATGTAGGTCAGAATTAGACTTAACCAGATAAACCTATATACTTAGTTAAGAAATATGTGAACTGGAAAATAAATGCATCTGCATGCAGTTTTGGGAAGAGACACGTTTGATTTAAGGAGTTGCAAGACTGCTGCAGACTCTGAAGCATTTTGTTGACTTCAAATGTGAAACATGAATAATTAAGCAGCATTAATTTTATGTAATTGAATTTTTTTATAGTAGGTAAAAATATCTGCATTTTTGTGACTGAAGCATTAAGTTGCAAATACTTTTGTATTATTTTTATTTCAATATTATTTTTGTACTTTAAGACATGGTAATTCAATAACATAGTTTTCTAGGGAAAAGGTGCTAGAAGTGTTGACAGAAATCTGTCCACAAAAAAAGACATGTTTTATTCCATGCACAAAACACAATAGATCTGCATGAAGTTGAATCTATATCAGTTAGCTAATTTTGCTTTCCATTCTTTCTTTGTGCTATTTTTATGAAAACAAATGTATTTCTAGAATGGCGTATCAGTCTGTTACTAGTTTATTTTTGCAGGTGTATTCATGGGGTTATAATAATTCAGGACAAATTGGATCTGGTTCAACAGCCAATCAGCCTATTCCTCGAAGAGTTACTGGCTGCTTACAAAATAAGATAGCAATTAACATTGCTTGTGGTCAGATGTGCTCAATGGCTGTGATAGAAAATGGTGAGGTAAGGTATTGTTCTGTATTACAGACCTTATTTTTTTAACATACGAAGTCTTATGTGCTGAATTGTTCATGGTGCCTGTCTCTTCAATTAGTCAATGGAGCCAATTAAGAAGAATTATATGTCAACTCTATATGCTGAATTCTAAGATAGTAGAATTTAGATATTAGCTAACTTTCTAAAAAGTTTCATAAACAGAAATAGTAATGCTTTTTTATATGAGATATAAATGGACACCCAGTACTATTGCATAAGAAGTGTTACCATCAGTAAATAGGGTTTCTCATCCTCTTGTTGAGACTCGTGAATTAAATCAAAAGAAATCTGGTTAGTCTTGCTCTCAGGAAAAATTCTAATGTAAGATAAGAGTGGTTATACTTGCATTTCCTTCTGGATGCTTTTGGTTGTATTTTCTCCCTTCATCTCTGTTTTTGTTGTCTTTTTTACAGTTCAGATGATGGAGCCCAAACTGGCTTCTGAACTGAAACATCCAGCAGCCCTTCTGCCTTTCAAGGGCTGTTTGCTGATATTCCTCCTTTTTTCTATCTCTCGATAACTACTCAAATGTTTGCCTCCGTTCTGTCAGCCTCAGAATAGTTTTCCCTTTTTATATGAATATATTCTGTTTCTGTTCGGATTTGACTCTTTCTGTCTTTAACGATTCCATTTCTTTTCTTATTCTCCTCTTCTTTGCTATACTTGGAATTCATTAGTCAGAAGTTTTGATAAAAAGTGTTTTAGATACAGTTATACCTCATTTAATGTCCATTTGTTCAGCAACTATTCAAAGTTATGATGGCTGAACAAAGAGACTCAAAAGTCCTGGCCATTATAGCAGCTACATGGTTATGTAAACAAAATTTAGGCACTTGGCAACCAACTCTCAGGACTGATTACAGCAGCCCATGATCATGTGATTTTCATTTGCATGCTGGCTTCCCACAAGCAAAGTCAATGGGGAAGGTGTCAGGGAAAGTCACAAGTCATTGGAGCAAGATTGTTCTTCCCCTCCTAGCCTTTCTGCACTCTCACACATGCACTGTGCACCCTCCTTCCCCTCATTACTTTCCACATATGCATTCAATGCACCCATTTTCCCTCCCTTTGCTTGCACACACTGCAACTTCCTTCCTGTGCTTATGCCAGACCTTAGCATTCTCCTCACTAACTCGCACACAATCTGTGCCAGGTGTCCCAGGGCCTTCTCCATCCTTCCTGTGGCACCCCCATATTCCCTCTGCTTTCCCTTTAATCACTTGTCTTGGGTTGCAATAACAACAGGGACTGCTTGGTTTGCTGTCACACTTTACAACCATATCGCAACAGCAGTCCTAATTGCCATTGTTATTCGAGGACTCCCAGAATACAGAATAAATCAGATGCCTTGATCTAAATCATTTGGACAATACCTCTCCTCCCCCCCTCCCTTATTTTTCTCTTTGTTGTGTAATGTAGGCTAGTGACCTTTAGGTTGTGATACGTACCTGAACTTTCATGAATCTCTTTGGATTTCAGCTAGGAAGTTTCAGCCTTATCATTACAGTTTCCAAGAATTAATATAAAGAGAATGTACTTTGTGCTGCTAAATCTGTATAGTAAATTGGAAAGATGGTTTTGATTGAGATAGTATTAGCATTTTATCTTGATATAATTCAATAGAAATAATGAAGGTTAAGTTCTGAATAATTAACTAAAAGTTGTTGTGGACTGGAAATTAAATAAATATATTACAGGTTTTATTTACCATAGTGAGTATATGGGACAAATAGTTTTGAGTAGGTTCATCCTTCCACTGTGCTTCTTGAAAAACTAACGCTTGCTTACATGTCTGTCTGTCTGACTTCCTGTCTTAGTTGTTGAATGTATGGCAGGTAGCCTTTGCTTGATTGCAACCAGTGTAAAATGCAGCAAATTGTTTATTAAATGTACTTATACAGATGTTAGAGATGTTGGATTAGTTTCAAGTTAGATTCCACTAATTCATCATTCAGTTTAATACTTCCTTAAACTTAAAAGAGGTCTAGCAGTCATGTGGCAATTTTATTCTTCTGACTCAAACCTCTCATTGAGATTTTCATGAGATGCTATCCTCTGAACATCATGAACACCAAAGTAGTTTGTAGACTTGGGCTGCCTCCTATAAGGATGGACTGTTCTTAGGGAAGCTAGCAAAGATAATTTGCTATCTGGAGCTTTTAAACAGCTATTGACTTATACATTTATGTATTTTGTTGTGCTATGATTGCCTTTATGTTCTTTGTTGTGGGTTTTTTTTTTTTTTAAAAAGAGTAGTTGAGAAATGACACCTCTTTCTCTAAGATTCTCATGGCCCATCACTCTTACCTGAAGGACACAAGAGATAATTATTTTATTATTATTATTTATTAAATTTGTATGCCGCCCAACTCCCAAGGGACTCTGGGCGGCTCACAACAATATAAAAAACCATTAAAAGAAATGGTTTTATGGGAAGGGAGAACAAGAAAAACCATCACCTAGGTAAAATCTAGTTCCTAAAGCATCAAGCTGCCATTTTCACCGATGAGGTGTTGGAGTTGAAAGGGAGTATTTAAAGATAGAACTATTCAAGCTGTTTGCCACCTTGGAATCAGTTGAGATTTCCCTGAGCATGAGACAATTTATCATCCCCTGGTTAAGAAAAGACAGGTGTTTTAATGTTAGCCTGATCTCAGGTATTTTAATATCTCAATAGAGGACAATATAGTTACTGTTTTACATAAATGAAGAGTAAAATATGTAGGGAAAAATCGTACATAAAATTACTCTAATTTACAGATCAATTTTAATGAATTCTGTGTGTGTGTGTGTGTGTGTGTGCATGTGTGTCTGTGTATACACACATATATATATTGCTTTATATGTACGCCCACATACTAACTAGATTTATCTCCCTTTTAAGGTGTATGTTTGGGGTTATAATGGTAATGGTCAGCTTGGATTAGGCAATGGTGGCAATCAGCCGACACCATGCAGAATAGCAGCTTTACAAGGCATCCACGTGCAAAGGGTATGTTTTCTGCATCTTCAGATCCTAACTGCTAATTACTGGGATTTCTGGTACATCCAAAACACTAGTTACAAACTAATAGCAAATTGTAAATAATTTAAATATTAGTTTTCATCTGTACTATTTTTATATTTTGCATCTTTATTTCATATTTTAACTGATACTAGCCACTTTAAATATTGAAATGAATAGAAAGTATAAGTAAAATTCAGTTAGACTTCTTATGTATTGAAAACAGCTGCTGTGAACAGTGATATTGTCAATAACTTAATGAGTTGTCCAGCGCTTGCAGAAATAAGAATTTTAAAGAGTTGGAGCAGGGGTCCCCAAACTTGGCAACTTTAAGACTTGTGGACTTCAACTCCCAGAATTCTCCAGCCAGCTATGCTGGCTGGAGAATTCTGGGAGTTGAAGTCCACAAGTCTTAAAGTTGCCAAGTTTGAAGNTCAGGCGTCCTCAAACTTGGCAACTTTAAGACTTGTGGACTTCAACTCCCAGAATTCTGGGAGTTGAAGTCCACAAGTCTTAAAGTTGCCAAGTTTGAAGACCTCTGAGTTGGAGGGCAAGATTAGCTCAAGGTCACACAGCTGGCTTTGTGCCTAAGGCAGGACTAGAATTCAGTTTCCTGTTTTTAGCCTGATGTCTTAACCACCATACCAAACTGGCTCTCTTTCATAAATATGTTTGTTTGTTTGTTTGTTTGTTTGTTTGTTTATTTTGTCTCACCTTTATTATTTTTATAAATAACTCAAGGCAGCGAACATATCCAAACACACCTTCCTCCTCCTATTTCCCCACAACAACAACCCTGTGAGGTGGGTTGTGCTGAGAGAGCGCAACTGGCCCAAAATCAATCAGTTGGCTTTCATGGCTTAGGCAGGACTTGAAGTTGCATACAACATCTTCACATTTAAAACCATTGCAGCATCCCCACAGTCATGTAATGACATGATTCAGCCACTTGGCAACTGATGTTTTTACAACAGCTACAGTATGTTGGGGTACAAAATCAGCATTTCAACCTTCTCAGCTGGGTTCCAACAATGGAGTCAGTGGAGGAAGCTGGATTCATGTAATGACTTAGTGATTCATTTAGTGACACTGGCTAAAAAGATCATAGAATCGGGAACAGTCACATGATTACTCACATAATGACCTCATTGCTTAACAATGGAAGTCCCAGTCCAAATTGTAGTCGTAAGTCAAGGACTTACGTCTATAGGTAGTCTAGAAAGAACAAAGCTGACACAAATATTTAGTAGATCAATTGCCTCCTAATTCCGGCTCTTCCTCATAATTCTTGATTTCATTCTTGGCCTGGATATTGCCCGTTTGGCACCTCTTTAGCGCATCTTCCCCAGCATTATGGGAACATCACACTCTGAAATTCAGCAAGAAGATGGCCAAAGTTTGGCTTGCTTATTTTGGAGTTACGGAGGATGGTTGATCTCTCTTAAGTAAGGTTAATGAATCAGCCTACATGTTTTATTATCTGCCCATCTGCTTTTGAGACAAGGAGCTCAGTGTACCCCACAAGTTAGGCACAGCTCTTATGAGCAGCTTTGATTTTTTTTTTAAATGATTCAACTATTTTTTATTTTGTTTTTCAAAGAAATGTGGAGGTTTTCCCCCCATATTTTCAGAGAATCAGCAAAAAGAACGTAATTCTTTTTCTTTTCTAGATTGCCTGCGGCTATGCACATACACTAGTGTTAACAGATGAAGGCCATATCTATGCCTGGGGAGCCAATTCTTATGGCCAGCTGGGAACTGGCAATAAGAGTAACCAGTTGCACCCTGTGCCGGTCACAGTACATCAAGACAGGTACAGTTCTGTTCATCTTGACTCAATCGGACGAGTTTTAGGCTGTAACAATGCTTCTAGCTTTAAACATTATTAGACAAGGACCTAAGAAAAAACTCTTGTTACTGAATTGTTTGTCTGTCTGATTCTAAGGCAGCTACAATCACATAAAAGAACTTCTAGCAGACAAAAACGGCCATTCAGTGTTATGTCTTTTGATAGTTTTCTGTGCTTCCCAACTGCTCTGCAGAACCAATTACTAATTCTTGTGAATTAGTAATTATTTATATACAAGGTTATATTCTCTGCTTTTATCCCACAAATATGATCCAAAACATAGCTATCTCAATTTGTTAATAAAAAAGATTAAGACAAACATAAGCAATACAAATAGTAGTAAAGAAAATACAAGTAGTCCTTGACTTAAGACCACAATTGAACGTATAATTTATGTTGCTAAGTGAGAAATTTGTTAAGTGAGTTTTGTCCCATTTTATGACTTTTCTTGCCACATTTGTTAAGTGAATCACTGCAGTTGTTAAATTAGTAACATGGTTGTTAAGTGAATCTGGTTTCCCCATTGATTTTGCTCGGCAAAAGGTCGCTAAAGATGGTCACATGCCCCCTGGACACTGCAGCCGTCATAAATATGAACCAGTTGTCAAGCATCCAAATGTAAATCATGTGACCATGAGGATGCTGCAACAGTCATAAGTGTGAAAAATGGTCATAAGTCACTTTTTTACTGCTGTTGTAAGTTCGAATGGTCACTAAATGTTGTAAGTCAAGGATTACCTGTACATCAGGAATGGAATCATACATTCTGAACCAAAACTTGGAAAACGAAAGTTTAAACAAAAGTTAGTTTTTGAATTATTTCCAGCAGGACTACCAGATTCTGTAACAGTTTTGTTCCCTATGCCATCCATCTGGTAAACATGCAAGATTTGTTTTTCTCGTCATGTACATGTATACATACAAACTAGACTGTGTTGTTTCTCTGGTCATATATAGGTGGTTATATGCATAATTTTTTTTGTTTATGTAGTGTATATTGGAGGTGGTGATCCTTTGAGAGCTGTATGCAACGAAATTTCATTTTAATGTATGCCGATTAGTGTATATTTAAAGTGACAATAAAGTTATTCTAAGTCCTAAGTTCTCTAAAATAAGAGTTAGTGATTAGGCATAAAGCAAAGGTATTTTCAATTATTTTCTGAAATAGAAAAAAAATCTCTAGGCATATTGACCAAAAACAATTTTTACTTTGTTTTAATGTCTTATAATATTGACAGTTAACAAATTTTATTTCAGCTTGGTATTTTGCCTTGAATGAGGTCATATAGGTAGTCCTTGACTTATGACCACAATTGGGATTGAAACTTCTGTTGCTAAGTGATGTGGTCATTATGTGAGTTGTACCCAATTTTACGACCTTTTTTGCCATGGTCATCAAGTAAATCCAGCTTGCCCATTGACTTTACTTGTCAAAAGCACCCTAGGAAGGTCAGTTGGTGATCACAGGACACTGAGATGTTGCAACCATCATAACTATATGCCAGTTGCCATGTGCACAAATTTGGATCAGGTTACGAGGGACACTATCATGGTCTTAAGTACAGCAACTGGTTGTGGGTCATGTTTTTCAGCTCTGTCTTTACTTTGAACAATCATGAATTATTGTAAGTCCAGGACTGCCTGTAATGTCTTCCAATAAAAGTCATTCTTGCTTAACAATGGTAATTGGAACTGGAATTTCTGTCGCTAAAGCAATGCAGTTGTAAAGAATGACCTCACATGGCTATTCTGCTTAGTGATGGCAGTCCCTGATTACCATTGTAAAGGAAATCATTACAGACTGTTAAGCAAGGGCTTTACATGACCATTACTTCTGACTTCCTGCAGGTTTCCCCATTGACTTTGCTTGTGGGAAGCCAGCAGGGAAGGTTGTTAATCATGATCATGTGACTGGGAGGTGCTGCGACAGCCAGAACTTTGAGGACCGCTCATAACAGATAGTCCTCAACTTATGTTCACAATAAGGTCTAGAATTTTGGTTGCTAAGTGATAACAATTGCCAAGTGAGTCACAAGGTCATTAAATGAATATAATTTCCCCAATTAACTTCGTTTGTCAGAAGATGGCTGGCAAGGTTGCAGATTGCAACCATGTGACAAAACGCTACAGCCATCATAAATGTAAGCTGGTTGCAAGTGCCAGAATTGCAACCATTTGACCATGGGGATGGTACTACTTTGGTCCTAACTTTGAGGATGGGTCAGAAGTCCCCTTTTTCGAGGCTGTAATAACTTTAAACTTCCATTAAACGAATAAATCAAGGACTATCTGTTCTACTAATTCAGCACCATTGTAAATTCAAATGGTTGCTGAACAAGTGATCATTAACCAACAACCAATTGTACTTGTAGAATGCTTATTGCATTGGAGAGATATGTTTAAACACACACAGTATCTTATATTTATTTATTTATATTTTCTATTTCTAAACTCAGG
>QLTV01001119.1:2796888-2826548 GCA_003457575.1 Thermophis baileyi
GCTGTGTTTCTAATGCCTTCTCCCCCCCCCCCCGCCGAGAGAGAGAGAAGGGGAGAGGGAAGGAAGGAAGGAGGAAAGGCAGGTGCTTTGCCAAGAAAGAAGCAGCCTCTGAATCCTGCCACTGATTTGGTATCTCAAAGTCCAATCCTTTGACACACGGTTGTCCAAGAGCAAAATTCCCTCCCGCCTCCGATAGGAACTTGCCCTCGCCAGGTGCTTTCTGGAGTCTTTCTGCTCTCTGGGCTTGATCATGACCATTCCTGGCTTTGGAGGTGATTTCTCCGTGCCTTCCCTTAGTGGATGATTCCTCAGCTTGCCCCCCATCCCATTCCACCCTGTAGAGTACCCGCCTGTGTGCGCAGGGCGCGTTTGGAAGAGACAAGGAGGCGCGTGCCCGGCTGCTTCTGCTGCTGAGCCCGGCTAGAAGTTTGGCTGTCAGCTCGGCTTCCTCAGGCAGCCCACAAGAGTTTCCTCCCCCTCCCGCTTCGCTTGAGAGCCGGAGGGGGAGGGTCATTCTCCTTACCCGGTTGCCTGCCAGCGTTGCCTGCAATTCTTGTTACTCCCCTCCATCATTTCTCTTTCTCTCTCTCACACACACACTCACACACAGACAGACATTTGATCGCTTGAAAGGGACAGGCTGTGCTTTGCTTCTATCGTAAACACGAGCTTCCCACAATCGCCTGTCCTTTTCTCAAGCAGCAGCAGCCGGGTAGAGGGGGGGGCGATTCCAACAGGCCGCATGGCTTTCTGCCTCATTGTAGCAGGAGCCTAAGCAACACCCGTGGAGCGCAAGCCATGGTCGCCGCTTGCTCCATAGCCACAAGGTGAGCTGCGGAACAGAGGGGCCCTTGGCTGCATGGTTGCCTAGCGCTGTGGGCAGAGCTGGGGCTAGCAAGAGTGCGCTGGAAATATCTCCAGGCGCCTGGAGAGACAGAACGTCCGGCCCTCGCTGGATCAGCTGATCCGCAGGCCGAGGTTAAGGGGCCCAGCAGACTTGAGGTGACCAGGGAAGGGAAGGGCTGTCTCCTGTGCTGGCCATGCTCACCCCTTCACTAGGGCTTATTTTCGGGGGAGGGCGTATATTTACACCCATCCCCAAAATCAGGCTTGGCCTTATTTTCAGGACATGTATTTTCGGGGAAACACGGTAGAAGAGTCTTTGAACAAATAATTTTAAGAAGAAAATAGACTTTTATCAGTTACATGCAACAACATGTACTACTAGAAGATTATGCAGATATTTTACCACTTGTTTTAATTATCTTCTTTGTCCTCCCAAATAAAACTAATGATTTGGGCTGAATTGACATGGACTCAAATACAGAGTACTCATTTAACAGCTTTTTGCTGTGGAATATATGCAATTTTACTGTTTAATCTGCTAAAGTACGCTTGTCCTTCGAGCCGATCAATATCCAACTGTGGCTTCTAGCTTTCCCGGAAGGCTTCCTTCCCAGACATGAACTTGTTCAATATATCTCCCTCCACCTCAAGCTGTGCAAATATTTTGCATTCCTGGGGACAAGAGACCTGGGATAAGCCATTCTGAGCAGAACTTGCATCACTAATAAAGACAAGGAGGAGAGGTTAGTTCTTCCCCTCCACTCATCCCATTACTTCATTCAAATGAAGGCACCTAAAATTAGAGAAACTCTATTTTTTATTACTTTTACAAATTATTACTTTTCCTTGGAGACACAGTTTTTAAGGTTCTGAAGTGGACAGCAGAGGTAAGGATATCAAGACACAAAACTAAAAGATAAAAAATTGTATTGGAGAAATTTAAAAAAACTTTAATCCTAGGGAAGAAGATAATGATCATAAAAGATAATATTTCTGTGACTATCTAGATCAGTTGAATAAAAGCAGTGGTCTTTCCAGTAGTAATATAAAGTCCCGAGAGTGTGTCACAGAGAAAAATAAGAACTTTGGGTTATGGATTTGGAGACTGTTATTAAAAGTACAATGGATGTCAAGTAAACAGTTATCGGTCTTGGATTGAACAAAGACTGATCAAGCCAAAAGTTCTCATATTTTGGACATGTGAGATATGAGTGGATGATGGACTAAGAAAAAAATAGCTTGGCAAGGTTGAAGTAAACAGAAGAGAAAAACAGTGAAAATGAGATTGTTAAGATCTTACCAAAGAAATTACAGGAATGTATTTTCAAGAGTGATGAATTAAAGAATGGTCACAGTGGTGAGCATTACTCATATAGTTATCAGGAAATAAACCCTTTGTGATAGCACTTAGTTTTGTGGGGTGAACATATTTTAAGTGGCACATAGACCAATTTTCTATTTGTGCTGAGCTAAAAAGACTGCTACTTCACATCTTGTATTTGCTATTTTAAATAGTTTCTTTTGCAGGCCTTTATGAGAAAAAATTCCTGCTAATATATATAGTTAATTTTGGAACATTGCTATCATGTCACCCCAGTCCTCCTTTTCACTAGACTAGACATATCCAATTCCTGCAACCATTCTTCATATGCTTTAGCCTCCAGCCCCCTAATAATATTTTGCTGTTTTCTGCACTCTTTCCAGACTGCCATCTGTCAGAAATGGTGCAGGGTTTCCTGCTTGGGCGGGAGGTTGGACTAGATGACCTAAAAAGTCCCTTCCAACTCTTTTAATCTGTTAAAGTCTCAACATCTTTTTTATAATATGGTGATCAAAAAAGAATGCAGTATTCTAAGTGTGGTCATACTAAGGCTTTATAAAGCTGTACTAGTACTTCATGTGATCTTGATTCTACCCCTGTTAATGCAACCTTTGTATTGGGTTTTTTGACTGCTGCCGCACTGCTGGCTCATTTTTAAGTGATTGTCCATTAGGACTCCAAGATCCCTCTCACAGTTACTGCTATTGAGCCAAGTTTCACCTAATCTGTACCTATACATTTGGTTTTTTTTTCCTAAGTGTAAAACCTTTCTTTTCTCTACATTGAATTTCATTTTGTTAAATACGGCCCAGTGTTGAAATCTGTCGAGATCCATCTGGATCTTGAGTCTATCTTCTGCAGTGTTAGCTATTCCTGCCAGTTTAGTGTCTTCAAATTTGATGAATTTCGCTGGTCCACTAATTTAGTCACTTTGTCAAAGAATGAATCACTCGCTCATTATTCCTGAATGATTCTGATACCATAAATTCAAATATATTCTGTAGAGAAGAATGTAACAAAAATATGCTCTTCTCTTGTTGCTCTGTTTATATCCAGGTTTTGTAGTGATTTTATTTGTGTAATGAAAAATGTTTGATTTCCATTATTTTCTTGTTTTTATGTACTATGAAAGAGATTGAAATAGAAAGTATTACTGAAAAATATTCGTAATATTTTTGTTTCAGAACCTGACGATCACTTAACAATAGCTCAATCAATAAAGAAGGAATTTGACAACCCAGATAATGCTGATTTGAGGTTTCAAGTAGATGGAAAATACATTTATGTTCATAAAGTGCTCCTCAAAATTAGGTATGAAATTATCAGTCTTCTCTGATATTTTCATGATCTTCCCTGGCTTTTTTGCCCATATACAGAAACATTTTCCAGTACTATTAAAATACGTATCTGTGATACTAAATTTCATTACTAATATGAGCTTTCATAGCTTGGCACAGTTGGCATCTTTGCATAGACTTATAAAAGCCATTGAACTGATGTATAATTGCAGTAAACATACCACTTTTTAAAATAATGGTGCAGTTACAATTTGGAAATACTTGTAAGTTCAGTATATTATATAAAGGGCCATGAGGCAGCCACATACGGGGAGATGTGGCTTTGCATTAATAAGGCACTGCTGAGAAAATGCAAAGTACAGAGGTGCAGACAACAACTCTTCTACAAGCAGCTTAAAATAAATAGCTTAGTAAGATTTCATGGAGAAGAGGCCATTTAAATAATTGAAAATTGCCTTCATTCTTATTGTCTTTAACTTCAACTTATATATGTATATCTTCAAGTGAAAGACCTTCTCTTTCTAGCTCCCCACTATGTATCTTATCCCTATTCAGCCAGAGTTTGATATGTTTTTCATTAAATGAAAAATCTACCATGCATGAATAAGCAGCTTCATGATCAGCAAAATACTGTGCTGACTATTACATTGTCAAAAATGGAAATAAGTCTCTACAAGGTATATAATTCATTTCAAAGCCAGATTAGCGTAGCAGTAAGGCACAAAAGACTGTCAATTTTAAAAACACAACTAATATGCAAAGGAATGGCTCAGTCCCTCTTAATACATGTTACATTCACATGGGTTCATCTTTCCCATATCATTTTCATGTTAACCTTTCAGGTTTTCTGTTACATGGTAGAAATCTAGTTGTTTGTTGGTGCTGATGTTATAACTGTTTCCCTTTTGTGCCCAGGTGTGAACATTTTCATTCAGTTCTGAACAATGGTACTGAGGAAATCATAGAAATAAGTGAATTCTCATATCCTGTTTACCGAGCATTTTTGGAGTATCTTTATACAGATAGCATCAGTCTCCCTCCTGAAGATGCCATAGGTAATTGAAACAAAAGAGCTTAAATTAATTTTACCAGCTAAGGTGTTAATGTATATTTTCATGATATTTACATACATATTTACATACGCTATTTACTCTTGAATATACTGACTTGTGCAAACTTCGATCAGAGCATGAAATGAGTCTGCATATATTTTTCACATCTTGTAGCATTAGAGAAAGTATTTTGTTAACCGGTAGTGACCAAGGTAAAGAAACAGACTGATATAACAAGTTGTGCAATAAGTTATAAGAAAAAGCATTATATTGCTGAATTCTGTATACTATATACAGAGGTGGGCGTCACATAATGTAACAACTGGTTCACCCAGAACCGAAAATGTAAGCGTGCACGGCTTCAAACACACGGCGATTATATAGGACGGGCATGCGCTCGGCTTCAAACATACGACGATTATATAGGATGGGATAGTGCTGGGGCAGGTGGGCGGGCCCAGCCGCTGGTCGGAACTACCGGTTCGCCCGTATATATTCTACATATTTTTGACTTTCCCAGTAGGCCAGAATAAATATAGGCACCTGTAGATGTTCATAATTAGTAATTAAAGGTCTTTTTCTTTCAGAATTTAACGTTGCTATGAATAATTATGAGAATGGTTTTAAGAAAGATTTAAGTAGCCTAGTTGTCCTTTGTTGCATCCTTTGTTTTAATCAATAGTAACAGCCTAGTTATGAATTCAGTCATCTCTGTTGGCTCTAAAGCTATTTGACTGTGTATAGTTTGGTGAGTACGTATGAGAATTGAAAGTATTCATTACAGCCTTTTCTCTCTTCTGTCTCACCTTGGAAAAAGCAATTGCTTTAGCAGCAAAAAATTCAGGCATGGGCACTAAATTAAAATTAAGCCTTGCTACTGTTACCTTCATTGAAGGTAAGCTGATATTGTCCAAGATAATATCAGCTTACCTTTGTATAGGGAAAATCCCATATTTCCCACTGGAAAAAATTCACCTGACAATTGTCCGCAAAAGAAACAGTACAGGAGCAAATGAAATGCAGACTACTTAGCAATTCTATATGTAAGTAATTCAGTGAAATCTTATTTTACCAGACATTGATATAGTAGATTTTAACTGGAGTAGAACAAATTACGGCAGAAATGATACAAATAGAATTCAGAAATGAATTTATATCATTATACAAATGATGTAAATCCTCACTCTTGGACTCATCAAACTTTCCTCAATAGCAGACGTCCCTCAATTAGTCTGTTAAATTGAGATTTTACCATAATATAATTGGTAGGCAGACAAGGCACTGAATAAGAAAAGTTAAAATAGAAGCAGCTCATTCCCATGAAGCTGTCACAGGTGTCAAAAAGGGCAGTTTAACTAATATATTAGTTTTCCTTAAAACCATTTTAACATTTTTGCTGAGTTGAAAATATTTCTGCTGGAATCTGTCTTGGGGAGTTTTTTGTTGCTGTAAGAATTGTAGCTTAGAAAATTTTATTTTAAAAAAAAAATATTTCCAGAGCACAGAACTCCACAAGATATAATTCTGGATTTCCAGATGGTGGAGTAATAGCTCCAATGTTGAACTGTCTTTCCATTTAATTGGGAAATCACTGTTAAGTTGACAGTCAGAGAAGGGAGACTGAGGAAGAATTTTCTTTCCCATTTCTATTATTTGCGAAAGAGGGAAAAGAGACCAGATGCCCCATACATTTGCTAAAATCTTGAAGCAAATTTCGACTTTTCCAGATGCTTAGTACAAAAAAAAGACAGAATCTCCCTGATTGTGATGGTCTCTTTAACTCAAAGGCAAAGGAGCCCCTCTATGGTGGAAAAGACAGACAGGGGGGACCTAAAACCATTCGGTCTTGTCAGGTTTAAGCCAAAGCTGAAGCTGATTCCTCCCCATCCACATGCATACAACCTCCAGGCATCAGTAAAGTGCTTTGGATGGCCCAGGACAGAAATGTACTGATGAAAAGAGGTTCCAAGCTTAACCCTGAGCTGACAGATCACTCAGTAGTTCATGTAGATGTTAAAGAGGAGTGGAATAGGAGTGGAAAGAGTCAGGTCCTGTGGCATACCACATCACAGAGGATGGGGCTACACCTTTTCTCACCTACCAGCACTTGTAATCAACCATGGAAGAAGCAAAAGACCCACTGAAGATCAATGCCTTCCGTTCCCAGCCCCTTCAGACAACCCAGAGGGATATACCATGATTGCTGGTATCAAAAACCTCTGAGAGATCAAGAATCAGGACTCATGCTCAGAATCTTGTGGATAGTCATTTGGATCTTTTTGGAATTGTGCTCCAGCAGTGCTGATTTTGTAATGAGTGAGGGACAGACTTCTCCAGATTTCTAGGCAGAGTTCCATCCAATTATTCCCAAGGAGGTGGATGGGATTCTTGGGATGCCACCTCTATGTTAAATCCATATCAGCTCTGGCTGGTTAGGACCTCTCCAGGACGTAACATGTAGCTTGGTTCAAATGGTAGGAAATGTCATGTCATGGCCCCGTCGGAGCCCAATTTGGAGGAGGAGTTGGAATTGGGACCATCTCTCTTGGAATGTTTGGAGGTTGCTCGGGAGAAGGTCGCCATGCCCCCTCCCCACAAGGAACACCTGGTGTGGGTTGACTTAAGGAGAAGCTGGGGGAGTTTGTTTTTGTCAGGAACAATTGTTTGCTTTGGCTTACGCTGCCCCAGTTTTGGAAAAACTCAGCCTTGACTCTTGTTTCTGCCTGTGCCTTGCCTTTGCCTTGTGGACTTGCCTGACCCTGTGGAATTGCCTTGACCTTTGGATCTTGACTTTGGATCTTGCCTCATGAGGTTGCACCTTCTCTTTGGACTTCCTCTATGCCTTTACAAATTGGTTTTGTTTGTTGACTAGCTTTGTTTGAGGGACTGAGGGGGCTGCCTTCAGGGAAGTGTGGGGTGGAGCCTTACTGGCGGTTATAGGGCCATTTGTTGTGGCAGCTAACAGGGCAACAAAGGACTCCATCAATACCTGCCTTTGCCTAGGTGACCTGGGTCCTAACATGTCTTTTGTGCAACTTGGAACCTCTTCTCATCAGATTCTTGCTTTCCAGGATGATGAAAACTTATCAAGAAATTGCTAGAAAATTGAAACTTAACCCAAAAATAAAGCTGGCATTTATCTTTTATGATTTGTTGATTTTATTGTAATTTGTTTTTTTATTGTGAGCACCCAGATTCATTGAGAGTCAAGCAGTACACAAGTTTAATACCTAATCATTATGTCAAGTAAAACTGATGGCAGCCATAACTATAAAATAGTATGTCTACTTAGTACTTATTGTATGCTAAGTTAGGAAAAGTTAAAATGTATGTCCAAGTTAAAATGTATGTCCAAGGGGTTCTGGGAAAAGACGTTGAGAACCCACCCCCCCACTTTCATTTTCTTGACCCAGTCTTACTGCTACATGCCTGAACCTGAAATTCCATAATAGACAGATGTCTGTAAAGATTAGAATGGAACATCTTGCTTGCAAAGTATAGGTTATTTCCCCACCCCTCAAATGGTGTTCTAAACATAAATATTGTCTGGTTTTGTGGAACACTGGCTGTTCTGGTGTTACTCTTGAACCATAATATTCTGTTGCATTTCAAATAAAGTTAATGCATGAAAAAAATCAGTTGGTCCTAGAAAAGTACATTCTCCATGAGTCTGAGAACAATACTTGTGCTAAAACAATCTGCTTTTTAGAAAAGTCAGAGGGATTCCTTAGTTTCATCTTTATTTATTTTTTATTCCAATGATTCAATTGCTTCATTTGTTTATAAGCCTCAAAATTTGTCCACATATTTTAGATTATCAGAATTCTTGGAGGGGGGGGGAATCTCTTCAGACTGAGACTCTATGTCTTCTGTGTCCAGGATAGACTGAACTCATCCAATTTCTCATTTGTAGTCTAATTGCCACTTAACTCCCTAGTCAGTTGCTCATAACATTTGTTGTTTTTGACTTTTATTAAAATAAAATCTGGTACCAAATGTCTCTCCCCCCCCCCCCAATTAATTACTGCACTTGTGTTACTCTGATTGGGGCAAAATTTCCATTGTCTGAAGAAAGCCATTTTGCATTTTAGAGGGTTCTGCTCTCCCTGAGAATTCCTTGAACAAAGTTACCTAGCTAATATTCTATCAAGGCTCCAACTGAAATCTCCTCTACTCCTTCCTCACCCCCTTTTGTTTGCCCACACGCTTCAGTCTTCTTTGCTACTGCTCTCTTTCTGCCTTTCCTTGTATAGATAACAGGGATTTGTTTTTGCTTTGTTATAAACCCAGAAGTAAATTGTAATATGAAGGATTAAGGATTCTTATTTTGTGTTATATTTAACAGAGAAGCCATTAATTATAAACAATTCCAACTCTTGACTCGTTCTGTCCCTTTTTGAGCTGATACTTAAAGATCCCTGCCACTGAGACTTAATTGGTGCCCCATCTAATCTGTTGTACACAATCTGTCTGAGCTTGTAAACGTACAATGATTGATTTAGGCAATAAGATGATTGAACGCATACTAATGTAATCTTCTCGTTTTGCTGCTTCACTGACTTTTCCCCACATTTCTGGATTGTCATTTTTTGAGCCTAAAACTGCTATCAACAGTCATCATTAAGAACACATATTAAATTTGCAGATAACTATGTTTAAAACACCGGCTTTTCACATGTGACATTAGCATCATTTTTATTCCAGAAGTATTTTAGTTATGTGTTACTAAAGGTTCCTTCTAGCCTGTGTATAGACTTGATTCCCCCCCCCCTCTTTTGGCAGGCCTGTTAGACTTGGCAAGCTTCTATAGAGACAACCGACTAAAGAAGCTTTGCCAACAAACAATTAAGCAGGGCATTTCTGAAGAGAACGCAATTGTTCTTCTATCAACTGCAGTCAAGTATGAAGCAAAGGTATGGAAAATGTTCTTTACTGAGTTGCTACTGACTGGGGGTTCTTGTTCTACATTGAGCTATGAGCTTGAATTTGCCTGTGCAATTAACACATTGAGTAGTGTTAGTCAAGGAATCCACTGTTGGAATACTACGCTTGGCCTATCTTATGGGGTTTGGTAAAAATTAGAAGCAGTTCTTGTATGTGAAGCACTTTGAAGAAGTGAAACCATTGTGCAAATGCTAAGAATTTGCTGTTAAAAATCACAATTTTTGTAGTTTTCAAGATATCAGAGCAATTTCACAACTTGTTGGGAAGGATATATTTGGCTCCATGAAACATCTAGAGAACTCCATAAAAGAGGTGAATAAAGGAAATATTCTGAACTCAGTGAAACTAGCTTCTTAAACTCTCAATCACCTAGGTCATAGTTGTCTCAAAGGTGTTTTTCCAAAAGGCAACTGGACTTCCTTGGTTTTTTCCCTTGAAAATGTTTTGCTTTTCATCCAAGAAATTTTTTTCATTCCTGAAAGTCGATTGCTATTTGTTTTAGATCTCTCATTTAGTTAGGGTGTGACCCAACTACATTTAAGGGATATGGAAAACTGTAGAGAGGGGGAGGATCCAAGACAAAGAGGTATAAATTAGAGCTTAGGAAAACAGTTTAATTGAAAGCCTATTGGGTCATTTCATTGTGATGGAGAAACGGGAATCTGCTCTTCACTGATTGGGAAGGCAGGGACACAGGAGGAGAGTATGATTTGATACTTTATTTATCATGGTTTTTTACTTATTTCATATTTTGTAGGATTGTTGAAATAGTTTTGAGGGTTTTTTTTTATATGAACATTACTCTCACTCCATTTAATTTTCTTCCCCCTCAGAGGAAAATTTTCATGAGTGGGAAATTGGCACTTCAGTTAGCTATGAGATGCAACAAGATGATTTTTAATGAGTGGAATGGATTGTGATGGCTGTTTTTCTGTTCCCAGATTTCTTTTCCCATTTTAGAGTTATCTTTTTTTCAGCCCTGACCTGCCACCTATAGTGATTATGTGGAACAATATCACACATTAGTAGTGTGTATTAATATGTAAACACTCAATTTCTAGGACTTAGAGGAATTTTGCTTCCGGTTTTGCATCAACCACCTGACTGTCGTTACTCAGTCTCCAGGTTTTGCAGAAATGGACCATGACCTCATGAAGAACTTCATAAGCAAAGCCAGTCGAGTTGGAGCATTTAAAAACTGAAGTAAAACCCTTGCCTAATAATGAAGAAAGATAGTTTCATTATCGTTACTTGTATTTCTGATGTCATGATAGTTTTCTCATAAACCTAATTTAAAAAGAGCATTATTAATTCTGGCTCCCTACTGTGACAACTGATCTTAGAAATAAAGGAAACACCAAAACAGCAGTTTTCACGAAAGGCTAAGTAATTAAATTTTGATACAGCTAAACTACTTTAAATATCTTGGAATAATCTTCCATGCTTCAGGAAAAGCCTTCCCACAGATATCATATCTGCAGACAGTTGCTACAGTATTTGCAGGTTTCCCAATATGAAAGCAAGTTTTTCTTACCAACAGCTGAAGTTGGTAGCCTATGAATAGGAATATGAGCTTTGGAAAATTAGAAGGGAAGGGGAAGCCCACAAAAGATCAAACCTCTGGAACACCACAGCAATTATGAAAGTATTAGAGATTTAATAAAATTAAAACTCTGCTAGGTAACTTTGTGTCATGCCTTCCCTAAAGCCAACTTGTACATCTACTAGAAATTTCTCGTCCCAGCCAAACCAATCTTGCAAAAGAGAAAGTGTCTATCTAGTTTACTGGAATGCTACTGGGTGATAATTAGGCTGGTTCATACAGTTGTCTTTCTTGAAAAGTAGGATAGTGAAAGAACAGTTTCAGCCTTCAGGTATTTGGGATGCATTATTGATATGTCAATAAAGAAGCAGATGGCGAACTCACCAATCAATATTTTTATAACAATTTGGCCGGCATTAGGTCACTGTTGGAGGCTTTCCTAGTTTTTAATTGATTAGTTTAACAATTTCCAAATTGTTGGAACTGGGACTGATGGCCAGGAGGAACACTTATTTTTAGAATACAGGTTGGGGCAACAGGCTGATAGAGGAGAAGTCATATATCTTGCTGTAAAATTGTTCACCTCTCTTGGGCAGAATCTTTTTTCCAGCCACACCATCTCCCACAGTGCTAATGTTCGTTATCTTCTAAGACAGTGACATTGATATCCTTTGCAGAGTGAAAAATATTCCAATTGATTGATACAAATATTTACTTCTTTCTGTTAAGAGTTTTTTTTTACAGTTTAAGAGCAAGTAACTAATTCTAATAGTGGAACAATTGCTGGATATGTAACATTGAAAGTTATTGCTAAATCTGCCTTGACTTATATATAGTACTGGTCAAACCTTCAGGGATTCTGCTTGAGGTGGGAGGTTTTGCTCATGAGATACTGAAGAGTCGATGGTGAAGACTGTATACAGAGTGGATAGAGCTTCTAAGAATTTAAGTTCTCAAACAGGAGCTTGGGAAGCTCAAGGGGCATGCCTGAGGCAAGAAATAAATGTCTTGCTCTCATATTTCCAAACAATCTAATCCTGGAACAGCTAAACCTACATCATTGTCCCTAGTCAATTAAAGTTGTGTATGAGATAAAGTAATAGTGGGTCGCTATTTGGTCACAACCCAAACTTTCAATGAAATAACCTGATTTTAAAAAATCATATTAAGACTATAAGAATGAGGATGATTCCACACATTCCTGTTCTTTTATGATCTTTCTGAAATTTTAAATGAAAATGTAAATATATGTGTGTTTCTTCATGACATTTATTGCAAATAAATTCAGATGAGAGAAATGATTGTTTGTGGGAGAATTTGTTTACACTAATAAATAGATTCACAAAACAATGAGCAACCTAGATGCTAAACTAAAATCTGAAATATCAAAGGTTTTGAATTTGAGTTTAAATAGTATATTTCGTAAGGTAACACATTTAAACATTAAGGTGCTTATTTTCTTATACTTTTTTATACTTACTGGGGAAAAACAGATTCATAGGATGTAGAGAATGTGGATTGCATTCCGTCAGCCAGTTTTCCAGGTTTAAGTTCACTGTATGAAATATTTCTGAAAGTTTAATTGCTTTCTATTTCATGTTTACTAAATTATAGCTAGCAAGCCAATAAACTAAATTATATCAGCGACTCAACTTCAGGATAAAAGATACCGGTATTAAATATAATTTTCATTGTATATTATTGATTCTCATTCTTATTTTTAAAAGTATTTTATTAATCTTTAATTTTTATTAGAATACAGAATATTTCTATGCTCAATTTGTCAAAATACATCGTTATGATAGTTTAGGTTAGCCAACTCTTAATAGTTACTGTTAATAAAATTTCAGAACTTTATTTTCATAGTCTATATTGAGTTTGCAATCTGAGTACTGATTATTACAAAACTAACAGAGTGACAGCTACAGAATTACACTTCTCTGCTCAGGAGACAGATAAGAGTGTGCACGGTGTAGGTGTTTTGTTGCAGTCATTGTGGTTTGCTGAAATAAAATAATAAAATTCAACCAGGCTGCCAAATTTTCTAATTTGTGTATGAGTTTTAAGATGGAAAAAAAGATAAAAATGTTAGCAAGGTAGATGATTTAATAGAGATAACTAATGTATTGGATCTAGACACCATACTTAAGTGCACGGTCCAGGCAAGTGGGGGGCATCCAGAACTAATGACTATAAATCCAATTGTATAAATTATTGTAGAACTCTGTCCTGCAGGCAGTTCTTTGATATAGTGTTGGGTGTTCCTTGGAGGGGGACCTCAAACATATAAATAGTACATCAAGTCTAACATTAAAATGACAATTCTTAATAAAATACTAGTGCATTTTGTATATTGAACCCGAATATCTAAAACAAAGTAGTTCAATAAAAACTGAAAAGGTAATATAATTCAACAACAATGCACTGGGAAATCAATTTTACTGAAAACTAATATGTATAAATTAACACTTAAATGGATAATACATATGCTATGTCATAGCATGAAACACTGGAAAACATGAAATTCAACTAAATTAAATTAGTTACGCAATATATGCAAAACAACGTAGTAGAAATCAAAGCTACAGTGCAGATCCTGGGTCTCAAGAGCAGTTCACTTCTGAACAGTGTCAGAAACTTCAGCACCATCATTCAGTTTCTGGTTTTGTATTCTAGTCCTCGTAGATGCTAGAGAAACAAAAACAGTACTGCCTTTTTAAATGTGTTAGCATAAACTGTGATAAATAAGACATTTGCTAAAATAAAACCGAAGACATGCAAGCAGCTAATCTCGGATCTGTAAATTAAAAACAGAATCCTCATGAAATGCAGGTACCTAGATTTTCATTACATCTTGGGGATTTTGATATTATTCTTTCAGCAGATTACAATAATGTAAAATTAAAGACAAGGCACAATAACATTTGAAACTATTTCAAACCTATGAAATCTCATAAGTATTACTCGTTGACCTTTGATTTCAATGTAGCAGTTAGGGATTCATAAAATTGTTCATGCATGAACTGAAAAGTGGCCAAGATATGGAGTGAAATGGGGTTCTTCTCTTTTGGACACAGACCAAAATGGAGATGATTTCGGGGTGGGAAAAACCAAGGTGGAGGGATTTCCTGGGGAAGAGGAAAAATAAAGGTACTGGGAAGCTAAAGAACAGGCCAGATGATACTGATGGTTGATTAGAATCCAAATGGTACTTTAGATGCATGGAGATTCCTTTCACATGAGGTATTTAAATAGTGACTAGCTGAGCTTGTTGGACTGCACCGTGGTGGCACAGTGGTTAGAGTGCAGTACTGCAGGCTACTTCTGCTCACTGCTGATTGCCAACAGTTCAGCAGTTCAAGTCCCACCGGCTCAAGGTTGACTCAGCCTTCCATCCTTCCCAGGTGGGTAAAATGAGAACCCAGATTGTTGGGGGCAATATGCTGACTCTGTGAACCGCTTAGAGAGGGCTGGAAAGCACTGTGAAGCGGTATATAAGTCTAAGTGCTATTGCTATTATAGCATGTTGCTTTATGTGCTTGGGAACCACTACCTCCAAAGCCCAGTAAATACATGGCACTAGTGAGGAACTTGCCCATTGTTGTATAAGACCACCTCAATTGTCCCCAGTAGTAATTTATAATTATTCTCATGCTGTACAAAAACTTACTCATTTCTGCAAGCTTTTGTTGGAATTTTGACTCTCCAGAAAGATGTTCCCTGTAGATAAGGGAAGATAAATTCTACATTTTATACAGTTCTGATTTCAAAGTGTTGCACATAACTTGTGACTCCAGACCAGGGGCAGGCAATTAATTTTATCAAGGGGCTACATGAGAAAGTAGAATTGTTGTGAAGGGCTGCTGCCCCATCCCCTGCCACCCTGTCTCTGCAGCAGCACCACCGCCCAATCACCACCATGGACCAGACTGGGACCATCTGCAAACCGGATGTGCCTGTGGGCCATAAAATGCCCAGGTCTTCTCTAGACAGCACTAGTCAGCAAATGGCAATTCACACCAGAATACCTATAGAAACCAAATTGAATAATTCTCCTTCAGATGCATATCTGCCACATGTAGAAACTTTGAATAAATCAAGGTTATCTGGTTCTGCTTGGGGAACATGCATTCCCTATGCAGATGTCCTTTGATACTTTCATTTTTATATAATCCTGACTTTAAAACTTAAAATTCAAATTTCATCCCCCCCCCAAAAAAAACAATAACAAATTACACAGAATTTCCAATTTCAACACAGCCCTATTTCAGATGATTCTCTGCCATCATTAATCAGTATAACTAAAGTAGACCTAACACTATGTCTAAGTTACTATTACCGTACTATTATTACTAAGTTGCTAAGAGAGCAACAATTTTTGAAGTCGGGAACCTGCAAACTAATATGTTAATAAACTACCAATAAGTGGTATATGTATATGCAGAAAACAGTTCAAAAACCAGTCCAATTGTGCTGGAAAGTTCCCTATGGGGAGGGCAAGAAAGCCCAGCAGGCAGAACCACCAAGGAGGGCAGGGGGAAATTGTTAAAGAGAGATATCAGTTTAACAGTGTTCAAATTCCATTTTTAGCTTCTACATACTGCTTTTACTAAAAATAAAATTTGAAGAAATCGCAATAAACAATTTACGGACTAGCTAGAAGAAAAAGGGGGTGCCCACTGAATTAGACAACATATCATCTATAACAGGCATGTCCAGGCCACGGGCCGCATGCAGCCCTGGACAGGTAGTAATGTGGCCCAAGATGTTATTTAAAAAATGTAAAAATAAAGGAAATTTGTTATTTATATACGTACTAAAGAAAACAAAGGTAGTACCAATAGTAATAAGCCCCTTGGTGCAATCCCAAAACAACTGGAGCACCACCTGAATACCATCGGCATTGACAAATACACCATCAGTCAATTGCAAAAGGCAGCTTTACTCAAAACAGCTTATGTCCTGCAATATCTCTAACACCATGAAACATCAACATCGTCTTTCCCAGGCTGCTGGGAAGGACTCGATAGGTAAATAAAATGCCAAATCCAGTCTGAACATTTGGCCGACTGTGCAATGAACCATTTTATATGCGGCCCAGGACAATTCCCCTTCACTCAATGCAGCCCAGGCAAGGCAAATGTTGGACATACCTGGTCTATAGCAATATTATGCTAACAGTATAAATTACATCACTTGTACCCATCTGATATCAATATGCAAATAGAATAAATGATGCAAATAACAGGGAAATTTGTCCACTGCATCCAAGTGGACTAAACTGAGATTTTTCTTATAAATATATAACAAACATCCTATTCAATGTCCATTTTCTACATCATGTCAATCTAAAGGTGTCAACCCAGTTAAAACCAATCCTGGGGATGTCCCATTGCTTAGTACAAAGATGCATGGGACATATCTCCCTGTCCACATATGCTTGGGTATGCCAAAAGATAGACTAATAGGTAGGCCAGGACTAATAGCATTGACTAATAAAATAGTCCATTTTATAAAATCAATTGATCCCCCATCTACATATCCCAACCATTCTCTTACACACAAATCATTGCAATACAATGAAATGCAGAGACATGAATAAAAAACTAAATAAACTAAATAATCAAAAACTAGATGGCAGAGATGGGTTTCCACATAGTAAGCCAAAACTAAGTGAATAAACCTAGATACTGAGATGGGGCCACTAATACAGACCTGCATTATTTTATTCAGAAATCAGCTCACCTTCCATCAGCTTCATCCTGACCTTCTATATCAAAACGCAACCTCTTCAAAGGCTTAGGAGTGGTGCTTAGTTCAGCGCTCCGTTTGAGATGACGATCACTGTTACATACCATCTTGTTTATCTTTTGAAACTTTTCAGAACTCTAGAATACCAGGAAGATAATTGAAAAGATAATTTATTTTTACATATGGTTGAATAAGTATTACGTGGAATTCCTTTAAGAGAAAATATGAATGGGGCTCTTAAAACAAATTGACATCATATTCCAAGCCTCTACGCATGCTCTTGTTCAGAATGCCAACCAACCGAGAGTAACAGCTTTATAATGTTTTTGAGTGTCCCTGGCAGAAAGAAGGAATTAATTTTGATTAATCAGTGGAACGACTTGCCTCCAGAAGTTGTGGGTGTTCCAACACTCAAGGTTTTTAAGAAGATTGGACAACCGTGTGTCTGAAATGGTATAGGGCAGGGATCTGCAACCTGCGGCTCTGGAGCCGCATGTGGCTCTTTCATCCCTCTGCTGTGGCTCCCTGTCGCTCAAAATATGCGTCACAACCGCCAATGTGCAACACTCTCCAGCACATGATTTATTGAGCTTTTCGACCCATCTTTTTTTCGCAGTTCAAAATGTTTTTGTTGCATGCAGAAATAAAAATGTGTTTTCTCTGTAGCAGGTCAATGATTTCATAAATGCAACATACTATAGTTTTTTTATACATAGCATAAAGGTAAAAAAACGATATATGCAGTGTTATCTTCATTTTAGATGTCAAAAGGGTTTTGTGGCTACCGGTGTTTTCTTTTCTGTGGGAAACGGGTCCAAATGGCTCTTTGAGTGTTTAAGGTTGCCGACCCCTGGTATAGGGTTTCCTGCTTGAGCAGGGGATTGGACTAGAAGATCTCCAAGGTCCCTTCCACTTCTGTTATTCTGATATTCTGTTAAGGAAGGAGAAGCCATCTTTCTCCCGGCCCAAACAGATCTTGCTCTGCTCTATTGTGTAGCACTAGAAAGCTGAAGCTTAGCACTGTTTTTCCCCAAAGACGGCTATTTCTGGCTGTATCTTAAAAGTGGGTTGGGAGCCACTAGGCTTAAAGAAATGGCATTTTTTTTATTTCTTTCCAGAATATCTCTGAAGACCACATAAAGTGTATATATAGTTCTGGAGCCTGGGGAAGGCTCTGATGGATGCTCAGCGTCAGACACAGAGATAGAGCCAGGGCCATCAGCATTTCCCAGCCAGAGAGGCAGCTGCCTTTGGAGTCAGAGATGAGTGAGGAGGAACAGCTGGGGCCTGTTCCAGATGCACATATGCGCAGAGCAGATAGGAGAGGTGTGATGACCCAGGGCATGGCACAGAGATAACACAAACAGCTGGCAGTTCAAACCGCCCCTTTATTGCTCCAAATCTTCCCAAACGCTCCCATGTTTCTGGCAAGTCCCAGAGCAGAGTGATAACAAACCCGCACATAAACCTCAAGCAGCCTCTGGCTGCAATTAGTCCAGCCCAGCGCTGTCTGCACCAAGGCTGCACGGCAATAAATCCCAAATGTATTTGGCAAAACAAGAGCAAAGCAAGGAGTTCAGGGGGCAAAAGATCCAGATAATTAATCCAGAACGCCAACAAGGAATGCAAGGACTCTTGGCAAGTTCAAACTCAGCGTTTTTTCCCGACAAATGCCCCTCCCCAGGGCGTCTCCTTAAGTCTCATTCCCCAGGTGTGCCTGGTGAAGCTGGGCGGGGCACTCTCCTCGCGAGTGGCCTGCTCCGTCTGATCACGCCTTATCTGCACTCTCCAAGCCCTTGCATCAGGAGTGGGTGGTTCTTGCTCCTTGTCTGAGCTCTGTCTCTCCTGTTCATCCTGCCTCTGTTCCTCCCTGCCTGCAGGCCTTACTAATTCTGAACAGCCTTGCCTGGACTGATTCTGCCCTTCCCCAGTTTCCTCCAAGGCCAACAGAGCTGCCCTCTCACTCGCTGTCAGTTCTTGTTCCAGCTCATCTTCCGCTGCAGATTCAGACTCCAACGGGGGCATGACAAGAGGTGAACAAGGAGGACAATGAGCTGGCTCTGGAAGCAAAACAAACGTGGATGCTGAATGGCCCCTCCCTGGCTGGGGAATAAATAGGAGGAAATGGGAGTGGTTTGGTTGTCGCAGACAACAGTTTGCATTTCTGGAAAGTTTGCTCCTTGTGTGTTTCGTGTGACAAAGACTGCCTTGCCAGAACTAAGGTTTGTCTATTTCTCTGTTTGAACTGACTTTATTGGGAGCTCACAGCCTTGCATTTATCATAACGAGCTGATAAGGACTATTGTTTTAGTTAACTTCTTGCAGGACTCTTGCCTGGACTTTCTGTTGGTGGATGCAGTTAATTCCCAATGGGTAAATAAAGAGGGGTTTTTCTTTGCGGGGAGTCTGTTTCTTGCTTCTGTGAAGGCTGGGTCAGAACAGGAGTATAATGTGATTGATCTCTAAGCATCCCAAAGACGATGGAGTAATTAAAAGAAATTAGGACTGAGCTTTTAAGACTGTACAAATTAATGATGTATCCTGTTTTGAACAGATAATTCTGTCAAGAGATTTGGGGAATGATGTAGATACATCTTGATTTCAGCAAAAGATTTGACAAAGCACCCCATTCCATTTTGATTACACTTGTTCAATGTTCGCAATTAAATGGAAACCTAAAATCTTGATAATCTGAGTCATAATTCGAAGAGTTTTATCAATGGAGGTTGTTATGCAACATCTGGAATTGATAGCACTCCCACAAATGCAACTCAAAAATGGATCAGATATGTAGATGACACCTTCACCATAATGAAAAAGGGTCAATTAGGGAACACCCATAAAACTATCAACATCTTTAAAGGAATCCAATTCACCAGGGAAAAAGAAAACGTAATGAAAGAAAGCAACCAAGCTCAGAGAACATCAAGAACCCTTCGTTTCAATCCTGAACTATAAATATTCTCCTTTATTGACATGCACTTTGATGCCCACAAAATATTTTGGCTCCAATTCCTATGGAAGTGAACTGACATTGCTAATGTGGGCAGTTGTCATCCCTCTGAAGTAAGCAAGATAAAGAAACAGCAGGGATTCCAGGAATGCCCTTTACTGTTGCAGGGTAGGATAACCAGAACCTGGAAAGCCTGTCAAGAGGTTCTCTTTGCCTCATCTCATATTACAATAAAACTGAGACAGTATTATTTTGAGTTTCTTTCTCACCCTTTCCATTTTCTCAGGACAATTTCCATTTTCCCTTCCCCAAAGCCAAATCTACAATCTTTTGCACAACCATTACCTATGGTTCCGTTTGAATCCTTTTCCTACTAATGAATGTCTATTCCTTACTAATAGGTGGGAATAAAACATATCTAGTAATTTTGGAACAGAAAAACAGACAAGAGGAAACCTAGTGTAATGGCCCCATCGGAGCCTGGTTCGGAGGAGGAGGAGGAGGAGGAGGAGTTGGAATCGGGACCGTCCGATGGGGATGGCATGTTTGGAGAGGCCAGGGGCTGAGGACAATGCTGTCCCAGGCCCCTCAGGCATTGGAGGGGGGGTGTCAACCAGATGGAGAGCTACCTGCCCTCATACACACAGGGGAGGATCGGCTGCTGACAGGCAGTGGTGCTGATAGGCAGCAGATCCCCTCTGATGAGGAACAGCTGCCTCGCCCCCTCGATCCAAGGGCACGGAGAGCAGAGCATAGGCAAGCTAGAGAAGGGCTGTGAGGCTACTCGGGAGAAGGTCGCCACACCCCTCCCTCACAAGGTACACCTGGAGTGGATTGAGTTAAGGAGAAGACATGAGGATTTAGTTTTTGCCAGGAACAATTGTTTGTTTTGGCTTATACTCCCCTGACCTTGACTCTTGCCTTGCCTTGAGGATTGCCCTTTGCCTTGTGGAGTAAGGTGTGCCTCGTGAACTCGCTTAGCTTGATGGACTCTTGGGATCCTGGAACTCACCCTGTGAGCGTGCTCCTACTCTGTGGACTTTCTTCGTTATATATGGGCTGTTGTTTGGGGGAAGAGAGGGTGGCTGTCTTCAGGGTAGCGTGGGGTGGAGCGTTACAGGTTGTTGGAGGGCTGTTTGTTGGAACATTTACTTATAGCAATAAAGGACTCTCTAGAGGCCTGCTTTGCCTTGACCATCTGGGTCATAACACCTTGCGCCTTGTTTTTTCTTCCAGTGTCAACTATGACTTTCAATTACTTTTCATCAAAAAATATCAGGAGAAACATAAAACCTCAGCTGTATGTAGAGCAAACCCCAATACAATATATTTAATTTAAATAATTACTCAAAACAGGAAACTTACCCCAAAGGATTCACCAATTGAAACCAATATTCTGTAGGACAAGATTAAAAAAAATGTATTTAATCTTTTTTCTAGAAATGACGTTTGAGAGACAGAAAAGCTACTGTATATTAATATAAAGCAATTTATATAATATTGTCCAGTTGTATTACTACCCGTTTTCCCAAAAATTAGACCGGGTCTTATTTTTTGGGGGGACCCAAAATAAGCACTAGGGCTTATTTTTGGGGGTGTCTTATCCCCCCCCCCCCCCCATGTACAGGAGGCTCACTTCTGCTTGCTTGCGGCAGGGCAGGGGGCCGCATGGCGCACCAGCGCTGCCACTGCAAGGCAGCACAATGTACGGGAGGCCCACTTCTTCTGCTTGCTAGCGATGGGGCAGGAGGCCACGCGGTGCGCCAGTGCCACCACTGTGAGGCAGGGGGTGGAGGTGCCCCACATGCCCCGCACTGGTTTATCTCAGGGCCCCCGCAGCCAGGCCATCCACGCCCCGACACCTGCCTCACCTCTCGGCTGTGGCACCAGTGCACCGCTCAGTCTCCTGCTCCATTGTGGCCATGAGCAAGCAGAAGAAGTGGGCCGGCGGCCATGTGGGCTCCTGCACATTGCTGTTGGTGCTGCCGCCTCAAGGCATGTATCAGGGCGTGGATGGCCTGGCTGCAGAGGCCCTGAGGTAAGCCGATGCGGAGTGCGTGGAGCAACTCCAGCCCCCTGCCTTGCGACCAAGGCACCACAAGCAACCAGACAGAATGGGCAGCCGGCCAGCTGTGCAGGCTCTTAAGTAGGGCTTATTTTGGGGATAGGGCTTATATTAGGCGCAAACATAAAAAACATGCTAGGACTTATTTTTTGGATAGGGCTTATTTTTGGAAAAAACAGGGTATATAGATAATATTAATATCTATCTTACTAATTCCCAATGCCATAACAGGACCCACTTTCTGAAGACAGAAAAGGCAAAAAGAAATATTCTAAAAAAGAGTCGCACTCATTAAATTTTGATTATGCCAAAGTCAAAAGCCCATCCAGAAATTATTCAAACATGCAGATAAATTAATCTGGATTTGATGTTTGCCTCAATTTTTGGAGATTCATAAAGATAAATTTTGAGAGTTTTGTTGATCCAAATTTTTTTAGAGTGAATTATGATTTTCAGCTTGAGATGGAATAGATGCCTTCTCTGACAATAAATCTAAAATGGTAATTCTAAATACTCAAATCATATTCATGAGGCATAACCTTTAAACATAATAGTACCTGAAATGTTTTTTCTTCCGAATAATAATCAGAAAAACACACTGAAGTTCTGTGAAACAGTCTTCTCATTCATGTTTTGCCACACATGTAGTTTCTAGGAAAATATTCAAGCCTCCACCAAGTTTTACTAGAAGGATACTTTGGGAATGTAAGGGTCCATAAATTTAAAATAAGCTTCCCTGGTCAGTCAGTGAGCTTATCTTCCAGAATGCTTTAAAACCTGCCCAGAAGCAGCCAGCTTAAACTGGGTGAGAAGCGCTTGCTCATTTACACAACTTTTGTGGAGAGGGGAAGGGCGGATTCCCTTTCAAACAACAGCTCCATCTTTGCTCCATCTGGTGCCCTAAAGTTTCTCTAGCCCTTCTGTTGAATACTGTCATATTAGCATTAGGACAATGCAGCTGTGTTTTTAATTTCTTTGGGGCAGGCTCTCTTTCAGCCCAGTGTTAATGTGTTTCTGTGAGCACTATTTTTCACTGCTCTCAGGTTTTGATTTTTTTTTTTTAGCATCTTTCCCAAAAAAACTATTTTACAATAAAATATGGGTAAAAAACAGCAGCAAAACAAGGGGTTGTTAGTTGATGGAAATTGGATCCCCACCTGACCAAGAAAAGGGTGCTGCTGTTCACATCAGCAATTGAGGCCAGCTACGTGAATATCAGAGCAGCAAAATAGCAATTACTAGCAAGCAGCAGGAATGGCAGTAAGCAGGCCAAGGGGAGAACAGAAAGAAAGGAGGATAGAACTGATCACTCCTCCCAGTTAGCTATTTGAATCTATGGTTCTCTTGGCCTCATTAGAAGTCCCCCATAGACAGCTCAAGATAAAAGTCCACGTGAGGCTCTATTAGCCCACTAACAAATACATTAAAGTCTAGGAAACTATGAATGCCATTCACATTACATCCAGAATGTCTATATAGAATATATATAGAATCTGTGGGAGCAAGGTTTCTTTTTGAGGGTGAGGGTGTGCAGATTGTACAAACAACTTTTTATGTCTAATCAAATAGATATTTCCTATAATGGAAGAAGAGCAGAATGTGATCACTTCTAGTAAAACTGAAAAATATCTATCCAGCTTAGGTTGGTGTGATTTAGCTGCTTAAAGGAATAATTTACTAACCTTGTTCTGGGTGTCATTTTTGTGGGTGACAATAGCCCTTCAGAAAATTTGCTGGGATTCTTCAAAGGTGAGACATAGATGTTATTTCCAGCAGAAACACGTAAAGGAGAATTAGAAAACTTATAAGGGCTCTGTAGAATGTGAGGAATGGGTGTTAATGTTGGAGGCTGGAAGATGAAATTTTAAATTAGCGCTATGGGGATTTGTCAATTTTTATTGAGAAATATTCATTAGAGGATAGATGCATAATTACTTACCCTATTGGAAGCATATTGCAAAATATTAGTTTTCAGTCTTTGCATAAATACCATGTTGTAGAAGACTATAATGGAATCGTACTGTCCTTCTCTGATCAAAACACACTTGAATGTCTAGATGAAATTGATTAGAAATTTAAGCATCAGCCCTCTATAATAACAACTTCTTCCAGTAGCTATATTTGTTTGTGACATCTCTATTAATTTGTACAGGATTTTCCTTCTTTGGAAAATTCTTATGCTCACACTCCCTCCCCCAACAATGTTAGCTTCCTTAATCTGAGGATGATTTATTCAGAAAATGTTTGGTCCTCAATGAATTAAAAATATAATGAATAATTACTGTTCAGTGAATTTCACCTTTTTTGAATCATCCTTTTCAAATGCTTTAGACAGGTGGTATACTGAATAAAATGTGAGGGAAGTATTTTTAACTGGCATCTCATGCTTGGATATAGTGATATACTAATTAATGTTGACATTATGCTTAGTTTTTGACCACATATTTATTTGGAATTTTGAGAACATGTTGTGGCATTCTTGCAAAATGGCTAATCTGACAAATATTTCTGATTGCTAGCAGAAAGGCAAGTTGATAAAATTGTTTCCTGCCACAACTGCTAGAAGATGTCAGAGGTAACATCCATAAATCAGTGATGTCTAGAAGCTTCTGGCTGCTTACTATTGTTGCAAAGGTACTCAAGACAAAATAAGAGTTTTAATACAAATAATGCTAAAAAGTGTCCCATACCTCTTGATTTGCATTGTTGAGTTCCTTGTATGCTGTCACAATAGTTTTAAACCTGAGATCAATATTCTTCACCTTACATATGCCATACATGGAACACATCATAATCTGTTTAAATTCAGAGAGTAGCCATCACAAGTCATCATTAAAGAAACTCGTCAGCCCCGGCTTTTCAGGAATGGAAAAAGCTTTGAGACCTTAGCTATTGGAGCACTAATTTAATTTTAAAAATATGTAAAGTTTATTTAAACAATTGAAATAACAAACATAACAAGATAATAAAATTATAAGAATAATAAAACTATGTAATATTAAATACCATTTTAACAAAAAAACAAAATCCTTTAAACGTACTCCAAAATAATTGGGGCACCAGCCTGAGAAAGGTTCATGTAGATATTTAACATGAGAAATAGATATGGAACACCAATTATATGCCAAACCTGGGAATGATATAGAATCCTTTACTTCCTAAATTTACCACTCTAAATAGGGATACTAGCTTTCAATGATAAATAATCCTGAAGGAATATAATGGACTCATACTCCCTCTAATCTTGTCTTACCATTTGTGTGTTTACTGCTTGTTTCTCACATACTTTGGCCATGTCATGAGGGGGAATTCACTGAAGAAAGCAATTATGTTTGGAAGAGTTAGCGGTAAAAGAAAACCTGGCTGTCAAAGAATACGGTGGCTAGACACCATCAAAGCTGTCAGCAGCCAGAGCACAGAAAAGCTCAAAGTAGTCCAAGATTGAAAGATGTGGAGACACCTGGCCTACAGAACTGCCAAGAGTTGGACATGACTGAATAGATAACATTATCATTTGTTTTTGCTTGCCTAACGTCAAGTTTCTGATAGGCCTAAGGCAATGTAATGTAACATAATGTTATGTAAAATTGCCATTGTTTAAGCATGGAAAAATCTAAATTAAAAAAAAAAGTAAAATAATAAATAAGCCCATCCAGTCAAATATATTACCTGGTCTAAGTGTCTGTCTTTCATCAGTTCATATTCATTTTGCAGTGTGTGATGAAAAAGGGTCCATATCAAATGTTCAAGTTCAGGATGGTCAGGCAGAAGACGCAAACATAAGTTGTTTAATCGTCTATAAGCCAAGCAATACACTGGAGGAGAGATTTGTTTATAAATTACAAACAAGGTCAAATCAATATTTATATTTATAGAGACACAGGGAGAGAATGTAATATAATGTACAGAATATATTTAAGAGTTTACTCCAGGAATGTAACAAGGTGTATGTGTTATTTTAATCACAGCAAAAATTATATTAGCCTGAACAAAGTCAGCATATTTATTGAGAGACAGTCACTTTTGAGAACGGTATAGAAGCTCTTCTTTTCTAATAACTCTGCTGTGATTTCAGCAGAAGTGTTTTTAGTAATCTGAAATCATTGCTTGAATTTGTAGAAACATTAGGAATTAGTAATATATAATAATGAAATAATGTTTTAATTTGGTAAAACTATATTTAAGAAAATTGTGTGACTCATATGTCATGGGCAAGTAATTACAGAAGATATCAAGAACTACATTAAAATATTTAAGAAATATTGATAATTTACATAATGCTGCAATTAAAATATACTTCAGGACTATTTTTAAACTGCAAAAAAGTTAGTGGTAAAGGGAGGCAATGGATTAACTTAGAACCAAAACATGCCTTAAATATCTGTTCTGTCTCCAGTCCTTCCCTCCACCCAGAAGTGGCTTTTGCCAGGCAAAAAAGACTGGCGCAGGAGACTTCCCTGTGCAGTTGGCTTATCTACCCTCTCACCTGTTACCTTTGTGATTTACTCTAGATCAGGGATGTCCAACCCTGGCAACTTTAAGACCGGTGGACCTCAACTCCTAGAATTCTGAGAGTTGAGGTCCACTAGTCTTAAAGTTGCCTAGGTTAGACACCCCAATCTAGATTCGACAAGAGATAATGTTGAAAAATAGCTTTTAAAATCCACCTACCTTTTTTATAGAAATATGACAAAGAAATAGATTTATGAGGTTTCTGACACTGATTTAACCCCACAGCCTGCGACTCCGGAGAAGAATATACAAAAGGGGAAGAAACTTTTTTCTTAGGAGACTTCGTGGGAGAGAGGTACCTTAAAAAAAAGGATACAGACACACAGAATAAAAAGGATAATTAGGGTAATGATATTCTAGACCACAAGCCTAATTTTCAAAACGACTGAGTATAAGGTGGGCTACCTCCTTCTCCATTAATAGCTTTCCAATCCAGCTCTCAATGACTGTTACTAATAAGACATAGCTCACATAGCTACAAAAAGTGCAGACAAAACATCATACTGGATCTATTTCCTGCTGTACTTTGTCTGTTTACTGTCTTAACCTACTTACATTTTAATTCAAGTGTTTTAAACTTGCATTTGCTGTAAACTTCCTTAGATGCCACTATGTCTCAAAGACAGTAATATACAGAATAAAATAGTAGAAAGTAGCACTGTTCAAACAGATAAAAGGATGGTCAAGGATGTTGCAAAGTGCAAGATATGGAATCATGGATTTAAACTGCAGGCTATCTGCATCTATAGGGGGAAGCAGACCGACAAAAACAGCCTTGCATTATCAAAAAGCCTGCTCTCTCTTTTCTGCATTATAACGATGCCTGCCTGCCCCACAAAAGCAAAGCTTGCAACACAACAGCAGAATGCTACTTTCATGATTTTGACAAAATCAGCAAATGCTGAAGCTTATGATTACAGGAAAGCAAATTCTGAGTGAATATTAGGGAAATTCTTAAGAGAAAGTACCACTTGACAATGGTAACAGTTACCCAGAGAGGTAGCAAGCTTCCGTTTCCTGCTGCGTTATGTTCAAGCAGATGCTACACAACCATCTATCAGCAATCTTTTAATCTGGATTCCCATAGAGCAGGGGTCAGCAACCTGCGGCTCTGGAGCCACATGTGGCTCTTTCATCCCTCTGCTGCGGCTCCGTCGCTCAAAATATGCGTCACAACCGCCAATGTGTGATACCCGCCGGCACGTGATTTATTGAGCTTTTCAAGCCCCGGTAGGCCCACCATGGATAAATCCAAGAAAAGTTTCAGAAGATTCTTTTCTGTGGGAAATGGGTCCAAATGGCTCTTTGAGTGTTTAAGGTTGCTGACCCCTGCCATAGAGGGTAGTTCTGTATGAAAGTGGAAAATATTTCCTTTGAGGACCATCTTACTTACAAATCTGCAGCACTGTGATTATGTTGAAGAGGCTGAGTAAAATAGTTGGCAGGTTCGGGCTCATCAGCCTGCCCCTCTCGGTCTTTGGACTGCTTTATCAGTTCAAATAATGGTGAATTCTAAAAGACATCAAACAATAATTACATTTCTTATTTAAATTCTTTTTACTCATAACACAATAGTCTATCTTAGAAGTGCCATCTATGACTATTCAGAATGGAAGCTAACTTTCATATACATTTGTTTCAAACACTTGTCAATACAGCTTTTAACAGCAAGGAATTTAGCAACCAGAATACTTATATATGAAGTATATATGCATACAGAAAGCTGCATGTTAAGTTATTTAAATAATTACATTAGTAAATCACAAATTATGAAATATATAAAGAAATCAATGAGATATAATAAGCATACACAAATTTGTAAGACTTTCATACTATTCTGCTTTATTTTGTGTCACAAATAAGCCTGATTT
Source organism: Thermophis baileyi (assembly GCA_003457575.1). NCBI lineage: Eukaryota > Metazoa > Chordata > Lepidosauria > Squamata > Dipsadidae > Thermophis > Thermophis baileyi. Next base: position 2,825,045 of record QLTV01001119.1, read on the forward strand.
CCACATTAATAATACCATGTAAAAATGTGCTATACTGAGTCCCAATAAGGTTCAATTCTATAAGCTTATAATATTAGATGGACAGGCCTTCTAAATCTTGCACTGCCAATTCTGGATGCCAATGAAAAAAGTGCAGTGCTGCAGAGTACCACAGTAGCATCCTGAAATCCTGAAATTTCCTAGAGGTCTCATTCAAGTACTATGTAGGTATGATTCAAAGGAATACTTCTTATTTAACCCTGGAACGAAGATAAGGCTATATAAAGGAAAATGGCCAAGAAATATGTAGTAAAACAATTCCCAAATATCATACATTAGAATAACAATATTGCACAATGTTACCAAAAAGGCAAGCTGTGATATAAACTTTTTCAAAATGTTGGTAAGAACTAAGCATGTTCAGGGGTGATGAAATATTCTCTAAAAGTTGGGAAGGAACCAAAATCATAGCTGAAATGGAATGAAATAACCTCGAGGCTCATTGAATGCTGCACTTGTTTACCTCAATTATCAACATTTGATTTAAAAACAACCAAAGTAGCGTTTATTATTTCTAGCTTAAGTCACTGTACTATGGAGGCTCCCAAAATTAAACTATTTATTCTTTTGGAAATTTTGCAAATAATTTATTCTATTGTTAAGTAGCAAATATGAGAGATTATGTAGTGTGTGAAATGAGTACCATATTTTTCGGAGTATAAGACGCACTTTTTTCCCTCCTAAAAGAGGATAAAAATTTGGGTGCGTCTTATACTCCGAATGTAGCCCCGCCCACTCGCCAGCCCCTACCCTTTGGCCTCCATGCGTCCTCTTCCTGGCTGCAGAGATTGCCATTGACAATGGCTTGTGTTTTTGGGCTCCGCGCGTTACATTTTCAGCCTCCAAACGCTCATGCGGTGCCCAAAATGGCTACCCAGAACAGCTGCTGCCTTCTCTTACCCCTTCCCCACTTTGCCTGCTTTAGTCACTGGAGCTCCCTCCAAGGATCATCTGTGCTTTTGAAGCTGTTTTTCAGCCCAAACACGAGCTAAGCGATCTTTCGTGCTTTGCCTGCTTTTCTAATTGCTGCTCCCTCTGACAATCAGCTGTGCTTTAGAAGCATAGCCCCAACCTTCGAGACCGCCTTCTACCTCCCAGCGACCGGTAAGTTCCCACAGAGTTGGTCTCCTCCAGGTCCCGTCAGCTAAGCAGTGTAGGCTGGCGGGCCCGGGGGGGAGGGCCTTCTCTGTGGTTGCCCCAGCTCTCTGGAACCAGTTACCGCCTGAGATCCGGACTACCCCTCCCCTGTTGGCCTTCCGGAAAGCTGTGAAGACCTGGCTTTTCCAGCAGGCCTGGGGCCGCTGATCTCAATGTTACAATCTGTGAGATCCGGCCATGAATAGTATGTATGGTTTTTTTAAATCGTTTTTTAATATTTATATTGTTTTAATGTTTTTATACTTCTGTTGTAAGCCGCCCAGAGTCCCTTGGGAGTTGGGCGGCATAAAAATGCAACAAATAAATA
>QLTV01001119.1:2857329-2877779 GCA_003457575.1 Thermophis baileyi
TAATTCAGTGCCGCTCTAACTTGGAATGGTCGCCAACCAAATGGTTGTAGGACTATTTGTATGTTTCTTTTTTCATTTTTTTTATTTCTTTCAGTAAAACTTGGTAAGATAAATTAAAAATATTTTGTATTAAAATTACAAAATTATAAAAATTCTACTCTTACCTCATCCAAATTACAATCATACTCTTTACAGAGCTCTTCGATAACCTTGATGTCTGTATCAATTTTTGATGTTCTTGCACTTCTATTCTGACCTTGTCTACTTGTTCGAGATGATAGTGCAATTACAGATTCTATGGAAAGAAGCCAGTCGTTTGCTTATTGTAAAGGATTACTTCAAAGCAATAAACAAAATTTAAAAAGTGCTTTCAAGTATACAAAAAAGGATTTGTTTACTGGATCAGAAATTGTCAGGCACGAACAGGTAGATCCACACATGCTTAAGCCCTCCTCCTTGCCAGGCTGAGTGCTTCCCAAAAGAACTATTACATGTGAGACAGTGTGATATATAGATCATAGAGTTTTGGGCACACACCAAGAAAATCTAGTCCATTTTCATCCACAAGAGCCTATTGAATGTGCTGGTCACTCTTAGCTCAGCTTTCATGATAGGGTTGCTGCTGTGGGGAAAATGCGAAGAGGGAGTATACCATCTTAAGCTCCTGAAGGAAAGTAAGTATAAAACCAATAAATCCATAAATAAAATATAATTCAGTTCATGAATAAATTTCAAAAGTTGTCTGTCCTTTCTGTGTGAGATACCTTCCTCAAAACTTAACAAACTTTGGCTTAAGGTCTTAATTCTCATATCATACTGAAAAAGTCTAATGGTTTAGTCCACATCTCTCTAGGAATAGAGTGAATCCTTTAGTTTGTAGAGATATCTGATAGTGTTTCGTCTTTGGAGGAAAAGGGCGATTTTTCGCAGTTGCTTCTTTTCCTCTATAAAGCTTCCTTCTTCTACTTTTTCACACTACTCCAAATGGTTCCCATGTTATTCATAGCATCTTCTCAAAGGGATGAGGCGCAATCTGTGAAGAGAATCTCCTTGTCCATTTCTTCCAATATGACCTAAGTATTTAATTATAAAATATATATTGTTGCCCCCCTATTTCCATTTGCAATTCTTCCTCTCTCTTTTTTCCCATTCCCCAATTTTAGATTGCATTAAGTCACACCTATAATATTGCCATCAGTTTTAGGCATATCTTAAGTAAGCCACTGACAAACTGGAGTGTCCAAAATGAGAAGAAGCTTGGAAGAAAAAGCCTATGAGGAGCAGTTGGAGGAAAAGGATATGTTTAGCCTGGACGGGAGATTATTATAAGATGACAAGATGGCCAAGTGTCTGAAGGGCAATCAGAGTTATCAAGAGTTGCTCCAGTAGAACAAGAAACTATGAATTTATGTCACAAGGAATAGCAATAGCAATAGCACTTAGACTTATATACCGCTTCACAGTGCTTTACAGCCCTCTCTAAGCGGTTTACAGAGTCAGCATATTGCCCCCAACAATTTGGGTCCTCATTTTACCCACCTCAGAAGGATGGAAGGCTGAGTCAACCTTGAGCCTGGTGAGATATGAACTGCCAAATTGCAGGCAGCCGGCAGTCAGCAGAAGTAACCTGCAGTACTGCACTCTAACCACTGTGCCACCATGGCAATATTTACATAATCATAATAATTTTTAGATTGATAAAGATAGCCAAATCAAAATACTCAAGGTCAGGAGCAGATGAACGTCCTAGGAGATGGTAGATAACAGGAACATGTTGGCATGGATTTCTGAAGTTGAAGGATAAGCCCATAAGGGTTCACAATACTTAAACCCAAGGCCAGGTCAGACTTTTTCATTAATTCTAGCAATGGAATAGATGACACTCGTCTTCTTCTTAAAGAGCCGAGGTGGCGCAGTGGTTAGAGTGCAGTACTGCAGGCTACTTCAGCTGACTGTTCAGCAGTTCAGCGGTTCAAATCTCACCGGCTCAAGGTTGACTCAGCCTTCCATCCTTCCGAGGTGGGTAAAATGAGGACCCAGATTGTTGGGGGCAATATGCTGACTCTGTGAACCGCTTAGAGAGTGCTGTAAAGCACTGTAAAGCGGTATATAAGTCTAAGTGCTATTGCTATTGCTATTCTTTTCATTTCATTTATCCCCAAGGTAATAGAGATGTGAGAGAGGATAGGAGGATAATTTGTGTAGCATATATTGTTTTATTGACCAACAAAGGGGACAGCTAAGAAGACTTTCTTCTCTCTCATCTTAGGACTGTTGCAGTTCACTTTATAGACTGCATTCATGAATCATGCCAAGCCATAAAGGAGTTTGTTTATTTTGGCTGTGAACCCAGCCAACTTCTTTTCAAAATGAATCTCCTTAGGAGATTGGAATGGAAACAAACTTCCTTAGGAGGACATGTTTAAATAGAGGCTGGAAGGCCATGTATGAGAAATACTGTAGCACTGAAATTTGTACTGGGTACCTGGACTAGATGTTTTCCCAGATCCCTTCTAACCTTTACATGATATGTTACTAGGAAGAGGAAGATAATAGATAATTTGGATAGATGGTGTTAAGAAGATCATTGGAATATCCACAGAACAACTACAGATTAGAATGAGACACATCTAGTTAAATGTATTGTTAAATAAAAAATTTTTAAAAGCCGTCCAGAGTAGCTTCAAAACAAGATGGGCAGCAAATAAATTTAATAAATAATCAGGTAAATAAATTTAATGTTAATCAGGTAATACTTGATTAACAACCACAACTGACCCCAAAAATTCTGTTGCTAAGTGAGACAGTTGTTAAGTACGTTTTGTGCCATTTTACAACCTTTCTTGGTTGTAAATATGAATAAATATGAACCGTTGCCAAGCATCCCAATTTTGTTCACATGACAATGGGGATGCTGCAATGGTTTTAAGTGTGAAAAGAGGTCATAAGTCACTTTTTTCAGTGCCGTTGTAACTTCAAACGGTCACTAAGCGAATGGCTGTTAATCGAGGATTACCTGTAAATAAAAATAAATGTTTTCAGAGATATATTAACAAGTGAGGTATTTGTGGCCTTCTGAATATTGACTTGAATTCCCATCAGCTGTATCTACCATACTTTAATATTCAGATACAGTAGCAACTTCAGACCAATACTATAGTCTTTGATTGGCCATCCCTATATAAATCAAAACATGATATTCCAGCATTTTTAAGACTAGTTTGCAAAATAGCAATAGCAATAGCACTTAGACTTATATACCACTTTACAGTGCTTTACAGCCCTCTCTAAGCGGTTCACAGAGTCAGCATATTGCCCCCAACAATCTGGGTCCTCAAAATACAAGTATATCTTCCATTCTGTAATGCGAATATAAGACATTTGTTTCAGTTTTAGTTCTGGAAAAAAATAAATATAGGAATGTGTATTCTCTTTAGATTTGGTAATGTCTTTCCAATTGTTTTTCCAGTTTTTATAATCACTATTAGAATTATAAAGAGATATAAAAGAAATGGACAAATACCTTTTTGTCCAGCATGATAAAAATATAATTCTAAGCCAGTTCATATACTTGCATGGACTAAAATAAAATAATGCACATACAATAATTTATTAATTTTTAGAATTTTCTCAAGCATGATTCAAATTTAAAAATTTATATTTGCGCCTGCTCATTTAGATCATTATATGAAAAAGTGTTATATTGCAATTAAATAGGCAAGGAGTGTCAGAACCTGGGAATGGAGTTAAAAGAGAGTACTCAGCCTAGAATTTCTACGTACCCACAAGCAGACTAAGTCAACCCCCTTGAATTCAGTTGACCTTATCTTATTCCCAGCAGTTGCTGTTAGTTGAGAATATTCCTGTGCATAGACATGAGTAGCAATAAATCAGTTTAATTGGACCATGTGTGGATCTGATCTTTTGTGCCTGACACAAATGGGTTAGAACAGAATAGAAGTAGAAGAAAGCGATAGTTGAAATGAAAACACAGCTATGAAATGTATAAGGCAGGATACCATCTTTTGAATTGTTAGAATTATTTTAATATAGTCATTATTATTATATTTGTTAATGAAACATATTAAATCCTTACTATATGGTTCTTTAAGTAGTGCAGGGGGTAATTGTCTGGTACAATAATTGAAAACACACAGCAGAAGATGGAAAGAGATAACCAAATCATCTTCCATCTGCAGTATTTTTCCTGAAATATTAAATAAAAACATTTGTGCTGAATATAAATCTTTAGAAATCAAGACTTTTTCTTCTAAAATTTTCATCAAAGCTATTATAAAATAATTATTTGCTCCTTTTCTCCTGTAACCCCCTAGTTCAGAGGAAGCCCTAAAATTCATAAAATGTTAGTAATAGTTTGATCTAGTGGAGGGGTCTGCAACATTAAACATTCAAAGAGCCATTTGGACCCGTTTCCCACAGAAAACACCAGGAGCCACAAAACCTGGGTGGGCATGGCCACCTCGACGTCACTCACTCCCACCCAGTCACATGACTGTCTCTCTCTGTCTCTGTGTCTCTTCTCTCTCCCTTCCTCTCTCTCTGTCTCTTTCTCTCCCTCTCTTTTTCTTTCCCTCCCTCTTTTTCTCTTTCCCTCCCTCTCTTTCCCCCTCCCCCTCTCTGTCTCTCGCTCTCCTCCCTCTTTCTGTCTCTTTTTCTCTCTTCCCCTTTCTTTCTTTCTCTTTCTCTCTCTCTCTGTCTCTTTCCCCCCTCTCTTTCTCTCTCTTTCTTTCTTTCTCTATGTCTCTCTCTCTTTCTTTTTCTCTCTCTCTTTCTCTCCCCCTCCCTCCCTCCCTCTCCCCCCCCTCCCCCTTCCCAACCCACACACCCAGGAAAAAAAGGTAAGGAAATTTGGCCCCGTTCTTTCTTTCTCTTGGAAGAAACAAAAAAAAACCTAGTGGAATAACTGTAAGGAAATTTGGCCACGTTCTCTCTGTCTCTGGAAAGATACAAAAATAAACCTAGTGTTGCAAAATCAGTGACTGTCAGGCTGTTACATCACAGCGCCACGAGGTTGCTGCCTTAGATCGCCGCACGCACTTCAGAGAAGCATCATCCCAAGCAGCAGCACACTCACACAGGCACGCATACGCATCCTGCAACTCGGTCCAAAGTGGCCAGAAAATATAATCCCCAGGCGCCCCCGAAGACGCTTGGCAGGCAAAGTATGGGACGACACCACCCCCCATCACCAAGGCAGTGTCCGCTGAATCCTTGCAAAACTGGGCAAAGGCGGAGAGAGGGGAGCAGATGGAGCCGAATCGAGTCGAATCTGTCTCTCTCTCTCTCTCTCTCTCTCCTCTCTCTCTCTCTCTCTCTGTCTGTCTTTCTCTCGCTGTCCGACTGCAGTAGGAAACAGCGGGTGGCTACTTCCGGCCTTGGTTGGTGCTGGACGCGTGACCTGCTCGCCGCCTCGAGACACTGGCCCGCCCCGCACTACCGTGGCCAATGCCGCTGCTGTTGCCAGGGGAGAGTGGGGAGGGTCACATTGTGGCTCCGCGTCGTAATGGGCTCCAGGAGGAGGGGACCCCATCTCCCCCATTTTGAAACGTGCTAACTTTCACTGTGCTGCGCATGGCAGGCAGGTCCTGGAGGCGGCGGCAGCAGCGGCGTCGGGAGCCACAGCAGAGGGCTGAAAGAGCCGCATGCAGCTCCACAGCCACGGGTTGCTGACACTCGGTCTAGTGGTTAAGGCACCGGGCTAGAAAATGGGAGACCCTAAATTCTAATTCCGTCTTAGCTATGAAAGCCAACTGGGTGACCTCGGGCCAGTCACTCTCTCTCAGCCCAACTCACTTCATAGGGTTATTGTGGGGAAAACAGGAGGATGGTGTGCTGGATATGTTTGCTGCCTTATTTGTAAAAATAATATATGGGATAGAAATAAATAAAAAAATAAGTAGAGGAATACGGAATTTCAGCTGGTACAGCTTTAAATATATTCCTCTTTCTTTTACTCAGATAAATTAATAAGATAAACCTTATCTTGGTCCTACCAGAATAGTGAGCCACTATAATGCGTTGGTTAAAATGTTGGATTGGAACAGAGAAACTGAAGTTCAAGTTCCACTAGATCATGAAAGTCCTTGAATGACACAGGGCAAGTCATTTTCTTGTTGCCACACATTTTTATTATAGAAATTATATGAGGGGAGACTATCACAATCCTTTGAGATCTCAGAATAAAAATAGGTTTTAAATATACTGTAATATACCACTCAATAATATTAACTATTACTTGTTTTTATTGTCTTGAACCAATATTAAACCAAAAAATTCCCCAAAATACTTTATTAATCAAACCATTATTTCAATTATAAACATAATTTGAAATGAAGTAAATCACATGTAATAATAAATATGATTTAAACATCCATACCTTTTGCCAAAAGAAACATGATCCAGCAGAGTTTTATAAATAAGCAAGAACTTATTTCAGCGCAAGTTCTACAAATAAAACACAGTAAGTTTTCACATTTGACCTTTTAAAACAATTGTAAATATAGTTTGCATGGCATAGAGCTTTTCAGCCAAATAAAATAGTTAAATAGGAATATTTTGTTTACATTTTTAGGAAAAATGTTAACATTACACTACATCAATGAAAGTAAAACAACATGGCTGTCCTCCTACTATTAACTTTATCAGAACCCATAAAAATGTTGTATTATTATCATTACTATCTATATGTGTTTGTTTGTTTTTTCTTGTCTTTCGTAAAATGATATGCCCGGAAAATACACTGTATTCAAAATATTGATATATAAATAAAAAAATCTTGACACACACACAAAAAAAGAACTCATAAAAATTCAAGATAGGAGCAATAGTTTTCACTTTCTTGTACCATCAGCTTGGATGAATAGCTATACTTCTTAGTTTATCTTCTGAATTTATTTCAAGATATCTAATTATGGTAAGAGTATTTCTTAAAGTTATTCTTACCTCTCCATCACTAATTGTAAAGGTAACATTTAAAATCAGATTCTTTGTCATTTAAAGAAAACATCAGCCAACAATCCTATACTTATCTGCTCACCCGTCTGTCCTTACCCATTGTGCTACCTGAATATTTGAAATAATAAGTTTTATAATAATAATATTAGCCATTTTTATTCTATGAAAACAAACTTACTGATCATTGGGCTTGTCAATGCAGATAATTTCACAAGTCCTAAAAACAACAGAAATGAACACATCTGGTTATAAAATTTGAAATTTCACCTTAATATATTTATAATATCTTAGAGGAGATGGTTTTCCGGGGGGGGGTAATCAGAACTGATTATAGTAGCAAAAGTATTTTTTAGTGAAACTGGGCTGATGCAAAATGGGATTATTTATCATTTTTGAAAAATTTAGGAAGCAGACCTCAGGGTTCACAATTCAACAGGAAGGGCCCTTACTGACTATGCTCTTGAGGTGATTTGGCAGTCCTCAGATCATAAGAAAAAAGTTGTAAACACTTAGCTGTTATCGAACTAAAAAAAAGCAGAACACTAACATATTACATCTCATATTACATCCATCAATGTATGTTCATGTTAAAATATTTTTAAACCACTTATTTAAAAATTAAGTGATAAACAATATAAAATAACAAAGCTCATAGTAAAAATATTATATTATAAAAAGAATATAATAAAACCAACATTCACTATCAGAGAACCTGGCATGTATTTAGGATGGTTACAGTGTCCCGGGGTAATGTGATCACTTTTTGCGATCTTCTGAGAAGTAAAGTCAATGGGGAAGCCAGATTCACTTAAGAACCATGTTATTAGCTTAACAACTGCAGTGATTCACTTAACAATGTGACAAGAAAGGTAGTAAAATGGGACAAAACTCACAACTAGATTTTAGAAAGAGCCGGCATTGTCATACTCCACTCAGTATCAAGGATGCAGCTGTAGAGGTAGTCAACACTATTAAGAATCTGGGGGTGCAGATAACTAGCAATTTGAACTGGTCTTTCCACATGTCATCCTTAGTGAAACATGCAAACCAGCGTCTGCATATCCTGCGTCGGATGAGGAGAGCACATCTTTCTCCTTCTCTTTTTAACAAACTGCATCACTGTTTGGTTCGGTGGCTGCAGTGCCTCAGATAGAAAGTCCATACAGAGTGGTAAGGACAGCCAAGAAGATTATAGGAAACTCGCTTCCTGTTATTCAGGATACTGCTTATAAGCGCTATGTGCTTAGAGCTCAAAGCATTGTTAGAGACCCCACACACCCACTTCACGGTCTGTTTTTGTTGCTCCCCTCTGGGAGGATGTTTCAAAGTATTTCTAATAAGACTACCAAATTCTGTAACAGCTTTGTTCCCTATGCCATCCATCTGATAAACTTGCAAGATTGTATACATCCGAACTAGACTGTGTTTTTCTCTGTGTCATATAATATGTGGGTATATGCATAATTTTGTATTTATTTATTTTGTCATGTTTATGTAGTGTATATTGGAGATGGTGACTTTGAGAGCTGTATGCAGCGAAATTTCATTTTAATGTATGCCGATTAGTGTACATTCAAAGTGAGAACAAGGTTATTCTAAGTCTAAAATTCAGACTCTTGGCAACTGACTCATATTTTTGATTATTGCAGTGTCCCGGAATTATGTGATCACCTTTTGCGACCTGATAAGCAAAGTCAATGGGAAAGCTAGATTCACTTAACAACTACATTACTAACTTAACTGCAGTGATTCACTTAACTGTGGCAAGAAAGGTCGTAAAATGGAGCAAAACACACAACTCTCATTTAGCAACAGAAATTTTGGACTCAATTGGGCTTGTAAATTGAGGATTACCCATAATTTGTTAATCTAAAAAGATGATATCAGATTCCTGATTTCAAACCATACTACACATGCTTAGCAGATAAAAATAATTAAACCAACTAATATTCCTGTTAAATTTTTTAACAGTTGATTTTCCATTGGGGCACAATGTACAAGGAAGTATAAACCATTGGCCATAATTTTATTTTCTGCAAGGCAGCTCATAAAGCTTCCCAATAAGCATAACAACAGCCACAATGGGTTCTCCTGCAGCATTTGTGTTATCCTCTACCACCTTGAGCCAAGAGAGTGCAACCTCAGAGCATACAGAATGTCAAGGTGTAGGTAATGGTGAAATGATTTGCTGATGCTAAAGGATGTGGTTACTTTGAGGGAATACTAGTGATTCTGCAAGAACTCATTGGCATTTGCAAGCAATGTGCTGCCAACCTGGGCTTTAGAAGAACTTAAAGCTCTCACAATAGACAAGACAGCAAATAAAAGCAGGTATTCTTTATGCTAGCTCCCATTTATTTTAATTGGTCAATAAGCTAATTTGCTTTTCTCTCTCACTTATATCAACCCTAGAAATGTCTGGTTTAGCATGTACCTCACTTCTTTCTACTATTTTCCAAGCCACCTATCCAGCCTTTTGTTATTTTTGTCTAATTTATTTCTCAGGCTATTACCTCAAACTACCAGAATCTTGTCTTCTTTAGAAATTCATGTGCTTAACTCTTCTCACCATTAGTAAAGCTTTGTTTTTTCCATTTAAAAAAATCACAGGATTAAATTCATCCCTCAGTTGAGGACTACTTGTATTTGGGGAGTCTATGGCCTATCAGTATATGAAAACTTTGATTACTGATTTACTACGTATGGAATGGATATCTGTTTCTGCTCTGACCACAGGAGTTGATATGTGTTGTCAGTTTCTTAAAAAAATAGGTCTCTACTTGTTCAAGTAAGGTAGCTTTTGTAAGACTCCACAATTCCACACCATAAGTCAGCATTAGGGTTATTTTTTCCCTGAACTCTTTCACTATGGGGGTCAAGGTATCTGGGTAATTATAGTTAAACAGTTTATATAATCTTTTAGTACTTAGTACTCATTTTATTTTATTTTTAACCACAAAGGAAAAATAACCCCAAAGGAAAAACAACTTGGAACTAAGTAATAGCTCTTATACATTTTTTCTTTTTCAAATATATATTAGATGGTGTTAACAAGTCAGAAAATTCAGGATTAAGCTACAAGTTTCCTTTTTTAACAATTGTTAATAGTACAAAAGTGGAATAATCATGTGATTCCTGGTTCTGATTCAAACAATAACCTTTAAATTTCACAGCAATATTAAAAACATTTGTCCTAATTTTCTTACCAGCAATTATAAAGCTATTTCATAACATATATTTAAGTATTGCTTAAGCAAAAACTACTTTTTAAAGAAATCTAAATTTCAAAATGCAATAGATAATGAATATTTTACCTTGTAAACTTCTGGTAGAGTGCAAACAGTGTATCATATTTTATTTTCAGACGTGATATAGTACAGTCCATTTTAGAACTAATTGTATCCATGTTGACATCTATTTCTTTAATCAAGTGCAGAAATTTGCATACACTGCAAGAAAAATAGAAAAGAGAGCAACCAAATCATTCATTTCTAACATTTACTAAATTAAGTGTAACATTTTCCCATTCCTATGAGATTATATTCCATATTATAAAAGTGACTTTGTTCTCATGTCTGATATTTTCTGTTAGTATACTATCTGTCTCATGTCTGATGTTTTCACACCCTAACCAATATAATTACAGTAAAACCTCCATAGTTGACCATCTCCCTAAGTTAACCTAATTTTCGTAGACTGGACATACACTATATGTGCACAATAGAAAACCAACCACTCTAAATAGTCCAACTCTGTAAGTTGTATCTTGACCACCTGGAGCATGACACACGGTATTAATTTACTCTATATAACTTGACCTGTTGAGTCCAGTCTGCACCAAGGGCAAGTAAAGTGAAATGCAGAATTGGTAGCAATGAATTTCTTTCAAGAAGAATATCAAAGAATACAATATTTTGGACTTTGATTCAGCAGTTTAAAAATGATCATTATGGATTCATTTCGTAATACAAATTGCACAAAGTCTTAATTTTTTTCCACTTCAAATTTTTTCTTTTCCTTTTCCTGGATCGATAAAAAAATACTGAATGATAAAATGAAACAAATACACACACAACACAGACATATCCGAGCCATTTTACTAGTTTTATTTTGCGGCAGCCATCAAACCAAAGTGCCAACAACAGCATGTGATTTACAATGGATCTAACCATTATGAAAGAAAGAAAACAGTTTTAAAGTGTAACAAACAATGTTTAGGTACAATTATGAAGCAGTCATATGAGAAAGAACCAGGTTTTACTTTTTTGTCTTATCTCTTTACAAGTTGAGTCAAGATGGCAAAAAGGAAGGAACTGAAAGAGCTGACAATGAAGGAGAAGGTTGATCTTTTACGTTTTCTAGAAAATGTAACCAAAGACAGACAGCGGAACATTTTGGTGTCAGCAAGACGACAGTAAGCAATATCCAAAAACATAAGGATGAGTACCTGGAGAGATATGATGAAGAAAGTGGAGATTCACAACGGAAAAAGAGAAAAACTTCGCTGGATCAAGTCAATGAAGCCACGTTATGTTGATTCAAATAAATGAGGGCCATTAACGCTTGAATCTTTGGGCCAATGATTCAAGAAATTGCTAAAAAGTTCGCAAAGGAGCTCAGGGTATCAGATTTCCAAGCATCAAGTGGTTGGCTCGAGAAATTTAAACTGCGACATGAGATCTCCCAGAAAATATTGTGTGGTGAATCTGATGGAGTTCCAGTAGAAATTGTTGAAGAGTTCATTAAAAAGTTACCAGAATTCGTCAATGACTTCAAAGATGACGACATCTTTAACACTGATGAGTGTGGACTCTTTTCCAAGACGATGCTTGAGAGACGCCTCGTTATGAGGGGTGACAAATGTAAGAGTGGAAAACTTTCTAAAGAACAATTCACAGTTCTGCTGTAAACTAGCTTAACCGGAAAGAAGCTAAACCCTTTGGTGATTGGTAAATCGGCAAAGCCACCCTCATTCAAGAACCTGCAGCCCAAAGACCTTCCCGTCACCTGGAAATCTAACAAATCTGCATGGATGACTGATGCCCTATTTGAGGAGTGGATATTGACCGAGAAATGAAGAAGAAGAAACGGCCCATTCTCCTTGTAGTGGACAATTGTCCTAGCCATCCCCAAGTGAATCATCTTACAAACGTGAAACTGAAATTTTTGCCTCCAAACACTACATCAAAAATTCAACCTCTTGACCAAGGCATAATCAAAACATTCAAAATGCACTACTGAGCCCAGCTTCTGCAGTGGGTCATTGCCAAAATTCAAACCTATGGTTCGTCTGCAAAAGCAAAATCATCCGTTTCATCAGTTACTGCTCTGGATGCAGTTCTCTGGATTAGTTCTGCTTGGAATAAAGTTCAGCCTGAAACAATACAGAAGTGCTTCAAGAAAGCTGGATTTGTTACAACCCAAGAGCAAGATGTTGCAGCCCCGCTAGACAGCCCACCTCCCATGGCGGAATTCGAGGGAGTAGATTTTGAAGTTTTTGTTGCAATGGATGACGATGTGGTAATCTGCAATGAACCTGACCCAGAAGCAATTTTCCAATCAGTATTGACCAAGGTACAACCCAATGAAAAAGTGCCGGAAGCAGCTGATGAAGCAGAAGAATTAAGTGAATTAAGCTGAAAATTTGGGTGCGTCTTATACTCCGAATGTAGCTTTTTCCGAAGTTTTTTTTCCAGCCCTAACGAGGTGCTAACAGTGAAGCTAACAGTGAAGCTGTTAGTGCTAGGATCTTCTGTGCTTTGCTAGCTAAGCGATCTTTCCTTTGCCTGTTTTCTTCATTGCTACTCCCTCCGAAGGAAGTTTTTTCCAGCCCTAAGTCTTTGCAGGCTTTTTTCATTGCTACTCCCTCTGAAGAAGGATTTTTCAGCCCTAACGAGGTGCTAACAATCTTCCCGGCTCTTCCCAGCTTGCAGGCTTTTTTAATTGCTACTCCCTCCGAAGAAGGTTTTTTTAAGCCTTAACCAGGGGATAAAATAATGTGCTGAAGCTGACCAGACTAAGGACGCTAGCCAGATGAATACCTGGTAGGCAGATTTTTCCCCCTATTTTCCTCCCCAAAAACTAAGGTGCGTCTTATACTCCGAAAAATACGGTACATACATACATACATATACACACACACACACACACACACACACCTATTAAGGTTTTAGATATACATTATCTGGATTATAGATGTATTAATATAGTAATAGAAGAATGAATATTATTTTGTGGATTATTTTCTTAGTTGCCAGTATGCTATATTATCTATTTGCTTTTTTTTTGTTTTTGTACTTTTAAATGTTGCTGACTATTGATTGAATATTATCAATCAACTAAGAATAATTTATTATAGCAGTCAGTAATGTCTAGCCAAAAAAATGTAAGTACTTGAATGGTGATGACCAAGAAATCCCAGAGCCATAGGCTGAACTTTGAAGTTTAAAAAAAATCATCCCATAAGATCAAAAGAAGCAATGGCAGTCCACTGCTGTAACAGGTATGAAGAGGAACTGATTTTGTAGAGTGCAGTTGATGAATACATGCTAAGAACTGAAAGTGTAGAATGATAAATAAAATTGCTAAAATATGTATCAGAAAGTATCAAACAGTGCCATTGAGGTTGTGGATATACATGATGCTACAAATCTATATTGGTGACATCCACAATTTATGATCTAGAGTATAGAGAAAATGAAAGAACTAGATTTCAGTAGATTTGTTTTGAATACAAGCATTTCAGGATGTTTATTCATTTAGACAAATCGCTACAGAATATAAATCTAAAAGTATAACAGATGAAAGTCTGACAGAATCAGAGCTGGATACAAGGGTGGCTTGAAGTTCTAAACATGAGACAAACCATTTTGGGGGACCACCAAGAATGGATGTGGAAAAAATATGGGCACAGAAGCAAAGAAAAGAAGTGAAAGAAAAAAGAGAAAAAGTATGATTCAGGATGAAATAATATTAAGACAGATTATTTGATATTTGAGGGAACTGCTTCTCCCCACTTACTGTACATCTATTCCATCAGGTCCACAGGAGAGGTATGTTGCGTGTCCTGTCAACCAGGGAGTTCCATTGGGCAGTACCTAGAAGGAAAGCCTTTTTCTGCTGTGATCCCATCCTATGGAACATCATTTCTCCCCACCACAGAAGAGACTGGCCCCAACCCTGTTTAGGCCTCTTTAAAGGCCTTTTATGCCTTTAAAACATTTTTTCATAGTTGGGGGGGGGGAACAATGTTTTGTTTTTAAAATGTGAAATAAAAGTATTTTTTTTAAAAAAACATTTTTTTCAACCAGCTGGCTTTATGACAGGGGTCCCCAATCCCCAGTTCGTGGCCCAGTGCTGGGCCGCAGCCTGTTGGAACTTGGCTGTGCAAGCAGCAGGCAAGCATGCAAAGTTGAATTTGCGCAAGCAGTGTGCGCATGCGCGAAACCATCCACTCTCCCCCCCAGTCCACAGAGCCAGAATGATTGGGGACCGCTGCTTTATGACAGCAGTATATTTATGTATATTTGCTACATTTTTACTAATTTTTACTTGTTTTTGTTTTAATTTTAATTGGTTGTTTTACTGCTTTTTATGTACATATTTTGATTGCTTTACGAGGTACGCTACCCACATTCACTATAAGATGACTGGCTATATAAATATGATTAACTAAATAAAACAATTACCCAACAGAATGAATAAAAAATGAAAGAAAAGATGATGTGGAAGATGTTTGGAATAAAATGAAAAGAACTACGGTATGTAAGTGTGCCTTACATAATTCTGCATTACTGAGCAGCATTACTGAAATGGATGAGTGAATAGATTGAGAACAACTAAGAAAATTCTGGTTGGATGGTATTGATAAGATCCTTAAAAGAGATGAGCATTATGGTGGTTTATAAGGTCATGTATGAATGAGCAAGGACAGTATCCAAAGACAGAAAGATATTAAGAGATGTAGTAGTATTAGTTTTTCCTTTAACTTTACCTCATGCTTTTAATTTCTTTGGCTAACTAGATTTTACTCTTTTTTTGGACTCTGCATGCTTTTGTTTATCCCAGAGGGAAACAATGTGAGGGATATGTATAAATGAATAATTTCTTCAAGAGGCTCAAATACCAGTGGGAGAGGCTAAAAAAGATGGTAGAAGACTTAAATGTTTCTTGTCTTAACCCGGTTTCCCTCAAAATTAGCAATCCTGCTACTTTAACATGTAATTTACTAATTACTGATTATGAACACTCATACAGATCATTTAAGGCAATATAAAAAATGCTTCTCATCATGACTCTAAATAAAATTTATGTATTCTTTAATGTCAAACAGACATTACTATAATTGCATAAGTATACCAATCTATGTGGACACAACAAACATACCTAATTTTTAAACATTTCAGAAGTTCTGTAAAAGTGAATGTCATCTCATCCAGGTCAACTGCAGCCATAAAAATGCAGATGCCCCACATTTCTTTTTTTAGCTGGCTCTCCTAGAAAAAAAAGTTAGCTCAGTTGTATTATTTAGAGCTGTAATAAATAAACAATATCAGATCAAAATTTATATTCAATATAATTGTTTTACATAGAACTTTTGCAGTTATATTTATATAGTTTATCATCATATCTTCTATTATCAAAGTAAGTGGACCAACATCTATCAGTTTACAAAAGGTAATTGCTGTTGCTGTATGTATGGGGAACTCAAAAGAATTTTTAGGTTATTGTTATTTCAAATGTAAGAATAGCTCAGCAACACTTAGGATTGTGCTTTTTAGGATCAATCAAATATTGAAGGTTATTGCACCAAAAGAAAAGGGAGATAATAGAAAAAAAGAGATTTTTGTTTAAGCCCTAACTGTTATCCTGGAGGTTGAAATACTTGCTATTGAGTAACATTTCAAGACTGAAATTATTTGCCTGGTACCATATCACCAGTGTATACTATTTGAGAAGCCTTTCCTAGCTTGTATCTTCCAGATATCTTGAAAATGCAAAGATCTGGCAATGCCAGGAGGTGAAAGCTATACAATAATCTCAGATTCAAGTCCCAAACTTTGAATAATTTATCGCTATTTCATAGGATTTGAACAAAAAGGTTTTTAAAAAACAGAAAAATGAAAATATATATTTTATACTTCAAAATCTTTCCTCCCAGTAGTATTAAAAGTCTTGGTACTAATTGAATGAAGCCATAAATGGGAATCCTTTTATTAGAGGCAGAAGATATATACATATATATTTGATGTATATGTGTGCCTTTTATATTTAATACAATTCTGTACTTAGAGCCAGCAGATCAAATTACATTTCTCCAACCATAATTTAATACTCAAGAGTAACAGAAACACTTTCTAGGGTATACCTGTATATTAGTACAAGTTGGGATATGTCAAGAAATCAATGCAAAACTATTGAACAGGATTTCTGTATTTCGTCCAGTTTATTCTTACTGGCCAAACAAGCCACAGGAGCTTAGAGTAGACTATACAGAGAAAGAAGCTGGAACAGACTCCCTATTATACAAAGAGGAAAGGAAAGGAAGGAATCATCCACCACCATGGACTGAGGTATCACCAATATGCTGATGACACTCAGATGTCTCAGCCCGTGGTTAAGAGATGCCGTGTCCTCCCTCTCCCAGTGCCTGAAGGCTGGATGGGGAGCAACAGGTTGAAACTAAACCCTGGCAAGACTGAGTGGCTTTGGGTTTGGAGTTCTTTGGCCCAAGGAAACTTGCCACCTTTTGTCTTGGATAGGGTGGCACTACCCCAAACAGACCCTGTGCGTAATCTGGTGGTTCTCCTGGACTCGCGACTCCTGCTCAAAGAGCAGGTGGCAGTTGTGGCCAGGAGGGCCTTTGCGCAACTGTGGGTTGTGCGTTAGTTACGCCCTTTCCTGGACCAACAATCCCTACTCACGGTCACTCATGCCCTAGTCACTTCCCGTGTTGACTATTGCAACGCGCTCTACATGGGGCTGTCTTTGAAGAGCATCCAGAAGCTCCAGTTGGTGCAAAATGCAGCAGTCCTCATGGTTTTATGCAGACCTTGGTGTGCACATGTATCACCTCTCCTGCGGGAGCTGCATTGGTTGCCAATTTGCTTCCGGGTGCAATTCAAGGTGCTGGTTGTCACCTTTAAAGCCCTTCATGGCTTGGGACCAGGTTATCTGACCGTCTCTTGCCGGTCACATCTACCTGACCCACCAGAGTAGGGACGCAAGGAATGTTGCGGGTCTCATCCCCTAGGGAGATACACCTGATGGGACCCAGAAGAAGGGCCTTCTCTGTGGTGGCTCCCTCTCTCTGGAACATCATTCCCCCAGAGATTAGAATGGCCCCCACTCTAATACTCTTCCGGAAGGCGCTGAAGACCTGGTTCTGCCAGCAGGCATGGGGAACGCAGAGCGAGATGGAGCCCATTAAATGGCTCGTATGATGTGTTGTCGCCAGGGCGGGGGGCGGGGGGTTATTTTATTATATATGATTCTCTCTTTTATTGGTTTTATTGTTTTTATATGATGTTTTTATATTCTTGTAAGCCGCCTTGAGTCTCCATGTGCAAATAGGCGGCAATATAAATCTCCTAAATAAATAAATAAATAGAGGTCTACCTATAGATGGGCCTTCCATTTACATAAGGAAGGATTCTGTACCTTATCAAAGTTGCCAGCCATAAATAGCAACAAGCAATTCTGAAATATTAGCACTTTGCAACCATTTTAGCATGGAGAACAAGAAACTAAACACTACTTGCACTACAAAACAAAACTTTGTCTAAATTTTATCAGATGTAAACTAATATTTATTTTAAAATCAACTTCAGCTCATGAGAAAAGTGAAATAGCACTAAAAATATAAACATAAACTAAATTGGGGGGATGGATATGCGTGTTTGTGTGTGTGTATTTGGTATTAGTTTCCAAAACGTATTATGGTTATTACATTGTGATTTTAGTTAATAAAATTACATACTTAATAAGCAAGATATACTCACTACATCCATTTTTTCATAGGCCTTCCAAGCAGTTATTCTCACATTGTCTGTTATGCGTAAAGCATCACACACGGAAACAAAGTCTGTTTCAGCAAACAAAAGCCTAGCAAAGAGAAATATGTTACTTATAAAACTGAATATTTTAGGTACTTGACAGATTGTATAATTTTGTGGAATATGTACTACACTATTTATTTTAGCAAATAAGGTACTGAATTTTCACTTCCAATACTTTTCTTATGTATCAATAAGCAAAAACAATGCAAATTGTATATGAAAAATGCAATCACAGGCCCTATCTGTTACCGACAGGTACCATTGTATTTTCCTGACCTCATTCCATGAACTCAAGACACAAGTTCATTCATATACATATCAATGCACACAGTTATTTTACTGGTATCTGGATGCAGTGAAACATTTTATTCATTATGAAACCTAAAAAGAATTCTGATGAAAAGCATCATCTCAAAACAATGACACTTTAATTGTTGTTATTAAACAGTGGTGTAATTTTAGATCTATGTTTTGTTAGTTCCTTAAACCTGCCAGTGGTCTTTTCAGCATGCTAACACATCTTTTTCCCCCATCGTTTATCTTTAAACCTTGCTGCAAACTCAGTATCTCACAGCCTCTACTCTCGTTGCTATATTTTTTTCTAATATTCTATATTAAAACATTATGCCAATATTCTATATCCTATTCTTACTAAGACAGTAAAATGTTAAGAGGATAGATGAAGGTAACAAGAAAGAAAAGTGAAAAAGAGAACGCTAATTATATTAAACTTCAGAGTAATTGCTATCTTTTTTTACCACTGTAAAACTGATGGCTGGTTAAGAAATAGTTTTGGCAAAGAAGCTCGAGGCTGAGTTTCAGACACATGAAAGATGAGAAGCAATATTATCAAATTTTGAAAGTAAATTAGGCCAAATATTTTAGTTAGTATTTTATATGTACATACATACATACATACATACATACGTACATAATCTTATTTAAACAAGCCCTTAGATTCTCAGGCTATGGGTTATAGTGGGTAAAGGACCTTTTTTAGAATGTTTAGTCTATTTGTCTACCATTCTTTTCCCCCATTTTCGTTTTTAAACTACACAATTACTGTTAGTCATGGACAGTCTATAAATACCTGGATACATACATACATACATATATACATACCTGAAAAAATCCATGGTTATGAAATTTATAAGATAAATTCAAAAATGAGACTGAGAAAAAAATATGAACTTCCAGGATCTACCTTATCAGTTAAGTGGGGGTGGGAGGGAGGGGAATAAAGGAGTTGGGTTTTTCAAGACTACTTACTCCCAGAAAACAGTGTTTGGGTTCGAAAAATGTGCACTAGAAGAAATATCAAACCTAAGCTCTTTCTGCAAATTGAAAATGTCTCCATTTAAATAGCTGCTGAATAAAAATATATATATAAACATAATAGAGTAGGTAAAAACTATTTTTCTAACCTGTGCTCTATTTTTCTAACTTCAGCTACATATGTTCATATAGAGGTAGTCCTCAACGTACGACCACAATTGAGCCCAGAATTTATGTTGCTAAGTGAGAAATTTGAGTTTTGTCCCATTTTATGACTTTTCTTGTCACATTTAAGTGAATCACTGCAGTTGTTAAATTAATAACACAGCTAAGTGAATCTGACGTTCCCGTTGACTTTGCTTGTCAGAAGGTCGCAAAAGATGGTCACATGACCCCAGGACACTGCAACTGTCATAAATATGAATCAGTTGTCAAGCATCGAAATGTAAATCATGTGACCATCAGCATGCTGCAACAGTCATAAGTGTGAAAAATAATCATAAGTCACTTTTTTCAGTGCCACTGTAACTTTGAACGGTCATTAAGTGAACTGTTGTAAGTTGAGGACTACCTGTAAAGGCAACTTTGTGACACATGGAGACAAAAAGGTGGGTTACAAGTATTGGTCATTAAATCATATACGGTAATTCTTAAAGATTTTTCAGGCAAAATGAAACACAATTACACTTTAGTTTCTATGATCAGCATATGCTACTGAAGTTAACTGGTATGTTGCATCAGAAACATTCTTTTTGGCCACTAGCAATCAAAATAGGACATATTTAGCTGTTTCTTAATGTATTACTCCAGAATGTGGAGTCTTCCAAATACAGTTGCAAGAAAAAGTATGTGAACCCCTTGGGATTACGTGGAGTTTTGCATGAATTGGTCATAAAATGTGCTCTGAACGTCATCTAAGTCACAACAATAGAAAAACACAGTCTGCTTAAAATAATACTACACGAACATTAGATGTTGCCATGGTTTAATTGAACATAACATGTAAACATTCACAAGTGCAGGGAGGAAAAAGTATGTGAGGCCCTAGCCTAATGACTTCTCCAAGAGCTAATTGGAGCCAGGAGTGAGCCAACCTTGACTCCAATCAGTGTGATGATATTGGATGTGTTGCTGAGTTGCTGA
>QLTV01001119.1:2878712-2949934 GCA_003457575.1 Thermophis baileyi
TCCAAAGGTTCACATACTTTTTCCTCCCTGCACTGTGAATGTTTACATGTTATGTTCAATTAAACCATGGCAACATCTAATGTTTGTGTAGTATTATTTTAAGCAGACTGTGTTTTTCTATTGTTGTGACTTAGATGACGTTCAGAGCACATTTTATGACCAATTCATGCAAAACTCCACGTAATCCCAAGGGGTTCACATACTTTTTCTTGCAACTGTAGCTATTATTTTTTTTGTAGACAACCTTTATTATTTTTACAAATAATTAAAGGCAGTGAACGTATCTACCACACCTTTCTTCTCCTATTTCCCCATAACCAACCGCTCTCTGAGGCAAGTTAAGCTGAGAGAGAATGACTGGCCCATGGTCACCCAGCTGGCTTTCATGGCTAAGGCGGAAGTTGAACTCACAGTCTCAAGCCTAGTGCCTTAACCACTAGATCAAACTGCCTCTCTTCCAAGGCTTTTCAGAGAATATTTTGATGCCATAGACCAGTGATGGCTAACCTTTTTCTCATCGCGTGCCGAAAGTGCGTGCCCGTGCAACAGCGCGTGTACACACGTGCCGGCTCCCATAATGCAATGCGGCATGAACCCCCCACGCGCCACGCCCTGTGCATGCATGCACAACCCCCCATGCTCTCCCCACACATGCGCGCACGCAACCCCCTTGCGCTCCCCCACGCATGTGCATGTGACACCCCCCGTGCTCCCCCCGCCCACTCCAGAGGGCCTCCGGAGTTCAGGGAGGCTGTTTTCACCCTCCCAGAGGCTCAAGGAAAGCCTCCGGAGCCTGGGGAGGGTGAAAAATGGGCCTCCCGGAAGTTCCAGAAGTCCAGAAACGGGCCCTTTTCCAGCCTCCGGAGGGCCTCCGGAGCCTGGGGGAGGCCGTTTTCACCCTCCAGGAGGCTCGAGGAAAGTCTCCGGAGCCTGGGGATGCATCCCGCCCTCCACACATGCACAGCAGATACCCAAAAATCAGCTGGCCGGCGGGACGCGCACGTATGCACGGTGGAGCTGAGCTGGGCGACAGCTCACGTGCCCGCAGAGAGGGTTCTGCGTGCCACCTGTGGCACACGTGCCATAGGTTCGCCATCACGGCCATAGACAGTTCTTACAAAGTGAGGGAAAAAAAACAGGCTGAAACCAGACTAGTTCTTTAACCAAAAAGATCAGGTGGAAAATATTCCTCCCAACCTCCACAATGATTGTAAGTCTGTTACATTGTGCAGGATGGGAGAAAAAAGGCACAATTTAAAACTTAACTTCACTGTAAATGGGGCTTGCCCTTGATACATAGCACTGAAATTTTCGTGTTTCTTTAGCATTTCTACAACAAATCTCTTTTCTATTAAGAAGAGTTGTGCGCCCTCCTGTTGTGCCTGCTCCCAATCTAGTCCAGTCTTGTTGAGTAAAGCCTAACATCAAGTTAAAGTCATGACAAAAAAGGAGCCAATAGTCAAATTTAGGTTCAAGCTTTCACAACAAATTATACTATTCTAAAAATGCAGCTATGACTCATCTGAATTTTATTAATCCAATACCAAATACTATCTCCTGGAAAGAGAAGGCTCATCTCCCACCAGCCTTGCCCTCAGTTTTCTTTTAATATGACTGCAAACACTGCTGCTGAAAAGCTGGATAGATGAGTGTCATCTGCACCTCTATAACTGTCTGGTTTGGTTCTGCAACCCAACAAGACAGACACAGACTTCAGAGGATAATTAGAACTGCAGAAAAAACAATTGCTACCAACCTGCCTTCCATTGAGGACCTGTATACTGCACGAGTCAAAAAGAGGGCTGTGAAAGTATTTACAGTCCCCTCACATCCTGGACACAAACTGTTTCAACTCCTACCCTCAAAATGACGCTATAGAGCACTGCACACCAGAACTAGACACAAGAACAGTTGTTTCCCGAACGCCATCACTCTGCTAAACAAATAATTCCCTCAACACTGTCAAACTATTTACTAAGTCTGCACTACTATTAATCTTCTCATCATTCCCATCACCCATCTCCTCCCACTAATGACTGTATGACTGTAACTTTGTTGCTTGTATCCTTACAATTTATATTGACTGGTTCCTAATATGATTTGTTTATTTATACCCAGACTATCATTAAGTGTTGTACCTTATGATTCTTGACGAACGTATCTTTTCTTTTATGTACACTGAGAGCATATGCACCAAGACAAATTCCTTGTGTGTCCAATCACACTTGGCCAATAAAAATTTCTATTCTATTCTATTCTATTTTAAAATCACCTAAAGTGTTCCTTGCTTTGTTGATCTTTTAATATTTTCCATAATATCTAAACAGGTACTTTCTTCTTTCCAGTTGTTACTTCTATCTTATTCTCCTCCGATTTTCTATTCCTTCTTCCGTTTAACCCCTTCCTAGGACATCTCCATCTTGGCTTTTCTTTTACTATTACTGCTTTAGGGAAGGAGTATTCACATATCTGCGAAGAATGTATGGTTTTTACAGTATAGGCCAGTGATGGTGACCCTTTTTTTGCTCGGGTGCCAAAATGAAACGAACTTCCAGTAGGCCTGTTCCGGAGGCTTTCCTGAAGCCTGTGGATGGTGAAAAACGGCCCAACGGGCTTACTGGAAGTTCGGAAATGAACTTCCGGTAGGCCAGTTGGGTTCGTTTTTCGCCATCCACAGGTTCCAGAGGCTTTCCTGAAGCCTGGGGAGGGTGAAAAACGGCCCAACGGGCCTACCATAAGTTTGTTTCCTAACTTCCGGTAGGCCTGTTGGGTCCGTTTTTCGCCATCCACAGGCTCCGGAGGCTTTCCTGAAGCCTGGGGAGGGCGAAAACGGCCTCCCCCCGCCCTCTGGAAGGCCAAAAATCAGCTGGCCAGCGTGCACATGAAGCCTCGCGTGTCCTCAGATATGGCTCCACGTGCCACAGGTTCGCCATCACAGGTATAGGCAGATACAGAAAAGGATTTTACAGGAAACTAATTTTAATCAGTAATTATTATTTTGAGTTTGTTATAGCACTGCCTTTCCTTTGCAGTATAATTTCTTGCACACATATATATACACACAAATGTCATTTGCAGGTATTTATTGTGGAGAGAGAAATCTCAAAAACTTGGCAATGTTTATAATTTTTTTCTGTTTCTTTTGCAAGGTCATCGATCTCCCAGGTATAATTCAGATTATGATGAGCCTAACAGCCACAAAGGAAAGCTGCACAGGCAACAAGAGAGAAACATGATGTTCTCAACTCTATGCTGTTCTGTTAAATATCATTGATCTCCTGAGCATCTTTTCCAAGCCATCAAGCTATTTCACTCCTCCTGGGACCTCGTTTGGCACCCACTCGATTTCCAAGAGGAAATAAGGGCGACAGCTTTTAAAACGGGAAAGGCTCGGTTGGTAATTTTATTTTATTTAGATCACTTTATTTTCGATGTAACACAAGCTCTGGGGGTGGGGGGGGAGAAATCCAGCCATGAGTCCCAGAAATATGATTCCCTTAATCCAAGGAGCAATCGAGAGGTAGAGGCCACGAATTTCCTTCCTTGCACGGAAAAGAAGATGGCAACCTACGGGCCACTCAAAAGGAGCTGGACTGACGGCCCTCTCTCCTCTCCCCTGACCCCGCTCTCACTTGCTGCCCCACGCCTCACCCCACCCCCACCCTCCGCCCCCAGGCGAGAGCTACGGCTGCGGGGCGAACTGACCTGTCAGGAGCCTGGGGGGCGGCGGCGGGCGTTTCAGATTCCCCCGCGGACTCGGAGCTGTCGTCCGTCTGGCTTGGGGGGCCAGTTCCCATTTTCCGGGGGGGGCTGATCGGCGCCATGTTCGACGCCTCCAGCCACATAGAGGTTCCCTCGGGAGCCTAGACGCTGCTGCAGAAAAGCCCGGCCACCACCGTAGCCGCCTTCCTCAAAGCATCCCCGCCCGTCTCCCAAACCGCGGGAAAATGCTTCACGCCCCTCCCCCAGACGTCACTTCTGGTGAAGCGCTCCGGCGGAGCCTGCCTTAGAGATACATCGACGGATGCGGCTCGCGCACAGCCGAGGCTTCCTGGGCGCCGAGCGCTGCGCTGGTTTTCACGGGCTTAACGGTGAACCCTATTTCTACCTATGATCATGATTTATCATTTATAGCTTTTATGTACACGGAGAGCTTATGCACCGAAGACAAATTCCTTGTGTGTCCAATCACACTTGGCCAATAAAGAATATTCTATTCTATTCCAGCCTCGCACCCACCGACCTTGTTCCAAACTGGCCACATTTTCTCGGAGTGACGAGTGAATCAGCTATAACTCTCAAAGTTTCTATCTCTGCAACATTTTCGGAACAGGGAAGGAGGGAAACAGTGAATCAAACCCGTTCTTGCGTAGGCAAAGCCGACCCTTCATGCAATGTCTCTTCAGAGGCTCGGCACAAAGAAAGGGGGAAGGCGACCACCCGGGAAGAAAAGGCGGATCTCAAAAGTTGCTTTGAACGGCAGGAGTGTTTGCTGCTACCCTTTTCTAGCCCTTCTGCTGGAGTCACTGACATGGTTTAGTGACTGCTTTTATACCGAACAGTAAATGTTGTGATATTCACGCCAACAATTATTGCTGCTGACCTCTTTCGCTAGGTTTGCTGGGCGGAAGCTGGTGTCCTTGTGCGCTCCATGCAAGACTTGTTGTGACTTGTCGCTTTGCATCACCAAGTCAATCAGGTTGGTTCTATGGAAATCATAATCCACCGATCTTCAGCTAACTTATTTTATCAATATTTCACATGATCCCAAATCAAAGTGAATAAATGTTCACGCCGAAGTAATCAGAATTTAAAACTTAGTTCAAATCTAAAATTACAATTTAAAGGGTTACACAATGTGTTAACCACAGAATTTTTATATTTGTAGCCCATCTTCAGTGGCGGATTAAGGCTCACTGGTGCCCTAAGCACTGACAAATCTTGGTGCCCCCCTCCTTTGTACATACTGTTGTACATACTAGTTGTTTTTTTGTCAACTTTGTGGTGCCCCCTTTGGGCCTGGTGCCCTAAGCACGTGCTTAGTCTGCTTAATGTTTAATACACCACTGCCCACCTTTATTACTTTTACAAATAATTCAAGAAGGTATCCAACACACCTTTCTCCTCCTGTTTTCCCAAAAATAACCCTGGGAGGTGGGTTGGGCTGAGAGTGTGTGACTGGCCCAAAGTCACCTATAGCTAAAGCAGGACTTAAAATCCATGAGTTTAGATGGAGGGTTCTTTCAAGCCTATTTTTCAAACCACCAAGATATTTTCATTATATAATCTAAAATTCCAAAGATCACTAACTGTAGCATGCTTCAATAATCTTCTCACAAATTTTTGGAGGCCTGATATAGAAAAGTTCCCTATGAGCTAAGACTATGCCTCTGCAGATGAGGCTATTGAAACTACAGCTCATATCTTACACTATATTTCTTATGAGGCTCATAAGACTTGTCTAATAAATTACCTGACAAACTCTGATCTTTTTATGTACAATCAGATTACATCAGTTATTTAGTTATCAGATCAGTGATTTAGTTTCCTTGAACATAACCAAAATCTATTATACAGCCTGTAAAATTAGACATACCTTGACTAACACCACCAATTCCAACATTCTTATCCTGTTTGGGTTTTTATTATTTTTAACTATTTCTATCTGGACCATAATAAACTCTACATTTGGATTTTGTTCTCCTTTTTTCAGTTCTTCAGAACAATTTCCCATGAAATCCATGCCAATACAGATAGTCCTCACTTATTGAGTGCCTTGTCCAGGACCTTCAAAGTTATGATGGTGTTGAAAAAATAATTTTATAACCAATGCCCACATTTACGACCTTCACCGCATTCCTTTGTCACGTGATCACCATTACAATCAATACAAATTTTTCTGCCTACCTTGGTTTTTTCTCCCAGTTGCAGAGTGGAGAAATTAGGGATTACAAGAGAATAAGCATGCACACTGAGGAATACACAACAAAAGCAATGCACTGACATTGGCAGCTGCAAGCACGCTATTCAAACATATTCCCAGTGTGCACTTGCTTCCTCTCTTGTAATCCCTTCCTCTCCAATCTCTTCACTCTTTGGAGTGGGTGGAGGGAAAGCCACTTCTGCACCTCTCCTGTGCCTGACTTATTTCCTCCACCTTGCAGAGAGATTGCCAGGGAAGGGATTTCAAGAAAAATCAATTCTTTGCTTCTTAAATACACAATTGAATGATAAAACCCTAGTAAAACAAAACAAAAAAACCCCAATACTTTAACATTTACTTTTTTTGAAAGTGTTTCAGTTCTACTCTAAATCATTATTACAAATAAAATTAAATAATTCCAAGATTTAGTAACCTAGTAATTATAAAAATTTAACTCCAGTAATTTCTAAAATACAATTCTTACACACAGTTCATGTAAAAGAACTTAGCAAAAACATTTACACAAACAGATTTGTATTTATTTTCTTTTGCATACACATAGCTTATATACAGGTCAGTAACATGAAATTACTGCTGGAGTTTGTACAGCAGACACGTATATTAGCACAGCCAATTTGAATTTAAGTGTGACTGGAAACACAACAAATTCCATCTTTATTATAAAATGTTTCTTAATGAGCTGTAATCAGTAATAGTACCGTACTAATAAACTGTTAAAAACCTCAAAAGTTGCAACTGATCTATACATTTTTTAGCTTTTAACTAGAATTGTTTTATAGAAATTTTTGGTAATATTGGATGCACAATTTACCTCCTGAAAGTTCAGGATTTATTATGTGAAATATACTAACAATATACAGCTTCTATTCCAACATAAAAAATAACATTATACTTCAAAATATGACAAAGATGTTTCATGAGAGTAAGTAATTGGATTCAGCTATATAGTCTTGTCTATTCTTTACATAAATGATTATAAAAAGAAATCACTGCACATAATAAAAAGGATAAACTGAAGTATCTTAATTTTCTGTTACAGTAGCATTCCTTATTCTTCACAAATAAGTGTTTCCATCGCAAATCTGTTCTCAAAATGTCGAATTATCCGGCAATTACCTGCTTCACGCTTGTGAATGCCTATTATGGGAGAATGAACAAAATATTGAGTTATTTTATAAAGAAACTCTATGCATTGTCTTGTATGGAAACATATGCATTGAAAAAACACAATGTATATTTTGTTAAGTATGCAGAGCAGCTCTCCCATTTAAGGTCTAAATTAGTCTCTTGAATACAAGAAAGAAAACTCTGCAAAGAAACAGTGACCTTATTCTGTACTGAAATGACAGGCCATATGGGAGTTCAGTTAATCCTCATTTGATGATCACTCATTCAGTGACCATTTGAAGTTGTAATGGAGCTGAATAATTGGTGTTTACAACCAGTCCTAAAAGTTTTGGTCATCACGGCACTCCATAGTCATATAGTTGCAATTTGGGTATTTGGCAATCAGTTGACACTTACAACAGTTGAGGTGTCCTGCAGTGACATGGCCACCATTTGCGACCTTTCCTGCCATCTTGCCACAAGCAAAGTCCATGGAGAAGCCAGCAGAGAAGGTTGTAAGTCACTTCTCTCAAGGAGAGAAGATCTATGAGATCCCAGGGATCTTTCACTCTGTAGTATGTACTCACACTATAGCACTCCCTCCCACATACATAGCTGTACTTAGTCAGCACCGCGGTACCTTGACCCCAGTCCACACGTACTCATACAATGTCACAGCATCTTCTATTATTAACAATGGGAAGACAGGTGAGCCTAAACAAAAGCATCATGGGTTTTCTTTTTTATTCTTTTTTTTAAAAAAGCACTGTTCTCAACGGGAAGTATATCCAAACTTTTCCATCTGCTATCTTCACTGGTTTTTTATTTTAAGTGTGTATTGAAATTTGTAGAAAGATACTAAGTTTAAGTTTCTATTATGAAGAGGTTCTATCAGTTTCCATTCACTGAATAGATTCACTGGACTCTATAAGTGGACAAAAGATGCATGAACTTATATCTGTGTCTAATTGGGAATAAGCCTCATGGAGCACTGTGGACTCTGCTTTGAAGTTGCATAGCACATCCTTCAGACTCTCTTTATCTCAGAGAGAGAGAGAGAGAGAGATCAAATAAATAAATAACTTAATTTAAATAAGTAATCAAATCTTCAGTTTTAATTTCAAGTTTCTTCACTATAGTGTCCTAAGAAATACTGTAAAATAAGGCATTCTATCTAAATATACTGGACATGTTCAAACTTCCAATGAAATACTTTTAAATACGTTTAAATGTCATTAATGTTGGTAAGTTAACCACATGCTTAATTTATCAAAGTGAATGGTAGTAGTACATAACTTTAGGTTTGCCAAACATTTGTGGGAAAAATGTACAAAAATGTTTTAATATATGAAAGTAATATTAGTAAAATTAACACACCATTACACCAAATAATTTAGCCACAGGTATACCATCATTTCTTCTTATAACAGAGTATATTCATAATTTATCAGGAACCATTTTTTTCCAACCAGAACATTGTGCTAAGCATAGAATTACTGACACTGAAATCTGACGTGAAATATTCAAAGGCAAAAAAATCTGTTTTAAAGCTTTGCATATATTAAATATGCACATCTGTAACATTAAAAATTAGGTGCTATAAGAGGCATGGATATTTTTATGGACATTTTTATAATATAGGTAAATCCTCATGTAAAATCCACTTATTAGCCACCCTTTCATGTTATAATGGTACACCAAGCTGTAGCCTCCCCAGAAGTACCACATTTTTCGGAGTATAAGACGCACCTTTCCCCCCCCTAAAAGAGGCTGAAAATTTGGGTGCGTCTTATACTCCGAATGTAGCTTTTACTAAGCTTTTTTTCAGCCCTAACGAGGTGCAGAGGTGCAGCGATCTTCCGTGCTTTGCTAGCTAAGCGATCTTCCCTTTGCCTGCTTTTCTCTTTGTTTCTCTCTCTGAAGAGAGAGAGAAGTGAAGTGTTTTAGAAACTGTTTTTTATCCCCAACCAGGGGATAAAAAGCAAGCAAGCAAGCGCGCTCAAAACCAGCAAACTAATGTGCTGAAGCTGACCAGACTAAGGACTAGCCAGATGAATTCCCCCACCCCCTATTTTCCTACCCAAAAACTAAAGTGCGTCTTATACTCCGGTGCGTTTTATACTCCGAAAAATACGGTACATGATCACATTTGGTGACTTACTCACAATTATGATGCTGCAACATCCCATGGACATGTGATCACCAACTGTGACCGTCTCTGCTGGCTTTCAACATGCAGTCAATCGGAAAGCCAGCAAGAGGTTGCAAATGGTAAATGCAGGATGCTGCAATCACACAGGATTTGCCGAATTTCAGCAACTGTTGTCATAGATCAGCATGGTCACATGTTCATGCCTTATGACCGTATCGCTTAGTGATGGTATTCCTGATCCCAATTAGCATTGGTAAGAGAAGACTGCATGTACCAGATTTTATTACAATGCAGCAAAATATATACAGACTGAAATATTAGTTTTGCTTAGTTTCATGTGGAAACAAAACATTAATTATGGCTATCTTTATTATCTCATCTATGTTTATACCATACCTTTCAGTGCTTCCTTGCGCTGCAATTTGTAAGTCTCTTTATCACGACAAAGGCGATAAATGAAAAAACCCAGTTGATCCACATTTTCAATGCGGTCAGTGACTATCATCTGCTCATGAATCAAGTATGACTGTGGCAAGTATGTTCCAGCCTACATGAATTAATAGAATCATGGAAGAGTTTAAAAAATATTAAATCTGTTGCATTCATTTTCATTTAACTTCTTTATTATTAATTCAATGTATGTTATATCTATAATTTTGCCTCTGAAGAATATGGATCTTAAGAAACAGAAAGAAAGTAGCCTACTTCCTTCTTTTTCAAGGGATCATAGTTTAAATCATGGACTGAGAACCAAGACTCCCCTACACAAGTCAGTAAAATTTTATTTGCCAGAGAAGTTTGTCTTTTAAAAAATACTTCCAGGATGCCAACTGATTTTTAAAATCCAAATGGCATACCATTAAGCTATTCAAGGTCAACATTTTGAGTATGCTGCTGCTATATGGTACTCAAATGTGTAAGATGATGTCCAACCTGTACTCTTTCCAAGCTGTTTCTAAAAATAGCACACACTGGGCTCAGCTCAGGGCCCATGGCAAAACTACAATGCTTAGGGTCTCAAGCAAGATAAATTCTTTGGGGTGATCCCTGTGGTTCATCTTAGCCCTGAAGAATAGATTTGTACCACCCTGCAAAGACAAATTGTGGTCTGTCAATATTAGCTTTACATTGTTTACTTTAGGCCTCACAAAAACCTGAGCAGAACTCAAAAGGAAGGTCTGTAACTTATATCATCTAGTCAGTCAAGGCCCAAATCACCCATGTCTATAATAAAATTCCCCCATCTTTCTTGACTCTTCCTGAGTATTTTTTCTTTTATGATCATGCATGCTTCACATAAGAGGCTTTTTTTCCTCTGGCCCAATTATGTACCCAACAGGGTGACAATTTAAAGTTATTTCAATTGTTCAAATGAAAATTTTATTATTTCAAATACAAATATTGAATCTATATTCCATATTTTATTAAAATATTCACTCTACACACAATGGCAATTAAAACATATAACTCCAGTTATTACAAACACTCATTACAAGGAGAGTACTGATTTCCTTTAAAGTGACCAATTTCTCAATGGCACTGACAAAATTATTACCTGTAGCTTTAGCCCATGGGAAGCAGCTGGTGCCTTTTTTATAGTTTTGGTCACCTTTTATGTAATTTATGTATATTAATTTTTTTAACTTGTCTGTTTGATGTTTGTTCGACCATAAGTAAAGAACAAATTGGAAAGGTCTGGTTTTGTTCGGAGGAGTTATTACTAAATGGGTTTAGTGTAAGGTAGTAAAAATGTTAATATAAATACCATAATGGGATAAAACTAGGTTCACAGTCATTCTAATCAACTGGGATATAAATTATCTTAATAAAGATAAGGATTACTGAATACATTAAAAAATATATTTTAATCTTACTTTGATGTTGATCAGCAGTTCTAAGAAGTTTTTAGGTGGCATAACAACTGACGTATTCAGAGGAATGACATAGCACTTATTCAGGCTGAGGTCAAGATAAGCTGTAAGTCTCTAATAAAGAAATGTCATGAATCTATTAATAGTATTAGAATATGTAACACTGTATATGACTTAGTGTAGTATACTGCTCTTTCAAAAACAAAAATTTAAATACTTTAGGTATCATTTATTCCATTTCAGTCTCTAGTTATTAAAACATTATTTTCCGATAACAAGAAAAAAAAAGAATTAGTTTAAGGAAAGTATTCCAGAATAGTTTTCTACCTCATATGTTCCAGATACATTTAAAACAGTAAATACAGATCAAAATAATATATGATAGGTATATAACAGAATAACTGAGTTGGAAGGGACCTTAGAGATCTTCTAATCCAATATCCTGGTCAAGCAGGAGACCCTAGAGGAGACGGACAAAGGTCTGTCTGGTCTTTTCTTAAAAACCTCTAGTCATGGAACACCCACACCTTCTGGAGGCAAACCATGACACTGATAAATTATTCTATCAGGAAATTTTTCCTTAGTTCTAGGTTGCTTCTCTCCTTGATTAATTTCCATTCGTTGTTTCTTATCCTGCCTTCTGGTGCTTTGGATAATAGCTTGACTCCCTCTTCTTTGTGGCAGCCCCTCAAATATTGGAACACTGCTATCATGTCACCCCTAGTCATTTTTTTCACTAGACATACCCGATTCCTGCAACTGTTCTTCATATGTTTTAGTCTACAGCTCTCTAATCATTTTTGTTGTTCTTCTCTGCCCTCTTTCCAGAGCCTCAACATCTTTTTTATATTGTGGCAACCAAAACTGGATGCAGTATTTCAAGTATGGTCTTACCAAAGCATTGTAAAGCAGTACTAACCATGTGATCTTGATTCTCTCTCTCTGTAATGCAGCCTAGGATTGCATTGACTTTTGGTGGCTGCAGCACACTATTGGCTCATATTTGAGTAGTTGTCTACTAGGAGTCCAAAATCCCTCTCACAGTTGCTGCTATTGAGCCAGGTTTCACCTATTCTACACTTGTACAATTGGTTTTTCTTGCCTAAGTGTAAAACCTTACTTTTCTCACCATTGAATTTCATTTTGTTAGATAGGGCCCAGTGTTCAAGTCTGTCGAGATCCTTCTGGATCTTGAGCCTATCTTCTGGGGTGTTGGCTATTCCTGCCAGCTTGGTGTCATCTGCAAATTTGATAAGTTCCCTTTCTATTCCCTCATGTAGATCATTTATAAAGATATTGAAGAGCATGGGCCTAAGACAGAACCTTGGGGTACACCACTTACTGTCCTCCATGTACATGTAGTTCCATTAAGGATTACACATTGAGTGCAGTTTGTCAGCCAGTTACAAATCCATCTTGTGGTGATGCTGTCTATACCACATTTTTCTAACTTACTAAGAAGTAGGTTGTGGTCTATTCTGTCAAATATCTTACTGAAATTCAAAAATACTATGTCCACAGCATTCTGCTGGTCCACTAATTTAGTCACCGTGTCAAATAATGAAATAAAATTTGTTCGGCATGATATGTTTATGACAAACCCATGTTGACTTTTGGTTATAACTTTGCTTGCTTCTAGGTGTTCTCAGATCTGTTGCTTGATTATCTTTTCCAGATTCTTCCCAGGTATTGATGTCAGGCTGATTGGTCTGTAGTTTCCTGGATCCATTTTTTCCCCTTTTTTGATGAGAACCATGTCAGCTCTTTTTCAGTCTTCTGGTATTTCCCCAGTGCTCCAGGATCTTTTAAAGATATGGTTCAGTGGTTCTGAGATCACATCTGCCAGCTCCTTCTGAACTCTGGGATATAATCCATTTGAGTTTGAACTCGTCTAGAGTGGACAGGTGTTCTCTTATCATTTTCTTGCCTATTTTAATTTGTATTCCTAGTCTGTCTTTTACAGTTCTGTTTTTGGTAGATTGGGCTATTTTTATATTTTTTAATATTATTATATTAAAATTTTAGTGCAATATATCACAAGTAAAAGGTGGGAAAGAGTGTCCTTTGTAAACTCTAAGTAGTATTAAATGTTTCAGCCTAACACTAACCCAGAAAAGGCACATTGTTTTTAGAAGCTTGGATACAAGCAGTATTTTGCTTGTTCTTACATCATTAAATTATTTCCTCACTCTCTGTAACAACAGAGAATTCAGAACTTTGCAGGCTTTAATAGCAATAGCACTTAGACTTATATACTGCTTTACAGTGCTTTACAGCCCTCTCTAAGCCGTTTACAGAGTCAGCATATTGCCCCCAACAATCTGGGTCCTCATTTTAACCACCTCGGAAGGATGGAAGGATGAGTCAACCTTGAGCCAGTGAGACTCGAACTATCGAACTGCTGGCAATCAGCGGTCAGCAGAATTAGCCTGCAATCCTGCATTCTAACCACTGCGCCACCACGGCTCTATGCAGTCCTTTTACTTCCTCCACTCCGAGACCTACCTCGGCTTTCTTTGTGCACTTACCAGTATATATACAAATATAACCCAAGACACCAGAAATAATCAGTAACTTCAATCAGTAACTTCAAACTCCTTTCCCTCCAATTACAATGTTATTCAGAGCATTATTCCTTACCCTCTGAAAATCATGGACAATATCAGCTGGATCATTGTCAGCAAATTCTGGAACTGGCACACTAATGAACTCAACATCCTCCTCCTGAAGGATCTGGATACTCTCTTCAATTATCTGATAACGAGGAGCTGAAGCAATTGTATCTGAGTCAGTTAGGGTTAAGCCATCCTCAATATACTTAATTCCACAGAAGTAAACATTTTCCTAAAAAACAAAGGTAATACACATAAGCCAATGCAAAATAAAGCAGAGTTCATGAATCTTGTTGCAACATATATCCACCCCCACCTCATCACTGCTAAATCTCAAATCCGGAATACTAGCCACTCTGTTTTTAAGCTTATTAGATAATATTATAGTTTATTCAGAGCAGAATTTATCATCAGAGGAAGATTACTATCTATCATCTGAAAAGAGACGTTGTAGTTTGAACTTACAACTTTTTGTACTGGCCAACCATTAAGTAATAATTACTACAAAACCTCAGGTTACGTTCATACAAATTTCATACATGTTTAATTATTAAATGAACCACAGTTGACTACATTGGTGTTATTCAGATAAGCATAATCATTTTGGTTTTGGTTCAGACAACACAAAGAACAAAAATTAAAAATGAGAATCCATATTGTGGCTTAGCACAAAGGTGAGCATTCTGTAGGCCACAAAAGATAACTAGGGTTTTAAAATTGCATCAGCAAAATTTGCCAACAAAACAGGCCTAAATTTCGTTATATTTTTTCAACTTTTAAGAATGAGAAAGGAGGTCCATTGAAAAACAAGCTATTTCCCACCATTAAGCTATCTCCAAACAGCCAAAATTGCTGCTTTCAGTTCAGTTCCTGCCCATTTTTGCCATTTGTGGGATTTTTAAAGGAAAAAGGTGATTAGGAATGATAGTATCAACTATCCAGAACATCTGCTGGTAAACAAGGTAAAAACTATCAAGCCCCTTCAGAAATCACCCAGGCCTCTGAGTCAGACTATTTTGTATCCATCAATCTAAAATTGACCAGAGAATGACCAGTTGTTATTTGAAATTCTAGATAGCAGCAGCTGGAAATTCTGGTTGCCTTGGTAGACATAGAAATGATATTCTGAAGTTAAGGTCAACCACTAGCAATAATTACATGGCCAATAGAATGAGATTAAGATGGCACTGGATAGCTTAATTTAACCAACCAACATTCTTCAGCAAGTCATACATATACACTTTAACTTTATTATGGTGAATATTGTCTTTCTTTTGCTAATGCACAAGCAAACTATGAGCAAAATGAATCACAAGCTATTTTTAGCTCTAGTCTAGACTAATTGTGTATGAAATCTCAAACTTTATTTTAGCCCAATGTGTTGTACAAACCAGCCCACGGTATTAGTCTGACAATATGCTATGTACCTAGAAAATTAGATTAATTCCATAAGGATGTTAGATGAAGAGGCCACCAGGCTGTTCGGATCGAATACTCAAGACCACGAGTGTCAAACTCGCCACATCATGTTGCCGTCACGTGACATACCATGACATTTTTCCCCTTCGCGGAGCTGGGGTGGGTATGGCCTGTGCATGATGCATCCGGCCCACCATTTTGACAACCCTGCTCAAGATAATTTTATACCTTTAGTCTTCAATTAACTTTCCAACATTAGCCTGGTTTCCTACAGCTAGTGAATTCAAAGATCTTGTTAAACTGCACAGGTGTTCACAGCAAAGTAATGATACAGAAAAAATAATGCCCTAACAAAGAGCCCAAACTGCTGCATCCAGAGAAGTAACCTTTCTAGGCAAGAAAATAGAGCTAGTTAGCTAGCTGTCCTTCTGAATCTGGCTGACAAAGAGGAGCAGTAGATATCCTTTCTGCTATCATAACATTTGTTGCCATTTGGGAGAAAAAGGACAGAGGTCCTGCTCACTGTTAATTTCTCCCTTAGGTTTTATATCTAAGCTTTAAAAATAAAAGTGCTTGGAACTGAAAAATATGCTGCTCCGAGTATCTGAAGGGAAGGCGAGATAAACATCACAAATAAATACCCTGTTTCCCCCCAAATAAGACATCCCCTAATAATAAGCCCAATCGGGCTTTTGAGTGCATGGCAATAAAGCCAAACGCTTATTTCAGGGTTCAAAAAAAATAAGAAAGGGTCTTATTTTGGGGGAAACACGGTAAAAACACTTTTTTTCCCCCTCTCTCTCTAATATAAAAATTGAACAGTTTACATTTCACCCATAACTTTAAACAATTTCCATTTTTTATATACAGTTAATATTTTATTCAGGTTAAAAATATATTGAGAACATTTCCTCTGGAGACAACTGACAGTACATATCATATATTTGCCATTTGCAACATTTCTAACTAAAACCAGTAAGAAACTTCAACAAGTTGAAAAACTTCTACCAATTGAAAACTAAGGAGATAATCATAGAGTTATCACAAAAGACTTCATTTTCACAGCAGGAACACTGGCAAATATTTCCTAATATTAAGCTTCAATCCAAATGTATTTATAGAGTTTATGTTGTATTGGAGTTAATTTTCTCAAGTTTAAAAATATTAAAAATGAATTTTATATTAAGACTTAAGCTGATAAGCCAAGTTAGACAATTTCTAGTAAGTTAACAACAAAAACATTCAAAGCTTGGTCATATATGTATTTTCATCTTACCTGAATTTGAAAATACTTGTACAGATAGGCACCGCCAAGGATTACAACAGCAAGCATAAAAGCTAATCCAAAACACATACACCAGCACCAAGCTCTTCTTTGTCCAAGAGGCACCACTTCTGCTGGATCCTAGAAAGTCACACACAAAAAAGTAATCAATAGTTAGGTATATCCAGCTACATCATGTAGGTATAATGTAATCACCACTTGTGTCCATGCTATGTGAACAGGCTTCCTTTCTTATCTTCTTTTCCATCTTGAACCACCACCAAATTTTCCACAGAATCCCTGAACTCTCTTCTGGAGTGGCAAGTGGAATTCTAATACAGAAGCTATTCCATCACCAAAAAGAGGTTTCACTTATTTCTACCAAGGCCACAAATTTAATTATTTTTTCCAGGCAGTTTTTAATTATTAAACAGAAATGTATTAAATTTATCCAATAAATATAAAATAAAAATAAATTTATTAAATTATTAAACAGAAAGCACTCATGTGCAAATGCTGTTTGTTGACTTCAGTTCGGCATTTAATGTAATCATCCCTCAGCATCTAGTAGACAAACTGGGCATTTTAGGCTTTAATACTCCTTTGTACAACTGGATTCTTGATTTTCTTACTGATAAATATGTGCAATTTGGGACTAATATTTCTAACACCATTTTCTTGAGCACAGGTTTTCCTCAGGGCTGTGTCCTAAGTCTGCGGTTGTTCATCCTGTTTGACCCATGACTATTGTGCTAGGTTTACCACCAACCATATTGTGAAGTATGCGGACGATAGGACAGTAGTGGGCCTTATTCAAGATGACAAGGTTGCTTACCGCAAGGAGGTAGAGGGTTTAGTGAACTGGTATAACAAAAACAGCCTCATTTTAAACATAGAAGAAACTAAAGAGATCATTATCGATTTTAGAAAAGGCAGGCACAGCCACACACCTCTACATATTATTGATTCACCTGTGGAGGTGGTTAGCAGCATCAAGTTTCTGGGTGTGCAGTTACGGAGTAGGCTAGCTTGGTTGCTCAACAGTGAGACATCGGTGAAGAGGGCACAGCAGCTGCATTTTCTACATCGCATGAGAAAAGTGTATCTTCCTTCCCCTGTCCTTACCACTTTCTATAGAGGGATGATCAAGAACATCCTGTCATATTGCATTACTTTCTGGTTTGAAAGCATTACTGCTTCAGACAGGAAGGTGGTGCAGAGAGTGGTGATGATGACAGAAAAGATCATTGGTAGTTCACTTCCTTCACTTCCATCCTTCCAGAATATAGCACATAAGCAATGCTTGAGCAAAGTCTGCGGGATTGTCTGGGACACTATACATCCTCTTCACAACCGTTTTTCCTTGTTAGCTTCTGGGAGGAAGCTTCGTGGTATCCAAAGCAGAACATCTAGATTCAGTCACAGTTTTGTTCCCTATAGCATCAACCTTCTGAACTCTCAAGTTTCCTTTTGCTGCTACATATTCAAAATGGACAGTGATTAATATATATATGTATATATATGTATGGTGCAAGTATTTATTTATATGTGTACATAGCCTGTGTATATGTGCGTTATGTGTGTGTTTGGATATACACATACACTTTCTCTTGAGAGCAGGCAACAGAATTTCATGGGCCAGTGGGCCAGTGTACTCACAGTAAAAAAAATGACAATAAAAAGTTATCTCTTATCTCTTAAATTGACCATAAAGTTTTCAGCACTTATGAAATCAAAATATTATAAGCATAAATGTGGAACAGAAGCACATAAGTCTTCACAATTATCTTTGAATAGCAACTTAATGCAATTTAATTTTACTTGAATAATCCATGTCTTGGTAACTGCTTACTTAGATTAATATAATGCAGTACATAGAAGGCTGCTCTGAAAGACAATCTGGAAACTTCAGTCAACATAAGAAGGTAAGAAAAGAAATTACCAGAAGTGCTCAGTATGATTACATTACACCAAGCATGTGTTTATTTCCAATTTCAACTTAATGTATCATTACTAACCAATAAAGTGCTTCATCTTTGGGGACAACAATATCTGAAGGAATCCAGTCCTCTCACTCACACTTGACAATTTTATGAAGAGACTAGATAATTCCAAAGTCACTTTTAGAATCAATTAACAATAAGTCTGGGTTTCCAACTCACATGAAAACCCACATGCACTTAGATGTCTACATGAAGGCTTACCTGTTACAGACATACATACTCAATGTGCAGCTATCTACAGTGGCTGAGATATTCAAATTATGTGGGCAGGAAATTGGGATCACTCTAAATAATGGATTATACTATATACAGATCAATCTCAGACAGAATGAATTTTAAAATGTATCAGATGATGTCGGTAACATCATCAAGTCAAGATCAGCTCCTGATGTTACATTATTCTTTATTAAAAAAATAAGGTAAACCAGTAACATGACATATACAATTGGAAATGTGCTTTTAAAATACACTTTGCATATGAAAATCATACCATTAAAAAGGATGCCATATAACAATGTAAGAACAAAAAAAAAACCTCCCAAAAACATCAGTGGAAACCAGTGTCCTGAATGAACCTGAATCATGTAAGAAGTTTGCTATATCTCCCAGGCAAGGAGCTCCAGTGAGAAAAATCTGCAATCAAGTGAGCAACCCCTGACAAAGAATTGGGACAGCTCTAGGACTGTCATAGTTAAGTTATGACAAGCACAAAGCTGGATGCCCAAGGCAGCTTCTGCAGGGACCTGAAGCCTTGCAGTATCACCACCTCACAACATTCCACTGCACCTGCCAGCCCTAACTGGGAATGTTTGCACTGCATGGATGTACGCGGTACACCAACCAAATTCCTGTTCTTTTTCTAACAAGGAGAAAATCTTGAAAATTGTCTCCTGGATCTTGGTCACAAACAGATAGACCTTCAACTGCATTTCTCCCCTGACCATTCAAATCTGTATTGATATACAAAATACCTACATAGCACACCAAAATTAAATTAAGCCACATGGTCTTATTCATGCAAAGCAGATTAGTCTCTTCATTCACAAGAATTCTTGGATTGCTGCTCTTTCAGCAACAAACCAGGGAGGAAGTAATAGACCAATGTGACTGCCCAAGTACTGATGGACAGGCAAAATCCAAAGAAAAGAGATAGCTATTGCCTGAAGCCTCTTTTCACCATCTGGCCTGTTGTCTCCTGAACAACAAATCTCTTTCAAAAGTATAGAAGAAATCCTGGGAAATCCTTCCTAGGTTCCAGGCGTAAGTATCATGCCGTTTTTAACCTCTTACCCATCAAGACTGACCCACAGTTTTTGGACTAATTTGAACGCCAAATGGTCACTGTTGCGACTCTCTTTAGATCAGATGGTATACTTTAGGTTGATGTAAGTTATAGTATCTGGACAAAGAACAACCAAGTGTTTCAATGAATACTTCCTTCACAAACCCACACTTAATCAGCTCACTTAAAGAACTAAAAACTGCACACATATAGCATGCTAAGCTTTGATAGTTTTAACAAATTTGATTTCTCCTTTTGGTTGATAGCCTTTCAAGGTAGTCCACACAAGAAGCAAGACCATGAATACTAGCTCTGAATTTATTGTAAGGTTAATTAACAGAATCCTGTAAGTCTGAAAGTACTTCTCCTGTCCCCTACTTTTACTCTCAAAAACTAGGGAGGATCCCTTCTGAAACCCTTTCTCCACCCCTCTTTTGAACTCAGATTTCTCTTATCAGACCACTGTCTAAGCTCCAGATCTTCCTCCTGTCTTCCATGGTCAGTCCGAAGGAACATTACAGGTTAAAATGTTGTATAGTATAAACCCAGCACATCTGGTTAGTTTATGGTTCAATGTACTGCATACATCCAGATAATGGGTTATATAACAGGTGTTGTATGATCAGTTATACTGGATCTAATGGTGAACTGAAAAGAAATGAAATCCAAAATCACAATCTTCAGACAAGTAAAGCCATGCCTGAGTCAGTTTGGATGGATGGCAACTAGACAAGTGCGCACAATTTTCATTATTGGTTTACTTTTGCCTTCTTCCTTGGGCTCAGGGAGAGTGACTGGAAAAGGTTACCCAGAGAGCTTCCTGCTTTAAGGCAGGACAGGAACTCCGTTTCCCTTGGCACAGTTACATAGGATCCAAAGGATCCAAAATTTAAAAAATATTTCTCCAAAATTACTGGTTGGAATCACATTAGATTTCATGAACAAAAATAGCAATTTTGAAATCAATTGCCATTGCCCTTTTAATAGTATCTTGGTATCTGCATCCAGTGTCAAAATATGATATACTTATTTTTCCTAAATCCCAGGTCAATCTAGTCTTGGAGTTCCCGGTGATCTCCTAAGTACTAATGTTAGTACTAAGTACTAATCAGGCCCAACTATTTAGGTTCAGAGCCCAAGCAAAACCCAGATGTTGTTATGCAAAAGAAAAACGAAACGCCTTAAAAAATGCAAGGCCAACCGGGTCCTCCGCAACTGAGATAAAATATGTAAATATAAAGAGAGGCCTGCTGTTTAAAGGCTGCTCACGCGTCAGCCATTTTAGATTCATAAACTGATCTGCCAAAATTGAAATAATATTTCACTTTCCCACTGTCGCGCTCCGAGGCAACTCTTCGAGCTAACGCACATTAAAAACCCATGAGAAATACACTCGTCTCCAAAGCCCCAGCCGGCTTAAAGCTACTTCCGGAGTCTCACTAGGCACTATATATGAGAGACCCCCCCCCCACGCCCCAGTCCCTCCTTGTTTCGATCCCATCTTTCTCCCCCCGGACGACCACATCGTTCTCCTTCCAAACTCGGCGCTGCCTTTCTCGATTGCTCTTTTAGGCCGCAGCTTGCAAGATAAGCTGCTACTCCGTGCCCGGGAGAACCGCTCTTGTTTCTGCTGCCGGCTGGCCCTCGGCAGGAGCACTTGCTGGCGCCGGTGCGCAGGACTCCTCCTCACCTTTGTGTCTGGGGACAAGATGAGCACTTGGTTGCTGCAGCTGTTTTTTTCATTCTGCCCCTCTTCCTCATCCTCCTCCTTCTTGGCTGCGTCTTTCTGCGCCAAGGCCGAGTTAAACGAGACCTTCACCATGGCTGCAGACAGCTCTCGGCTAAGGCTTCAGCAGGGATGCAAAGTGTCAGGCAGCTGCGGCGAAGGTGGCCGATCGGGCCCTCGCTTCCTTCTCGCCGAGTCCCAGGGGCAGAACCGGGGCAGCTGAAGGTTCTGCGTGGCTTCCCTCCTACTTCTCTGTCGCCCTCAGGTGTCGAGCCTGCCCGACCGAGCAAGGGAAGCCGAGAGGCAGGGGGAGGATTCGCGAGGGCGGGAGCCAGCCAGCCAACTCAGCGTCGACGGCCGGATCGAGCAGCCAGCCCTCCGCCGCAGGGCAAGCGGGAACCAGACTCGACGGGCCAGAAGTCGGAGCTGCTGCGCAGGAAA
The DNA here is from genome assembly GCA_003457575.1 of Thermophis baileyi. Taxonomy (NCBI): domain Eukaryota; kingdom Metazoa; phylum Chordata; class Lepidosauria; order Squamata; family Dipsadidae; genus Thermophis; species Thermophis baileyi. The sequence goes on from QLTV01001119.1 coordinate 2,900,534, forward strand.
CCAAAAGCTCCGGCAGAGCGCGAGCCTTCTGCGGAAGTTTGCCCGAGGCACAAAAACATAACCGCAACTGCTCAGCTTCGCCTTCATTCCGGTTGTATCTGAGATGCTAACTTAAGAGCACGGCGCTAGATTGTGGCTGTCTGAAACTGGGTGAATTCAGCTGGTGTGAACTCGCTGGCTTAGGTCGGAAATTGCTCATAAAGCTCACTTGGTTCCGACCATACTCTTATGTAATCTTGAGCTACTAGAGGAAATAAGGCAACCATGCCTTATGTCACAAAATGTCTCCTAAATGCATTCACCTGAAACATTTCATTTTACTCCCACAGTCATACACAGGCGCATACCCTCCTCCAGGGTTTTAATGCAGATATTTGCTTCTACTAAAGTGAGCCATGGCTCAAGGCAGTTTCTGCTATTACAGATGTGCTCATCTTTGGCTAAATAACTGCCTGAACTGTAAATTAAAGACCAGTCAGTTAGCTCAACTCCTAGTAAAGAAGCAGACATATAATCTTTGTTTCCCTCTGCATATGTGGGTTTTTTTTCTTTTTCTACCTGGACAAGTTCCCACAATTTTCTTGGCAAAGTTTTTCAGAAGCGGTTTGCCACTTCCTGCTTCCTAGGGCTGAGAGAAAGTGACTGGCCCAAGCTAATCCAACTCAAGGCTTAACCACTACCATAAACTGGCTCTCTCGGTCTAGTTTACCCTTCTATAATTCCCTATGGCCTCCATCTACCTACTAATCAGGTTGTTTGACCCTGCTTAATTTTTGCAAGAACAGCCAAGGGTGCTTCATTCAGGTTATCAGTTTGTGGCCTAGTGCACTGTGCAAATCCAGTAAATCATGATTAAGGTAACAAGGGGTACATTGCAAAGTCAGAGCCAGTCTCTTCATTTTAAAGTAAAGTTTTTACCCCTATTAGTATTATTTTGTGCTTGTTTACCCTGAACTGCACCCACCACCATTGTTTGATCAGTAGATTTTTATAGTCGGCTTTCCTTTCATTCCCAGTGGAGATTTTAAGACGGCTTCTGTCCTTTTAAAAAGTTCTTTTTTTAATCGAGATAATAATTACCCTTCTTGAACATCTCTGCTACCAAATTGGCAGTTACCACCGGCAGTTGAGCCCTGAGAAGACTGCCAAAAAAAAAAAAAGCCTCTCCCACGCAGATTGGCTGCGCGACCGTCTGGACGAGGAAGGCGGAGTGAAACCGAGCGTAACTCTGCGGGACCGGGCATGGAGAAGCCGCTGCGGCCAGGGGTCGGAGTTGGGGTGGTGATCACGAGCCTCAGGCACCCGGGTTGCGTCCTTGTAGGCAAGCGGAGAAGTGTCGTCGGGAGGGGCTTCTTCCAGCTTCCCGGAGGACACTTAGAGTTTGGGTGAGCTGACGGTGTCGCACGGCCCGTTCCTCTTGCGCCCGTGGAGCTGGCGGAGGGGCTTTGGCGGGTTACTCGGCTACTTTTAAGATATTTGGACTCCAATTTCCGGAATCCCACAGCCAACATTCCGGGAATGGAAGCCCACACATTTAAATCTGCAGTCTTTGAAAAACACCGGGATAAATAGATGGGGTGCCTTCTGAATGAATGCTCGGTTTTAATTTTAAAAACTTCATACACCCGGGAAAAGGAAGGAAGGAAGGCAGGAAGGAAGGGGAAAAAGGGAATTAGTAAGTAAGGAGTCAGTCGTCATCAGTAACAGAATAACAGTTGGAAGGGACCTTGGAGTCTTCTAGTCCAACCTCCTGCTCAAGCTGGAAACAGTTTTAATTATATGGAGTGTTATTGTTTTAAACTTTTATTGGTGGTAAAGCTTCTAGATTTTGATTGTAAAACATCAAATGACAGTGGTAACAAATAGATATAGTAGACAACATTCACTCTTTTTTGTAGCCCAAATCTGGTATTGCTGGTTAATAATTTTATTAAAATGGGGGATTATTGCAGCACAATATTGAGGGGAAGGGAAGGGAAGGCTTTGATCCGAATAATGGGATGTCAGAACTTTGCTTGACTTTCTAGTGGCAGTAATAGTAACAGAATAACAGTTCAGTGGGTGCAGTTCAGGGTCTTCTAGTTCAACCCCCTGCTCAAGCAGGAGACCCTATACCATTCTGGACAAATGGCTGTCCAATCCCTTCTTAAAAACCTCCAGGGATGGAGCACCCACAACTTCAGAACGCAAGCCGTTACACGGATTAATTATTCTCATTGAAAATGTATCCTTAGTTCTAGATTGGATCTCTCTCTGATAAATTTCCATCCCTTACTTCTTGTCCTGTCCTCAGGTGCTTTGGAGAATTGGTTGACCCTCTCCTCTCTGACAGCCCCTCAGATATTGGAAGACTGCTATCAAGTCACCCCAGTCCTTCTCTGCATTAGGCTAGACATACCCAGCTCCTGCAACCATTCATTGTCTTTCATCCTACAGTCCCCTTATCATCTTTGTTGCTGTTCTCTGCACTCTTTCATCTTTTTTGTATTGTGGTGATCAAAACTGGATGCAGTATTCCAAGTGTGGTTTTACTAATGAAGTATAAAGCGGTATCATCACTTCATGTGATCTTGATACTTCCCCTTGGTTGATGCAGCTTAGGACTGTATTGGCTTTATTCAGCAATTGCAGCACCCTGCTGGCTCATACTTAAGTGGTTATTTACTAGGTAGGACATCGAGATCCCGTTCAAAATTACTGCTGTTAAACCAGGTACCACTTGTTCTATACATATGCATTTGGTTTTTCTTGCCTAAATGTAAAACCTTATTTTTGTTATCACCAAATTACATTTGTTGTATAAGGCCCAGTGTACATATCTGTCAAGATCCTTCTGGACAGACCTGGGCATTCTACGGTCCGTGGCTGTCTTTATCCAGTCCATGATAGCGGGGGGGGGGGCACTGCAGCAGCCCCATTGGTTCAGCCCTCCACAACAGTCCCAGTTTTGCATGTGGCCCCTTGGGGAAAGTAATTGTCTACCCTGTTCTAAAGTGTTGGCTACTCCCCCCCACTTGGTGTCGTCTGCAAATTTGATGAGTTCCCCTTCTATCCCCTCATCTAAACATTTATGAAGAAGTTGAAGAATACTGGGTCTAAGACAGAACTTTGGGGTACCCCACTGTATACTTCCCTTCATGTACATGTAGTTTCATTGAGGACTACATGTTGAGAGTCATTGGTCAGCCAGCTACAAATCAATCTGGTGGTGATGATGTCTACCCAAATTTTTCTATGTTGCCAAGAAGTAGGCTGTGATCTACTTTGTTAAATTACTGCAGTCCAATGTCCACAGCATTTCAGTGGTCCACTAATTTAGTCACTTTGTCAAAGAATGCAATAAGGTTTGTCTGACATTCGCAGATATGTTGCTTGATTATCTTTTCCAGGTTCTTCCCAAGTATTGATGTCAGGCTGATTGTTCTGTAGTTTCTTGGATCCATTTATTTTTCTTTTTTTGAAGATAAGAACCATAACAGCTCTTTTCTGGTCCTTTGGTGCTCCAGGATCTTTGAAAGTAGGGTTCAGTAGTTCTGAGATCACATCTGCCGCCTCCTTCAGAACTCTGAGATGTATTTCATCTGGTCTAGGTGATTTGAACTCATCTAGAATGGATAGGTGTTGTCTTACCATTTTCTTGCTTATTTTGACTTGCATTCCTAGTCTGTCTCCTACAGTGTTCCCTTTGATAGGTTGAACTATTTTTTTTTCTTTTTGTGTAAAGATCAATGCAAAGAATGAATTCAGCAGTTCTGCTTTCTTCACTGCTGCCTGTCACCTCCTTGCCATCTTCTCCCATTAGTGGACTGATCGATTCCTTGACTTTTTTCTTGTTTTTTACATATTGAAAGAAACTTTATTATTTTTGACATTTGTTGCAAGTCTTAGTTCTTACTTCTAAGCCTTAGCTTTCCTGATGTCATCTGCATATTCACGCTATATGCTGGTATTCTGTTTTAGTTATGTATCTCTCTTTCCACTTTTTATTCTTGTCGTTTTTGTCTTTCAGTTTATCAGTGGTTTTTTTATGCAACCATGCTGGTTTTGTCTAGAGTTGAGATATGTTTTAATGCCTTTTCAAGAAGGCCAGGAAAATGGGGGCCTGCCTCACCTCTGAGGGGGGAAATACTCCACAGGGTGGGGCAACAGCAGAGAAGGTTCTCTTCCTTGACCTTGCCAGTAGGAGTTTCTTTAACTGACAGAGTCTGCAACATACCTTCCCTTACCTGACCATGTGGGACTGGCTGATGTAATAGGACAAAGCATTTCCATAAGTAGCCTGGCCCCATGCCATGTAGGGCTTTATAGGTCACAATCAACACCTTGAATTGGACCGGAAGCAAATTGGCACCCCATGCAGCTTGTGAAGCAGAGGTGTTACAGCACCCTTTGGACACCTAAAATTGCCCATGCAGCTGCATTTTGTACCACCTGAATCCTCCAGATACCTTTCAAGAATAGCCCTTGTTGTGCATGTTGCAATAGTCCAAATTTGAGTTAAACGGCATAAACGACCAAGCAGAGAACCTCCATATACAGGAAAGGGCATAACTGGCACACAGATTGAAGCTGAGCAAAGACCTCTCTAGGCACCTGCTCTGACCACCTGACCCCCAGGTTATGTGGCACAATGCAACACCATCTAAGACTAAAGATGGAAAAACTCCAGCATATAAAGGGGCGTACCCACAGCCACTCCATGTTATAGGATTATAAAAGTACAATAAATAAGAAAAACAATCTGAAGCTACTGAAACACCAAATATTTTCCACTAGCTCAACATACAAAAAAGCTTTACACCAGTAAACAAATATTAAAATTATGCTACATCACAGAAAATGAATTAATGAAAATAAAGTGCTATCACTTCTTTATAAGCAAACCAATTTCTTTGAGAATAAGGGCAAACAAAGCTGACAAAAATATTCAGGCACCTTGTTCAGAGTAGATGCCTGCTAGTTGTCATATAAACTGGATTCTTGTGATGTTTCAAACTGATAGAACCACTCTTGCTTTCTGACTAACTTATATTTCCTATACTTTTCCTCTCTGTGCAGTGAAAGTTTGGTAGAATGTGCAAAGAGAGAAACTTTAGAAGAAGCTGCTTTGCATCTAACAAATGTGCAGTTTGCTTCAGTTGTAAATGCTGCCAGTTTAAAGGACAATTACCATTATGTCACCATCCTAATGAAAGGAGACGTTGATATGAATCATGAATCCGAACCAAAGAATCTGGAACCTGATAAAAATGAAAGTAAGTTTTTAAAAAACACTATATCCATGTTGTCTGCATATATGTATAATGTGAGAATGGTTTTCTACTTTGTTTGAACATTTGTGTGTGTATAAAAGTGCAAATCATATCCCTTATTTGTTGATTTTGTGTCTAGGCAAGGCTTGGGCTGCAAGCTTCTCTAATTTATCTTGAAGTAAACTGAATTAATTTCCAGGGTCTAGGATACTGAAAATGTATCCCAGTATTATCTTTCGAGTTGTCTACTCAATATTTGTCTTTAAACTTCCTGTAACAAAATATCATGCCAAGTTGTAAGACTCCAAAATAATTAGGCAGGTTGCAACTCTGATATTATACTAAAATGTAATAATAAAACAGGAATGCTTGAACCTAGTTTTATGCAGAACAGTTTGTTTCCATCGGCTTCTGAAGATATCTTGGTAACAATGGTATGAGAAACAAAATGCTGGGATTAAGATGACCCTTGACCTAATCCTTCAGGGCTACTATATTATACAGGGCTGGGCTTGTGCTTATGTGTGTTACTGAAGCAATAATTAACCATTCAAAGAGTTTGAGATCAGGGCATACATTACATCATTTTTGCTGGAATAGATTTGATGATCGTTAGAGATTGGCACTTACATTTGCTGCCACCTGCATGCAATAGGTCTTCTCTACCTCTTGAGAGGTACCTATGTTTTAGATGTATGAATTTTTTTTTTCTTTGTAATAAATTGAACATTATATGCACCACTTGCAGCTGTCACAGCCATATGGAGCATTATAAAACGATGAAATAGTTTTGTGTTTCTGGGTTAAAAAATCAGTCTTTGTATCACAACACTGTGGGAATTTTAGGCATTTACTACTTTCCAATGAATTTCTTCCTCTATATAAACTCCAATTTCCCAGTCTGACGCTACATCATCCTAACAATCGTTGACAGATTAATGTACTTCTTATGCTGAAACATTTGTTCTCTTTCTTTTTGTAGGTTGGGAATGGGTAAAATGGGATGAGTTTCCACCAGCCAATAAACTCTTCTGGCCCCTACGCTGCTTAAGAGAACAAAATTATAATCCTTTCAAAGAAGAATTAAATCACCTGATTGGGTACACTGGAAATCTATAAAATTTATATTTTCTGGATTTAAAACAGACAATATATCAATAGGCCCCTATGAAGAGATTTTTGTTATCAGTGCCAAGTTGTACATTTGCTCTAAAGACTTGAACCAACCTCTGTCAATACTGCATGACTGGCAATAATCATATTCCCTTCAAATGCTGTATTTTGGCACACAGCTTCACATATTTTTTCTTTACAACGTATTTTAATACAGTGATGTATCCTAGTATACAGGGCTTAATGCATGCTTGTGATGCTTATGGTTTTGATATTGGTCAAAGCAGCTGCAATAATGCATCCTATATTTTATGTTACTTTGCTCTGTAAGAAAAGATGATTGTATAGTAAAATATTTATAGTTGCCCCTATAATTGATACGATCCAGTCTAATCACAAAAGGTCCATGTTTTAAACTCTTCCCATTCTAATCCATTTTGCTCTCTGACTTAGGAGTACCACCATTGGAAAGAAGAAAAATTACTACCAGTGTGCAAGCCTTTTTTTATCATGAAAACCTGTGTAACTTTTCCAATAATGGGAAAAAACCTTAACATGTTTTTATGCAACTATATAACCCACATTGTGTTTAGTTTTCCACTAGTTATTTTTGCATGATACGCTGAACCAAAATTTGTTCAGCCACATTAGTTCAATATATTGTGTGAATTTTGTCTCTATGGTAAGCCAGGAATTATGAAAATCCATTTCATGTGAACTGAGCCTTTAATTTTTTTAGGAAAGTTCTTTTTAAACAAAAAGCCTTTAATTTGGGGATATTTTAATTGGAAAGAAAAAAGAGAAGTTAGCACAGGACCAGATCCAAGAGGAAAGTGTTGGTTTAAAAAAAAAACCTGACTGCTGTTTTAAAACTGACATGAACAGTATTTTAGCAAGGGATCCCAGCAGATAAGATAAACAGCAAAGAGTGGAAAAAAACCATCATGGTAACCTGGAACAGTCAGGAATATGTGCCCAAGTGAAATCTTAATTCAAACAGGCAGGCTGAGTTCACAGAGTATATCAATTTAATTTTGGCTTAATATAGAGAACCAGCCAATTCGAATTTATTAATGAGATTTTAAGATAAATGTTTCCAAGATGTTTGAATCCATTCATATTGCTTAGGTTTTCTTAAAATTTACCTCTCTAGTTCGTTGGGAAGGCCAAGTCCCCAGCACTCCTAACTGAAAAGCCAGCCCTTTCTTCATCATACTTTTTCTCTCTATGGCTGTCCTTAGCTTCTATCACTGATGTTTTCCTTTGCCCTGCCTGGCTTCTGATGATCTGACGCCATTTGTCTCTCCCTTTCCCCTTGACCCCCCTTGCCTTCCCCTTCCCCATCATCTTGAATTCATTGTCTCTGTCCCCCAAGTTTGAGAACGAAAGCCGCCTCCTGCACACACTCTGGTTGCCAGACTTAGGGCATGTTTAATGGGCCTAGCTTGCTGTTAAAAATTCAGGTTGTCTGCACGTAACAGTCACAATTGGGACTAGCAAATCCATGATTCAGGGAGACATTACATGACCTTATGACCTCACTTCCCTCACATTCATTAAACAAGACATGGTGTAACCACAATACATTCAGTATTTTTAGTGAAAACTTACTATTTTATATGTAAAAGCTTTTATTTACTACTTACACAACCTGATTGTGAATGAATCCTAGTAGCAAAATTCATACAAAACTATTTTATACCCTCATGCTCTTTGTGTGCATTGGGCTACAATTCCCATGACAAAAAGCCTAGGAAGTGGGAGTGCTGGTAGAATATTACAAACTAATGCACATGCAAAGTAGCAGGCTGGGGAAGTCTCATTTAAATATTTTCTGATTTTATGCAATCGGAAAGATTATTGGATCTAAAGATTTGTTAACAGACTTTTACTCATAGAATGCTTCTTTAATGGAGTTGAAGAATGGAATTTTCTCCCACTTCTCTGCTGCGTGAAGATCTATTTTGAAAAACTAGAAGACTTACTATAAAAACGTATTAAGGAATTGGTGACAGTTGCTCCTTACAATTCTTTGCTGTTTATAGAAGTGTTACTCTACTCACAAGCAACAGCTAACTTGCAATTTCGTAGATATTTATTTTGTGCAAAAACATTTTTATGAGTAAACACATACCAAAATAATGTTAGAGCATAACATATTTCCAGTGGCTACCTCCACCCTATTTCAACAATTATCTGAAATTCTGGGATAAAGTCATATTCATTAAATACAAGAGAATGATTCTCAAGAATTTTTAAGTCTCCTCCTTGGTACCACAGCCTCCATCTGGAATGCAGAATGTATATTCGCTGGTATGATCAAGTGATTCAAATGCACACGCTAATCGGAGTCACTACTGCTACTCGAAGAATCTGTTGACATAACCTCTACATCATCCTCATTCTCCTTATTATGTCCAGGAGGTTCTAACATAAAGTCATTGCTATGATTAGGAGGAAGCATGTTCATTGATATGTCACTTGATTGCCAAGGATATTGTGGTGCAAGTACATCTGAAGAAAAAAGAAATATACAATATACAATTATTCCATGCTCTTATTTATTAATAATATATTAAAATGTCATGGAAGAACCTTCTGACTGACAGCCAGAAGTTTACAGTATAAAATTGCACATCAATTTTACAAAAATCAAAGTAAACTAGCCATATATTTGTAATTCCCACTGATTTCAGAAGAACATACTCTTTTTCCCATTAAACCCTCTGATGCTAAGAGTACCTTGTATAGGTAGTCCTCAACTTACAACTATTCATTTGATGACCGTTTGAAGTTACAACTACTGAAAACAGTGACATGACAGTTTTTCACATGACCATTGCAGCATCTCCATGGTCACGTGATCAAAAAGCCGGCATGGTCATACTCCACTGAGTATCAAGGATGCAGCTATAGAGTTAGTCAACAGTATTAAGTATCTGGGGCTGCAGATAACAATCTGAACTGGTCTTTCCACATCATCCTTAGTGAAAAATGCAAACTAGCGTCAGCATTTCCTCCATTGGATGAGGAGAGCACATCTTCTGTCCTGGGCACTTTTTACAGAGGCACAATTGAGAGTGTTTTAACAAACTGCATCACTGTTTGGTTTGGTGGCAGCAGTGCCTCAGAAGGTCCGTACAGAGAGTGGTAAGGACAGCTGAGAAGATTATAGGAAATTTGCTTCCCGTTATTCAGGATACTACTGATAAGCGCTATATGCTTAGAGCTCAAAGCATTGTTAGAGACCCCACACACCCACTTCACAGTCTGTTTCTGTTGCTCCCCTCTGGGAGGCGGTTTTGAAGTATTTCTAGCAGGACTACCAGATTCTGTAACAGCTTTGTTCCCTATGCCATCCATCTGATAAACTTGCAAGATTCGTTTTTCTCGCTATGTACATGTATACATCCGAACTAGACTTGTTTCTCCATGTCATATATATGGGTATAATTTTGTACTTATTTATTTTGTCCTGTTTATGTAGTGTATATTGGAGATGGTGACTTTGAGAGCTGTATGCAGCGAAATTTCATTTTAATGTATGCCGATTAGTGTACATTCAAAGTGAGAACAAGGTTATTCTAAGTCTAAAATTCAGACTCTTGGCAACTGACTCATATTTTTGATTATTGCAGTGTCCCGGAATTATGTGATCACCTTTTGCGACCTGATAAGCAAAGTCAATGGGAAAGCTAGATTCACTTAACAACTACATTACTAACTTAACTGCAGTGATTCACTTAACTGTGGCAAGAAAGGTCGTAAAATGGAGCAAAACACACATAGCTCATTTAGCAACAGAAATTTTGGACTCAATTGGGCTTGTAAATTGAGGATTACCCATAATTTGTTAATCTAAAAAGATGATATCAGATTCCTGATTTCAAACCATACTACACATGCTTAGCAGATAAAAATAATTAAACCAACTAATATTCCTGTTAAATTTTTTAACAGTTGATTTTCCATTGGGGCAAATGTACAAGGAAGTATAAACCATTGGCCATAATTTTATTTTCTGCAAGGCAGCTCATAAAGCTTCCCAATAAGCATAACAACAGCCACAATGGGTTCTCCTGCAGCATTTGTGTTATCCTCTACCACCTTGAGCCAAGAGAGTGCAACCTCAGAGCATACAGAATGTCAAGGTGTAGGTAATGGTGAAATGATTTGCTGATGCTAAAGGATGTGGTTACTTTGAGGGAATACTAGTGATTCTGCAAGAACTCATTGGCATTTGCAAGCAATGTGCTGCCAACCTGGGCTTTAGAAGAACTTAAAGCTCTCACAATAGACAAGACAGCAAATAAAAGCAGGTATTCTTTATGCTAGCTCCCATTTATTTTAATTGGTCAATAAGCTAATTTGCTTTTCTCTCTCACTTATATCAACCCTAGAAATGTCTGGTTTAGCATGTACCTCACTTCTTTCTACTATTTTCCAAGCCACCTATCCAGCCTTTTGTTATTTTTGTCTAATTTATTTCTCAGGCTATTACCTCAAACTACCAGAATCTTGTCTTCTTTAGAAATTCATGTGCTTAACTCTTCTCACCATTAGTAAAGATTTGTTTTTTCTATTTAAAAAAATCAGAGGATTAAATTCATCCCTCAGAAGTTTTCTTTCCTCTAAAATTAGCAGTATACACAATTTCACCAGAAAAGCATCTTACAGAAAAAGAAGGCAACCTTATTCCCTCCCTAGATTTCAACTTCAGTGGTAAAGTGATGCTGATATTCCAAAATCCCCGAGCCCTGATGGCGCAGTGGTTAGAATGCAGTATTGCAGACAAATTCTGCCCACAGCCTAGAGTTTGATCCTGATCGAGCTGGAGGTTAACCTTCCATCCTTCCGAGGTTGGTAAAATGAGGACCCAGGTTGCAGGGGGCAATATGCTGACATTGTAAACCACCCAGAGAATGCTGTAAAGCACTATGGGGCAGTATATAAGTCTAAATTCTGCTAAGTGCCAAAATAGCTGAAGACATCGTGATCTTATCCCTCTCTACTGCATTTCAGAGTCTCACTTGTTTTTCCATTTCAGACCAGCTTTAATTTAAAAGTTAGAATAGAATAGAATAGAATTCTTTATTGGCCAAGTGTGATTGGACACACAAGGAATTTGTCTTTGGTGCATATGCTCTCAGTGTACATAAAAAGACAAGATACATTTGTCAAGAATCATAAGGTACAACACTTAATGATTGTCATAGGGTACAAATAAGCAATCAGGAAACAATCAACTGCAGGATAGAGAAGATAAAGGAATATTATACGGTATGGGAAAAATTGTATTATTGGTTAGAAAATAGAAACAATAAGTTTATATTATATATAAGTAATATCAGTTTATAGAAAATGTAAATGTAAATATGAATATTATATGTAATGTAGTCAGAATGTAAATTGAATGTAAAACATGTATGAGGATAACCAAAATAGTCGATGTCCCAGGATTGGGAAGATTGGATGTGAGATGTTTTTTAATGTAAAAAAAAGCTCAATAAAAATATATATATATAAAAAAAGAAATAATCTCCTCCTGATAAAATACTAAATGTTTTTTTAAACAATTATTTTACTCAAGCCTGTGCAAATACTGTACACACATTTCACTACAATGATAAGTAAACGCTTTTAATATTTTCATTTCTAATCTCTTTGAATATATTTCAATCTATTTTTATTTTAAATAAATTCTTAAATAGTTTATTTCAAGGGACTTGTCTTTATTTTCCTAATTTCATTAACTTCTGAGATTTACATCATTTGTCATGCCTAGGGTTCCACATTGCATATCCCATACGTATATATGCATTTTATATACATAAAGTGTGCATATGAACACACTTGACAGCAGACTCATTTCTCTTAAATTTCTATTACCTGGCAATCTGCCGGCTGCAAGTGCATCTCCTGGTAAGTGTCCATTAACTCCATTTGCTGAAGGATTGTTCATCTGACCCAAAAGACCACTCCTCATCTCCAAATCAGTTGGATATGGTCTTCGAGGATCCCCTTAAAAATAATGATTTTGTTTGCAATTCTGAATAAGTAAATATAAGTCAAATATATAATAGTGGTTTTTCTTTTGTGATCATTTTTACTATTGCTTTCATTTACCTTTATTACTTGTTTTAACCACCTGTAAACCACCTGAAGTCATTCATGAATGGCCAGCTTTAAAAATAGCATGAATGAACAAATAATTTATTTTCCCTGTCATACTCTTCATAAAAAAATCTTAGATAAGTTAACAGCTGCTCACTTGGTAGCACAAAGCATGCATGCATTCAGTAGTCAGAAATTCAGAGTCAAAGGAAAAAAGATTCAGCACTCAAAGAGTATTGGCAACTCCTTAAAGCAGCTGCACCTTTTCCCAGGCTGCCTCTAAAGCTATAGCTTAATTCTAGAAGGCAGATTCAAGGAATTGCATGTTACATTCATACGCATGTGTGCTCCAAAGCATCTTTCACCTTAATAATCCCAAGCACTGCATAAACCTCCCATGTTAGAAAATATGTATTTTGCATTACCTGTCTTATCAAATTTACCAAGTAGATTTGCAGTTACCAAAGAATATGTAAATATGTAAACCTACTGTCAGTAAAAGTAAGATGATATAGACATATTTATTATTTACCTGGCACCCAAGTTAGAGGAGCACAAACAGCATTGCTGGCACTAATTCTATGAGCATATTTAATTATTTCTTCAGAAGAAATAGCTCCTGTAAGAAATGTAGATACAATGAATGCATGCAGCCATCCATTCTGTAACATAAAATTCACTATTAGTCCTTTCAAGTAAAAAAATGTAGAAGCACTAACATTATAAAATGATCGTTTCCTTTTGTTTTCCCGAGCCCTTTCTTTCTTTTTGGGCAGTTCTACTGGTATGTGCATTTCAATCTCTCTTCTATAATGGAAATTTATCTTGTAAGGTGCTACATTTTCATATGGTATGATGGTTCTCATGAGAAACTCTTTGAAATACCCAAATGAAAATAATTCCTGTGTCTTCAAATTAAATTCTTGTGCAAAAATGATGCAATAAAAGCCAAACATTCAGAACATTCCTCCCTGTTGATTCACAAATATATTACAGACAACAGAGACATTCCAGTAGTTTTACTTTCTGTTCTCTATAATTCTGCATAAATTACAATTCTTTGTTGCTCTAATGTAAACAATGCTGGGAGTTGCAATTTTCAAATCTCCGGAAGGCCATTGTTTCCCCTTCTCATAATTATATCTAGCATCCCGTGAAGCACCAAAAACTGTCCTTACAAAGCTTGAGAAATTAAACCAGGAATATGTGTGTTGTTCAATTGCTCCTTTTAGTTTCACCTCAATCTTCTAAATAACTGCTCCGGCAGGAAGCTATTGTTGGACTCAAAGCTCTCATAGAAGATTGCAAGATTTATTTAATTTGTTTTGGTCACAGCTTTATCAAGGTGCAAATGACCGAAAATGCCTTGAAATGAACAAGAATAAATGATATGTAATGCTACTGAATTGTCTTGTTTTTCAAATGTACCATGAATTTTTAAAAATATATAATTATTGATGAAAATAAATTATGATTGAAACAAATGTTTATAAATTTCATGAGACATGCAATGTTCAACTTATGGTTGCGGTAACAGACTTCCTAAGAAATAATTAAAAACAACACTTACCTTTTCTTGCCTTTTCTATTGATTTCAGTTTTTCTTTTGCTTGATAAACAGCTGTAGCCTATATGTAAAATACTATTTATTGTTATGCTGATTTATAAAAAGTACATTCTTTCATAAATCCTCTTTACAGAAATTAAAATTAATACAGGAAATATGCAAGTTATCCTAATCAAGGGAAAAGTCTAAGAACGGCTTGGTTATTTAATAGGATCCCAAGAATGTTTCTGCACTTATTTAGGGGCTATATTTCTAACCAATTTGCTAACAAAAGAAAATCTTGATCCATTGCCTGGTTTAAAATTGTACTAAACCATAGTTAAATAATGGGCTGTTAATTAAATGAGAACTGGCTGGCTTCATATAAAATGCTAAAGAAAAAACTAGATTGACTGATTTTCTACAGCATGCTAGCCAAAATATGGTTTTGGTCCAAAGAATTATACAATTCAACCTCTTGCTTAATTACAGTTCCATATGCTGTATAAATTCAGGCAACAATTTGATAACCAGGGGCTTCAGGCTCAAGGAGCCATTATATCTTCTTTAGTAACGTGCTGTAGGATTCATCTAAAATATTCACATGGTTACCGACTAGCACATCCAAATATCAAGAAAAAAAACCTCAAGACTAACACCGAGAAAGAAAACAGATTTCAAGAAAGTATAGACAACTTTGGCTTGCAGTAACATAGCAACCAAAGGAAAAGATTGAAGATATTAAAAATAAACTAGCCTAATTTGCATTTACTAGAACATTTAATACTAATAAACTATACCAACTTTCTGTATGACTGATTTAATAGGCACAAACATCAAAAGATATTGAGCACTTCACTCACCAGAATATGCTCTGCTTCTTTCAGTTGTTTTTGAAGCTGCTGAATATCATTGTCTCTTTTCTCTACAACTTTTTCCAATACCTGCATTTCATGGTAGATTTTCCCTTGATCAAGAGCTAGTTTCATCAATTCTTGGAACTCTTTATCCCGCTGAATTAACAATTCCAGGATCTGTGCAACAATTAATTATATATTACAGGAAAATGTAAGTGTTGTCAATTTCAGGATTTCCAATAAAATCAAATCTTGTAGTAGCTATCTAGATTGTCTAATAGCTCTAGTAATAAATCTCAGGACCTGGATAAAAAAAAGTATAAAATTGTTTATGTAATATAAGTAAAAGTAGAGAAACAAACATACTATTTTACTTTTCAGGCTGGTCAACCTATAGATAATTAACAAAATAATTTTTTCTATAGTTTTATAAGATTTTTAAACTCTTTACCTGGCTCTCTTCCCCAGGTTGTGCTAGCTTCTGATTTCTTGAAATTGCCAAAACTTCAATCAGTTCTCTAAAGCAAAACAATGTGTGAGCAAAAAGGAGACAGTTTTAGTGTATTACCTATTCCTCCAAAGCAAATAAATTAAGTCTTCCTTTCATCTTAAATTTCGCTCCCCCGTTGTTTCAGCTAATCAGGGTATAAATCCAGTTAATTTTATATTTGATGGAAATAATTGTTATAAAAATATGATTGATAAATAAATGGTTAGTTAAAAAAAATTAAATAATTTAAGTGGTCTTATAGTAAAAAGATAACAAATGGGGATGGGGATTCTAGTTTTAAAAATATATAATTTGTGAAATTGAGCTAGAAAGGGCATGGTGTATAAAGTGGACATCCTGTCTGTAATGTCACCAGTTGGACCATTGTAGGTAATTTTTCCCCCTAATCATCAATTGCTAATGACCATGGATTGTCAGGTGAACTAGCATTTACAATGTAAAGCAAACCTTTAAAATTCTGCTCAGAGGTGCATCAAAATAAATCAAATTCAATTCAGAAAAGTAATTTTTGCACCCCACAGACTTGAACATGTAAAATGTTTGAAGAACAATTTTCACACAAAAGCCAGATTCAAAAAAAGAACAAGAGTTATATCCTGTCTAACATATCTTGAGCACACTTCCCTCAACTGATGCTTCTCAAGTTTGTTCCTGCAAGTCTGCCAGCCCTCCACAACCCTTTTGCAGGGAAATAGAAAACTCCACCTTATGGTTAATCACTAGCCAGTTTGGGCTACTGGCAAAGGCAGGTTAGAAAGCAAGTGAGTTGAAGTCACCCCTTAGCCATGAAAGTCAGCTGGGTGACTTTGGGCAAGTCACTCTTCTCAGCCCAACCCACCTCACAGGGTTGTCATCGTGGGGAAAATAAGAGGAAGGTGTGTTGGACGTATTCGCCGCCTTGAGTTATTTGTAAAAGTAATAAAGGCGAGATATAAATAGTTGTCACGTGAACCTAGAAATCCATAATTTGAAATTGGGTACTTATTAACCGTCCAATAACGTTATGTGCACGTCGAGACGCCCCGAGTCCCGCTTTAAACCACCCTTTTGGCCGAGGATAGGAGCCCGGAACACAAGAAGAATAAAACCAGCCCAGAACATGGGCTGCCCTCATTAATTCCTGGTTAGGCTCTTCCACAGCCAACGCGAAGTCCCGCAGCGGAGCGCCAAAGGCGGCCCCGGAGAGATCCACGGCGCGACGGCCAGCAGCGCCCACCTGGCCAGCAGCTCCAGATCGTCCAAGGCAGCCAACAGCCTCTCCCTGGTGCTGCTCTGCTCCCCGCTCGCGACGGCCGCCATCCCGCCGCCTCTGCTGGCCGGAAGGGGAAGCCGCGGGAGAGATCGGAGGAAAGTACTGCAGCCGGGCAGCAGCCAGCGAGCTGAGAGCGGCCCCTGGTGACCTCGGCGTCAAGGCCTGCGCAGGGAAAAGGGAGAAGGAAGGAAATTCACGCGGCTTTAAGCCCCGGTTCTGTCCCGGAGCCTCGCATTACATTCAATAAGGCCGCTTTCTTCCCTGCAAGGGCTCCTGCTGGGAAACACAACCCCGTTTTAAAGGGGGTGGCCGGCCCACGACGCCTGCATTTAACCTCTTGCACCTCTTCATACGTTTCGGCGAAGGGGATGCCTTTTTTTCCCCTGCATGCCATTCGTTGGGGGGGGGGCGTTTAAAATGTTCACAATAGCATAAATAAAATTAAAACTCTTTGGATAAAAGGCAGGGAAAAGGAAGCTTTCTTTGCAGCTACTGTTATGTTGGGAAAGGTGGAACGAAAAACGACATCAGCGGCAAGCGGAAGGACTCGGTTATAGAGCCGATGGCCAGGTTAGGGGTAGATCGTTATGAAGAAAATCTGTCTGCCGTCGCTAGGAATCGGAAACAACTCGACGCTACGTAATCAAATCCCTAAAATACTTTAAAGGAGGGGCGGAGCAATCGGGGCATCAAAGCACCAACTTAAGCGCTTTCAGGGTAACGTGCCCGCGAAGTAAAGCCCAAGGGGCTCAAGACGTCTTACGCGCCCCCAACGCAGGACAACTTTCTCGGGCGTCTCCGCCGGTGGTTTCCGCTTCCTCCCTGGAGCAGGAAGAAGAATAAACGCACCAAGAGGCTCGGCTGCCTTCGGATCAGTTCCTGTCTTTCTGCGCAGGCGCCGAGCGGGCGGGGCTGTTCTCAGGAGCGGCGGGGCCCCGCTGGAAGGAGGTCGATCATGGCCGCCTCCATGATATGTACGCGGGTGGTCACCGCGGCCGCCCGGCAGCTGAGCGGGTGCCAAGGTGGCAGCGGCCACGCGACTTTGAACGCTGCTGCCAAGGTGAGCGAGCGGGCAGATGATCCCTGGCAGGGAAGGGGCATGGGGACGTCCTTCCCACCCTCCCGCCACCCGCAGCTTCTTGGGAGTTCAGCTGCAAGAGATACACACTGACCCGAGGCGCCCCGAAGGGGATCGGGTGCATCCTTCCGCCCCGCCTTGCCTCCTTGCTTTACAGGGAAAAAGCACAGATGGAGGGCAACTGCGGCCCCGGCCATTCTTCCCACCCTCACCAGCTCTTGTTCAGGTGTTTCTAGCCGCTACACTGGCTTATTTCAGCACCTTTCAGGGGTTGGAAAGAAGAGTGGATACAGATGAAAGCAGGGAGGGCTGGCCGGAATAGTGTTGGGGAGCCTGCCAAGGAAAGTTCAAACTGAATCTCAGTTTGAAGGATAGGGAGGAGAGTTGTGATCACTTGGCTAAAGCAAGGTCATTCAGAAAGATCATGACCTGTGTACTCTTTCAGTATGCTTCTGGCATCATAAAGGGAAAACCAAGGCACATCATTAAAGGTTAGCTTTATGTATTTTGGATGCAGGTTTTGCTCAATTACAAGTGGAACAGCTACAGTAAAGGACTGTGTGAGCATTGAAATTCCATATGTTTTTTTAGAAAGAAGAAAGAAGACATTGGTAACTGCAGCCTCTTCTGCACTTGTGGGATAACATTATCGAGTGCTGTTGATTGCCATTGTGTATTGATAGTTGGGAATGTGTGTGGAATTTTCACTTAGATATTTTTTAAGTATATAGTCCTGAGATGAAGTTGGTGCCTATTCATATCCGTGCAATACTGTGACTCACAGTGTGTTTAGAGCTTCATCCTGTTAATAGAGATTCTTGCAACAGTGTACAGTGTCTTTATTGAATGTGCTAAGCCAACATTCATTGTTTTTGTTGGAAAAGAGATGTGAAACCTTAGGATAATCAGCTATCTTAGGGATACATTGAATCAAGTTTCAGGGAGTGAGGCAATCGGAGTTTAAGGGCTCCTTCCCTATAAAACAAACATTGACTGGAATCTGTTCTTCATATGTTTCAGTGGTGAGATTCAAAAAATTTTACTACCGGTTCTGTGGGCGGGGTGGGCTTTGGTGGGTGTGGCTTGGTGGGCGGGGCAGGGGTAGGATACTGTAAAATCTCCATTCCCACCCCACTCCAGGGGAAGGATACTATAAAATCTCCATTCCCTCCCCACTCCAGGGGAAGGTTACTGCAAAATCCCCATTTCCTCCCGATCAGCTGGGACTTGGGAGGCAGATAATAGATGGGGGCGGGGCCAGTCAGAGGTGGTATTTACTGGTTCCCCGAACTACTCAAAATTTCCGCTACCAGTTCTCCGAACTACTCAAAAATTCCGCTACCTGTTCTCCAGAACTGGTCAGAACCTGCTGAAACCCACCTCTGATATGTTTGTAGAACTGAATCTTGCCTCAGTCAAAAGAGATGCAGGCAGTCTTCATGTTGATGTTCAAGAGGCTGGAAAGAGCTGCCAAATTCTTGCTAAAGATTTTGGCCTCCATCAATCAACAATAAGGCAGATACTGTACAAATGGAGAAAATACAACACTTATTGTTCCTAGGGATGGATATATAGCAGGAGGCATCCCAAAACCAACACATACAGTATTTCATGAGATCACAAACAAGTATCTAAGTATTAGTATCTAATGTCAGCATCAACAAATCTTTAATAAGGAAAATACTGAACAAGAGCAGGGGCAGCTGTGGCTAAGGGGGCTTTGCTCACAATCATTCATACTGCTCCTAGCCATAGTCATTTATTGTCACCACTCTGTAGATTACTGTGACATGCTCTACGTGTGGCTGCTATTGAAGACCACTCAGAACTGGAGCAGCACAATTTCATTATTTGCTCATGTCACACCACAGTTGCATGAGCTGCATTGGCTTCCAGTTCATTTCCAGATAAGCCCTGAATGACATGAGGCCATGTTCTGCAGGATAGCATCTCTCTGAGGAAATTTGCTCACCCTACCAAGTCAGCTTCAGCTTCTTTTTGTTAAATGGTGTCATCTGGTAAGACCATGAAGGCACAACTTTTCTGAGGCTGCCCCAGTCCTTTGGAACAGCCTTCCCCCTCCCCCCCCCAAGATTCAAAGAGCCACCTCTATTAGCCTTCTCAAGGGTTGTGAAGACCTAGCTGTTCACTTGATTAGACTGAGATGGAAGCGAACCCAGCAAATGTAGAGTTGGTGGAAATTTGTGATGCTATCATGGGAAGTATAGTTCTTTGGGGATTTTGTGAGTTTAGATTACTATTTTGAATTGCCTAGGATTATCATTTATAAAATAGATAGCCATGTAATTTTTTAAATAAGTAATTTGAATATGCAAAAAAATATTTTAAAATTTCAGTAACGGTACATACTATTCTACTGTGCAAAAAAGAAGTTATTGTAATTATCAAGTTTAAAAAATAGTATGCTTACAGAACCAAAGCAGCAACTGTCATACAAAACAAAGGCAAGAAAAAGTACAAAGCTTTTTGCAGTCTCTGACAGATCATAAATTTAGATGTACAAATTGAATAAAGTATTACAGCTTCCCCAACAAATAATTTCCTGCATATAATCAAGTATCTTCAATTTTCTGCTTGTCCTTTCCATATGTTAAGAGTTTTCTTCATATGCATGGCTTGTGCATTGTCATTAGCTACATTGCCAAGGAAATGTTTCTATGTTGTTTTTTGCCTGATCTTTATTAGTCTAGTTTAATGGTTTATCTCCATTTGGCAAAAATTTCTCCTTTTTTCTTATTTCTGAGTTGCAGATTTAAATCTGACAATGCTGAAAATAGGGCAATTTATTCTATGTGCAGCAGTTCATGATCGCTTGCAGGGGGAAAATATTTACAAAGTATTTGCTAACCTGTTGGACAAGAACTAGGAAGAACCAGATTCACATCCAGCCATTGAAGCACAGTGAAAGCTTTGGGGTCAGTCATTGTCTCTCAGCTCAACCCGTCCCACAAGACTGTTGTTGTGGGAACAATGCAGATGAGAAGGGGTTTTCCAGGAAGAAGAAAGGGAAAAAAGTCATATTCAGTGTGTTCCCATTGCTGTCAGCTTGAACAAGAGTGTGACCTTGAATATCCTTGGGATCTGTCCTTAAGCGCCGTTCTGTTCAACTTTTTATAAATTGCCAGGCCAAGAGAATAGATCAGTTCATGATTTCAGCTGTCATATTGAAAACTGTCCCATTCATACATCTTTACTTGCTCCCGCTAAGCTCTAATTGCTCAGCTCTAATTGCTTGCGTGTTTTCTACTAGGAAAAAAATGAAAAAAAATAATAATTGAAGTCTTTGAAAGGCCAAAGATAGCCTAATTCTCTCTCCCTCTCAATGATTCGGCTCAGGGCAACACATGTGGGACAGAGTCTTTGGGAAGAAGGAACAGCAGTGAGGCAATTCAATTTCTAATGGGAAACCAACCTTTTACTGTCAGCCAACTGATTATACATTATTGAATGGCTGTTCTGCACTTTAAAAAGGGTTGGCATCATTGATGCAGGTTGTTGTTTTATAATGTAAAGGTTTGTTTATCAGACATATAGATGACACCAGACTATAAAGTATAGTTAATAATTTAGAAGACAGATTCTAGTTTTAAAAGGATCTTGATTGTAGAAAACAGTATTTGTTACCAAAAAAAATGAAAGTATATGTGAGCCGTATATTTATACAGAAAAGCTTAACTTGCTTTTCTCCCTTTGCAACTTGTAGGATATGTTTGCCAGACACACTCATGTTTAATCATAACTGTGTTTTTCTCTGTTAATCTAAGTTTTTGGATTTGTACAACACATGAATTGTAAACTAAAACAATTAAGGTTACACAATACACTAGGTTAAAATCTGCTTAGTTAATTTATGATTCACTATGTTGTGCAAACACAGCCAACAGGTGGTGATTATTAAGTCTCAGTGCCAACCTGGACTCAAATAGCCGAAGGAAGCTGGTGGTGATTTCATTGACTTTGCCTTTCCTTGTTTTTATTTAACATAAGTAATTTTTCACAACCAACTGATAAGAGTATTTCTTTAAAAAATTCTGAACCACCGCCTCTTCCTCATAGGGATGCAGTATCTTCAAGCAGCTGTCATTGCCCTAACATTGTTTCAATTTAAAGTTACCACAGCACATAGTGGAGTTATATTTTGTACTTCTCATTTTCTTGTTAGAGTAGTCCAAATGGAATCTACGTATATTCTGTTTTGTATAATTATTTCTGCTCCTTCAAATAGGATAAAGGTTAGTGTTTTTCACATCTCACATTACATTCTAGACTCTTTCAAGGTTTTAGTAAACTTAAAATCAACAAAACTCTTATTTGATTGTGAAAAATAAACAGAGCACACTGTAGAGACTCAGGTGCATTCATTTTGCATACATGCCACATTTTAGTGACTGAATATTCCCGTTGTTAGACTTTGAGAGTTTGTTCAGTATGTTCAAATTAACTCAGTAAAACCTAGTGTTTCTAAATAAATGTATGATATGTGATACAAATCTAGGCATTGAGATTATGGATATGGGTTTAACCTGTAGTACAAAGTACTACTGCTAATTCTTTAGATGCTGGAACATCACTTGTTCCCAAAGGATTTACAGAAAATGAGGTAGGATGGAGGATGGCTGAAGCACAGATAGCAGAAATGGCACAAAAATAATCAACAGAGGCTAGAACATACTTTTATGCACATCCAAGATTTGGACTTTTCTGGTTATGTTGAATTATCAGTTCTTTTGACCTGAGAATATGGACAAGAAACTTGTGTTAGACTGTATTTCAGCTCAACTCCTACACATCACGGCTAAGTTAATCAAGTTTCAGAGGATTAGCTGAACAGGTTGAAAGAGAGGTAACTTCATCCTTGAAGAATGAAAAGTTGCTGAATATAAGTGGTATATAAATCAAAAAATTAGCTCTGATTTCTTTGGATCTTAACAGTAATTAATCTGTTAATATCTCCTTTCAGGGGAAGGGAATTTAGAAGGTGGTAGCTACATAACTGCAGATGCTCTTGGAAGAAGCAGATTATCTAGTTCTATTTTGATCTGGTTTCAGGTCTTGGTTGTGAAACCTATTGGATAAGCTATATAGGAAGAGAAGTATAAGGAATGCAACCTAGTTGGTTTTTCTTGACCTCTCAGTGGTTTTTGATTCTGTTAACCATAATATTATTCCAGACCAGCTTTTTGCATTGGAAATTGGGTTGTTGTTTTTTTTACAATGGTCCCATTCCATTTATGGAGGTGTGATCATAAGGGGACCATTGGGTGGTTATACCATGGTCATGTGAAAGTCAAGTTTTTATGGATTCTATACTGTTACAAATGCTGTTTGAAATCTTTATGCAGCTTTCAGGAGCAATCATCAGAAGAAATTGAGTGATATTAAAACTATTCTAAATATCTCATATTCTCTTTTTTAATATTATGATAAACTGTGCTATGGATTAATATCTGGAGAAAATGGTAGGCTAGTTGAAACCCAGTATGTTGAGGTTATATCCCAATAAGCAACATAGTTGTCTAGTTTGGGAATTTGCCTGTTTTGGATAAGAGAGAGCAGTTATATAACCTGGAGATATGCTTATACCATAGCCGTCATTGGCTTCCAGGACAAAGAGTGTCCTCTTTCCTTACACTTACTCTGCAGAGTAAGCATACGTACTCTGACAAACAAAACTCCCTATAGCAGTAGGGGGCAGTAACCCTAACCCTATGGCTAACCTTTTTGTTGTTGCGTGCACCAGAGGTGGGTTCCTCCTGGTTCGCACCGGTTCTATAGAACCTGCAGCAAACTGCTGGTGACGTCATGGAGCCAGTTCTGTCGGTGCCGGTCTGTGGATGCCGCCATCTTTTTTTTTTTTTTTTTTTTTTGGATTTTTTTTAAATTTTTTGCTGATTTTTTTTCTTCTGCGCATGTGCACTTCTGCGCATGCGCAGAAGGCGAGTCCCCGGCACTGCGCATGTGCCGCCATCTTGTTTCTGGCTTTTTGGGGGGGGGATTTTTTTGGGATTTTTCAGCACTGTGCATGTGCGCGCAGCCACGCAGCACGGGAGGAAGCGAACCGGCAGCAAGGTAAGTTAGAACCCACCCCTGGCGTGCACGCAACAGCGCGCCAGCACACCCGCACCCATAATGCAATGTCACACGACCCCCGTGCACCCCGTGCATGTGCACGTGACCCCCGCGTGCACCCTGTGCATGCACGTGCAACCCCCGTGCTCCACCCGCCGGGCCCCCCGCGCATGCGCGCCTTGTTTTGGGCCTGGAAGGCCTCCTGCACCAACCTGGAAGCCAAAACGGGGCGCGGGGGTGCCATGCAAGGCCCCAAAATGCAATGCGAACGCGGCAGAGACACAAAGACCAGCTGGCTGGCGGGAGGTGCGCGCACACATGCGCGGTGGAGCTGGGCTGAGGCGACGGCTGGCGGGCCCGCAGAGAGGGCTCTGCTTGCCACAGGTGGCACGCGTGCCATAGGTTCGCCATCACGGTTCTAGGAAGTGACTATCCTAAATCTTTTCCTCTTCTCATGATCCAGGTTAAGATTGTGCCATGTCTTGTTTTACCCCCCTCTTTCCTTCCTGGGAACCTGCTGTGTTACTGTGTTCCATCACTGTAAGACTTTAGCCAAAACACAGCTTGTATGTAGTAGAGAGATTACATTAACTATCTGCCTCACTGCAACATCCACTGATAAATTGTATCACTAATTTGGAATACCATTATAGGGAATTCTTGATGCATGTTTATAATTGCCTAATCAGTAATTATGTCAGTGCTCTGGTTGATAACAGAAATAGGAAGCAATGTTATTGCAGTTACTCTGGTGCACGTCAGTCTACTTCAAAAATGGTCCTGTGGTATAGAAACAGAACTGTATGAGCTAAAGCACTCTGGTAAGCAGCTAAGGTAAACCTGATTCAAATCCAGTGAGATACAATGTAAAGCCAATTTAAAATGCTGTGGCAATATCTATTGCAAAAGCATATTTCTTTTGTGAGGGCTAGTTGAATTTACTGTCTTTTAACTGCACATTGAGAGTTCAAGCAAGCTCTTTTTCCTTTGACCCCCAGCTGCTCTACTCAAAAGAAGACCACAAGACTTTCATCCCACAGTCTGCTCAAGAGGAGCGGCTGTCTAGGACACAAGTGGGCAATTTCCCATTCTTTCCATTATGCGGAAAGACTTTTGCCCACCAGAAATCAACACTGGGCACCATTCACTATTGCTACACCATCTCCGCTACTTCGGAGTGTCCAGTTCATCATAGAACCTCACCCAGAAGCTTCATTTTAAAGCTTTTAGGATGTTTTAATCAGATGATTGATACATTTTGAAAGGAACATCTGGAAAGGGAAATGTTTTATCTTGTGGAAATGTCTTGTAACTACCTTTTCAATAAACGTGAAATGTTATTAATTACATCAAGCTAATTAGAATTACTATGTGTATGTGTGTTATTGTATATATACATACACATGTCCATACAGAGATTCTTAACAAAACAGCACTGAAATATATGAAAAAGAAAAAGAAGGCATACACATTTTTCATCTACAAAAATCATAAAATACAAGCAAATTTATCATATTTCCTCTTTTAGCCTTTCTCAAAAGTCTTCTCAATTCATATTTTGATAGTTCATATGTATCTACAATTCATTCAATCCAGTAGATTCAATATACATAATTAATGTACAAAGAAACTAAAGAACTATAGGAAGTTGTAAAAGGCATTGTGAAAACTGGAACAGAAAAAAAAGATCTCCAAATTTAAAAGACCAAAAGATCAAAGTCCAACACATCACCTGACCCTTTCTTAAAAGCATTTAATCACATGATAGTTTGTAATCTACAGAGCTTCCATCTCAGCCTGTGAATTTCTATGAGCCAGAGGTTTTTGATCCAGTTGGTAGTTATATAATATACTTCTGCAAATGTCAGGCTGCTTATTTGAAAGAATAATGCTAAAGGATTAATTCAAATTTTTGTTCAATTGAAAACTGTGTTCTAATTTCCACAGGTTATAGGTGGAAATCCAGTTTTATTTAATAGACGTGTATTTCAAGTTCAGCAACGAAGGAACTTATCACTGCACGAGTATCTGAGTATGGAATTACTGAAAGATGCTGGCATTTCTGTTCCATATGGATTGGTTGCACAGACACCCGAGGAAGCTTACAACATTGCAAAAAAAATAGGTAAATGACTAAAGGGAATATATACAATAAAATTTATAGGTTCATGCAGTACCCCGTTTTCATTCTTCAAATGAAAATACCAAAATCATGAGATTTGGGCCATTTTAAACATATGTGTTTATTTTAACCCCCATTCTAGAGTCTATCCATATGCACTTAGAGGTTAACTTAGAATAGCTTAGCTATTCTAGTAGATCAGTGGTTCTCAACCTTCCTAATGCCACGACCCCCGCCCCGCCCCCTCCCCGCGCGCGATGAGGTGACAAAGGGGGCGTGGCACCAACATGGCGGGCTAGCGCGCGCTTAGGTGATCCCTGTGAAAAGGTTGTTCGACCCCCAAAGGGGTCGCGAACCACAGGTTGAGAACCGCTGTAGTAGATGTTGGGAAGAAGCTATTGTAAATTTCAATAATACAGGTCTTCAGGTTGGAATTAATTGATATTAACAGATAAATGCTACTAAAAATTTTATATTAAGCTAATTAAAATTTTTAAATCACCTAAAAATTAAAAAATATTAATATTAAAAATCACCTAATTAAAAAAAATCTATTAAAAAGTAGTGCAGCTTTATGATAGAAGCTGTCTCTGCATAACAATCTTTATAATTGAGGTTCTTTACAGTTCAAGTGTTGATAGTGGCTGTTTATTATTATTTATCCTACCTTTGTATATATAACTCAATGCATACCCAATACTCCTTCCTGCTGTTTTCCCCACAGCATCAATCCTGTGAAGTGAGTTGGGTAGAAAGAGATTGACTAAAAGTTAAGTTTGATTAGGCGGTAGGGATTTTATTTTACTATATTTCATGATCAAGCATACTAATACAAATGTGAACCCTAATTGCTTTTTAATTGGGAATGATATCAAAAGGAAAGGCAGCAAACTTTTTGTTAACACTTTTCTTTATTCCACAAGCGCTAAAATATTTTGAGCATTTTTAATGCTCAAACATCCTACAACCCCATGCTGCTGTTTTAAGCTTATCTAGAAATGAAATGTTTGGTCTCAGCTGACTGTTTACAGAAGCATTTGTGATAGTAATCTCCTTTCACTAAGAGCTAGTGCACTTCTGACCTGTTTTAGTTAAAAAGCAAACAGCAAAGTTACATCTTGAGGAACAAGTTCATAATCTTATTGGAATCTTTTTTCAGCTGTATATTTTTCTAGCTTGACACCAAGGATATTTTACAATAATAAAAAGTTGATTTCATTTTTTTCATCATTATGCAGAGAATAGTTTCTGTCCTTGAATGCATTATTTTGTCACTGATTTTCAAAACTAGATGTACAATTGCCATAAATTAAAAGATGTCATGCAATTTTTAATATTTAAATTAAGACAGTTCTTGCCTTGTCCCTTTTTATTCTAGGTGCAAAGGATCTTGTTGTAAAGGCACAAGTTTTAGCAGGTGGCAGGGGAAAAGGAACATTCGAAGGTGGCCTTAAAGGAGGAGTGAAAATAGTTTTTTCGTAAGTTAAATCAATAGATGAATGCTATTTTAGATTTTAGAAATTACTACATTCAGACATTTTCTTGAATTATTTCAATATCAAAATTCTAATCATGTTCGTTATTTGAAAAATTGACTGTAAGAAGAGCAATGCTAGATATGATCTATGTAGTTCTACATTTGGAATCCAAGTGGCCAGATAATGCCTATGGGATGTTTACAGAGGAACCTGGACAAATCTTTCCACTTGCGATTCTAAGTAACTGGTTTTAAGAGATTCTCTGAACCTAGTAATTAAAGTTTATATCTAGTCCCAGCAGCCTCATCCTCCATCTGTCCATAATAGAATGCAATTTTTAAAAATACAGTATTTCTACTTTCCTCTATCTTTAATACTTTTTTTTTTTTTTAGTCCAGAAGAAGCAAAAGAGATATCCTCAAAAATGATTGGAAAAAAGTTGTATACCAAACAAACAGGAGAAAAGGGCAGGATATGCAATCAAGTATTTATTTGTGAACGCAGATATCCCAGGAGAGAATACTATTTTGCCATAACCATGGAACGGTCATTTCAGGCAAGTGCATCTGCTGAGTACAGACAGTTACCCTGTGAAAATACTTTGCTACATAAAAATCTTTTTCCATAATCAATCATATAATTTCCAGTTTTCTTTAATATACTTTTATATTAAGTAGCCCCGCTCTATATGGAGCTGCCCTTGAAGAGCATCCAGAAGCTCCAGTTGGTGCAAAATGCAGCGGCCCACATGGTTTTGTGCAGACCTTGGTGTGCACATGTATCACCTCTACTGCGGGAGCTGCATTGGTTCCGATTTGCTTCCGGGTGCAATTCAAGGTGCTGGTTGTCACCTTTAAAGCCCTTCATGGCTTGGGACCAGGTTATCTGAGGGACCATCTCTTGCCAGTCACATCTACCTGACCCACCAGAGCAGGGAAGCAAGGAATATTGCGGGTCCCATCCCCTAGGGCAGGGGTGTCAAACTCAAGGCTCGGGGGCCGGATCCGGCCCGCGGGGTGCTTAGATCTGGCCTGCGGGGCTGCCTTGGAAACAGCAAAGGACCGGCCCATGGTGCCTCTGCCAGCGAAAACAGAGCTCGGGTGGGCTGCACACGGCCCTCCCGAGCTCTGTTTTCGCTGGCAGAGGGCTGCAGGAGGCCGTCGCAGCCAAAAACGGAACTTGGGAGCCCATTTTCGCTGGCAGAGTGCTTGGGCACTCCCAATATGAGTGACAGGCACCCCCAATATGAGTGACGTTGAGCTGGCCATGCCCACCCTGGCCACACCACCCCGGCCCCCCGAGGTAAAACCCAACCCTGATGGCCTCTCAGTGAAATCGAGTTTGACACCCCTGCCCTAGGGAGATACACCTGGTGGGACCCAGAAGAAGGGCCTTCTCCGTGGTGGCTCCCTCTCTGGAACATCATTCCTCCAAAGAGTAGAATGGCCCCACTCTAACACTCTTCCGGAAGGCTCTGAAGACCTGGTTCTGCCAGCGGGCCTGGGAAACGCAGAGCAGGATGGAGCCCATAAAATGGCTCCTGTGATGTGTTATCCCCAGGGTGGGAGGTGGGGGGTTATTATATTGTTTTATTTATTATGTGATTATTCTCTTTTATTAGTTTCATTGTTCATATGAGGTTTCATATGAGGTTTTTATATTCCTGTAAGCCGCCTTGAATAGGTGGCAATATAAATTTCCTAAAATAAAAATAAAATAAATAAATAGTATAGAATTAAATATAATAAAAATATTAAAATGATAACTTGCTTGCCACTTTTGGGTCATGCCTTGTAAAGAATTTGAAGGCTAATTGGATATTTGGAAATATGTGGGTAGAAAGTATTTGTCCTCTGGATTAAAACATTTTTGCATAAAATGAAAACTCTTAAAGCTGCTTGGAATCCTTACCTGTATGTACTGTACTACAAGTTGATACCAGACACTTATTGTCTTTGACAGTCAGCTTATATAAAAAATCCATAAATGATGCATTTTTCCTACAGGATTTCTACTACAGGGTTTTTGATTTAACAACAAAGAAGGCTGGAATAGTTATCAGAATTTAAAATTATGTGGCTATCACATTTATATCAATAAACTTCTTTTACTGATTTGTCTTCCACTCAGTCACAAGTATTCACCCTCATTAGTTACCATTAATATATAGCTCTATTTTCTGGAAGCCTATTAAAAAGCCTTTGTTCTAACCAGAAGCTAAACAGAGTATGAATGTGGTTTCTGGTTTTAAACAGTACTAATATAGTACTAATTTGCTAACACATTTCCTCTTTTCAGGGGCCTGTTCTCATTGGCAGTTCTCAGGGTGGTGTCAATATTGAAGATGTGGCTGCCGAGAATCCTGATGCAATCGCGAAGGAACCAATTGACATTGTAGAAGGCATTAAAAAAGAACAAGCCATCAGGGTAATGAACTGGCCCTTTTTGCTCAGTGACAGCACGTGTATAACATAAGTGGTGCAACCTGTTGAACTGATAAAAATATATTGGATGGATGCCCAGGGAAATGTTCTATGGGAAGGAAGGTGCAATATAGATTGTTGTAATTTGTCCTTAAATAGAATATGTTGATACAATGTATGGCATATTTTGTTTTGCATGTGGGCTTTGTTGCATAACATCCTGTTCTTTGACAGAGATGCACTGTGGGAATTTCAAGAATATATTAAATGTTTTTAGTGCCATCATTATTTTTGTAAGTTCAATAAGAACTAGGTCTTCGGTCCATCTATCTTAATGTCTACATTAATTAGCAGTTTCATCAGTGTCATAATTCACAGGCTCTCAATATATTTTTAATGGAAGATGTGCATGCATTCTGGAACTTTTTAAAAATTCATAAAAATTTAAATTTAAAAATAATTGAATTAGGAACAAAAACAAAAATGTTAGTTTATCTTTGTTTGGTTTGTTAGTTACACAATGCTTAATCAAAACTATACTACAAGTGGATTTCTATTTTTTTCCCCCCAAGAGGAATGACTGGATGTTCACTGAGGATCACCGCACAAATTTACAGAAGGAAGGGCTTCATGCTTTACATGTGAATCAGCGGTGGGTTGCTCCCGGTTCTGCCCGGTTCTTAGAACCGGTAGCAGCGTCGGTGGGAGGCTCCGCCCACCCGCCCGGGACAAAACCGGTAGTAAAGGGTTTTAGAACCCACTACTGATGTGAATGTATTGCTTTCATCAGGGTTTTTCCAAAAAATTTGAAATGTAACAAAAATTTTGGCAATATGGTTCATCTGTGAGGAGAGCAGAGGGTCCCTCACTACAGATAACACTTATTGTTGAGTGTCCCAGATGTATGCTGTGCATATTTATTTGTAATATAAAATAATACAGTATTTGGTTTCTTACTATCTTCCTCTTTTATTTTCTTTTTAGCTAGCCCAGAAAATGGGATTTCCTGCTAATTTGGTAGATGAAGCAGCTGAAAATATGATTAAGATATACAACCTTTTCATTAAATTTGATGCCACTATGGTAGAAATAAATCCAATGGTTGAAGATTCAACAGGGATTGGTAAAGTACTTTCTCATGGACTTCTTTAGTATGGTGACATATAAAAATCTTAAGTTTCAGTATCCAATTCTAGTTTCACTAAAAAGGAAATTATGAACAATAAAACTTACTCGGGATATCATGGTATGATGGAAGGACAATGTTTATGTCTGTATTGCTACTCAATCTTCACAATGGTACTCTTGTAAAATGTTATATATCATTATATTATCAATCTATGGTTTCTTCAGCAAACTATGCCACATTTTTAAAAAATGTTCATCATAAGCATGGAATCTTTAAAAGCAAATTATGTCAAATTAATGCTGCCTCCTTTTTTTGTACATCATAGGAGTCTTATGATGTAATATATTTCGATTTTGGCAAGAATGTTATACTCTTTTTAACAAATTAGTAAAATATAGAGAAGGTTGTACTATTTTATGAAGATATTTATCTGTCGTAATTGTTTGATAGTATTTGCACTGAATGCTCCTCAGTGAGTCTGATCTATTTGGAAGAAGTGGTGACAAATGAGATGCAATTTAGTGTTTACTAACTTTATATCAGTTTTGGATAAAGAAACCGAGAAGATGCAGCACAATAAGGATGGGTACATGCATAAAATGCAGAAAGATTCTAGAGTTGTAAACCAAATCTAAATACAGATCAATTTCGTATTAGCATTATACAGCAGCTAAACTGGCAAGACGCACAGTGTCCAATTCACAAGGAATAATGGTCACGTTATCACTTTATTCTACTTTGGTCAGAGCTCACCTGGAATTCTGTGTTCAGTTGTAAACACTACAGTTTAAGAAGGATGTTGACAAATTCTCTGGAATGTATCCAAAGAAGGGTGATGAAGTTGATGATGTGCTTGGAGACCAAATACTATGAGGAAAGGTTGAAGGAGTTGGTATGTTTAGTCTGGAGAAAGGTCAATGAAGAGGTGACATGACAGCCATCTTCAAATATTGAAAGCTGCCGCAGATGAAGGAATCAATTTCTTGGCTCCAAATAGTGGGACTAGAGTCAGTGTGTTTAGTCAATCCCCCCCAAAAGGGAAGGATTTAGATAAAACTCCTCTTATAATTGGTAAGCATTTGAACGCCTAAAGGTTGCTGACTTACAATAATCCCTCACCTTATTCCATGTTTATTAAAATGATAATGAGTTTAATGTCCTCTAGAGGTGCCCTGGTTCCCCACTCTCATCACTGAACTAAACCTTAGGAGAATAACCTGATGTTACAGGCTGTTTGTTGATGAAACAGACTACCTCCAAAAGGGATGGATTCTAGATCTACATATTTGAATTCAAGCATTGACGGCTATCTTTAGTGTTCTTCTACTGTAGTGCATTGATGCCCTTCTAATTCCATGATTCTTTGAATTCAGTCATTTAGAAGTTAGCCTACTTGGGTCTCAGAGTATTGTGGGATACAGAAAGAGGAGAGTGGCTGGAATCTTGACACAACCTTGCCCAGTATTTTTTTTAATAAAAGGTTAAAAACAAACAAAAATTCAGAACAATTTAGAATGTAGAAGGCAGACATGTTACACTGACTTATATTAGATCACAAAGAATGCAGTTTTCTGTCATTTTGCAGAACTGCATTTAGTGAGGGGGAAAGGGTAGTGTGACATCACACCTAACTTCCAGAACATATTTTTCTAGGAGAGAAGTTTAAGTTTTAGTGCTAAGGGGTCTAAACACAATTTGTTTATCTTCCAAGTGATGTGTATGGACGCAAAGATAAATTTTGATAGCAATTCGGCTTATCGTCAGCAGAAAATCTTCGACCTGCAGGATTGGACCCAGGAAGATGCGAGAGACAGGGATGCAGCAAAGGCAGATCTCAATTACATAGGATTAGATGGAAGCATTGGATGCCTGGGTATGTTTTGCTCATCCAGTGTAGGAAGCTCAAAACACGGGTGCTCTGAATCGTAGTGATTCTTTTTTATCCTCACCCTTTGTCTTTCTCTCTGCCCACCCCACGTTCATTCTAGTGAATGGAGCTGGTCTGGCAATGGCTACAATGGATATAATTAAACTTCATGGAGGCACTCCAGCAAATTTTCTTGATGTCGGAGGTGGTGCTACAGTGCAACAAGTAACTGAGGCCTTTAAGCTTATAACTTCAGATAAAAAGGTATGAACAGAATCTTTGATTTATTTCATTGTTTTTTCTTCAAAACTCTGAGCTGAGGGACCCAAATGCTAGTGTATCATAAATAAGGACTTTTTTTTTGTCAAAATACCTATTGAGTATTTATAGATAGCATAATCTCACATGCTATATTCTCATATTCAGAAACAAGTCTCAAAAAGCTTTCAGTATGCTGTCTACTAAAAAGTGTGCACCGGCTTATAGTCTTGTGTAGAAAAATCGTATTACTGTTTGTTAATTGTTAAAATCTTAATCTGAATATTTGTAAGACATTCACTATTTTCACTTGTGCATGAAATCCCCTCTGTGAGGAAGCCAGTTTTGAAGTTGTTCGTGTCCTTGTTTTGCCAAGGCCTTTAGCTAAATGCAAATAAATTTCTTTTATCTATAAATTTCTATAGTGTAATGGTAAAATGTATACATCTGGCTCCCTGGCAGCTTCCTATTCAATGACTGACTAAAGCTAGTTATGCTTAGCTTTCATTAATTTGTTGTAGCCTCTGCTACCTGCTAAACCTTTCTAAATCTAAATAGATGCTCATTCTTCCATATCATCTATATACTACTAACACTCTCGATCCCATAACCTTTAACCGGGCAAAGTTTAACGGTGAGAACAATCAATCAGTGGAACACTTGCCTTCAGAAGTTGTGAGTGCTCCATCCCTGGAGGCTTTTAAAAAGAGACTGGACAGCCATTTGTCTGAAATGTTATAGAGTCTCCTGTTTGACCAGGGGCTTGGACTAGAAGACCTCCAAGGTCACTTCCAACTCTGATATTCTTTTCCATTCTATAAAATGGTGATCATAGGGCAAATATTTTCACACCAAGCTATTCAAATGGGCTAACTTGCAGAATTTGTCCAAAATCTGGGACCCATAACATCCATGGAATTGAAATTTGGCAAACTTTATTAAACATATAAAATATTTTTTTAAATTACATTCATAAAATATTTCCTGTGCTAATGTTTGACTATGCTATACAGTTCAACATGGGCTGTTTTACAGGCAGACACATCTCTGAATGTATCCCAGCTTTTCCAGTGAAGACAGTACAGATAGTCCTCAACGTACGACCACAATTGAAGCCAAAATATCTGTTGCTAAATGAGTTTTGCCCCATTCTACAACCTTTCTTGCCACAGTTGTTAAGTGAATCACTGCAGTTGATAATTTAGTAACATGTTTGTTAAAGTGAATCTTACTTCCCTATTGACTTTGCTTATCAGAAGGTTGCAAAAGGGGATCACCTGATCCCGGGACACTGCAGCTGTCATAAATACGAGTTAGTTGCCAAGCGCCGGAATTTTTATCATGTGATAATGGGGATGTTGCAATAGTTATAAGTGTGAAAAATGCTCATACAGTAAGTCACTTTTTTCAATGCCGTTATAACTTTGAACAGTCACTAAATGAACTGTTGTAAGTTGAGAACTCCCTATACATTAGAAATTCTGTCACCCTTGAAGGCATTGAGGAATCTGGTAAGGAAATAAATCTGTAAGGATGGCCCAAGGGGTCACGGGTTGCCTAGCATCCTATAAACTCACCCAGATACTTATAAAATGCTGTGATTAGCCCCATGAATCTCTGTCAGCAAAAAAGAACTCTTTTGAATAGCATGGTCTGTTGCTTTGCCTAAGAGTCTGCTGCCTAATTGACTGAATTTTTTCTTTCTGCTGCAGCCCCACTTTAACGCATCATCACAGTTTAAGAGGGCTTCTCCAAGAGCTTTTTGGCATTGCAGTCAATAAGCAACTCAGTTTTACTCAGCCCTCCTTGGAGAACAGATAGGCCACTTTATCCCTCCAGGAATTCACTCAATTTATGGTTTTTAGAAATCCACTATTGCTACACTAGTTGCCATAGGATAGTTATCCAATACATTAAATATTTGAGCATTGGACACTATCTAGTATGTGTCAATTTATGTGTTATATCAATTTACATATTGTAACCACGAGTCATAATCATGATTCTGAGCAGCAAACACAAGATTAGAAGCCAAGAGACCAAGAATAAGTAAAAACAAAGAACAAAACACAATAATAGCACAATGGCACCCATTTAAACTGTTAGTAGGGAATACTGTGGGTCATGTTACTTGAAAAGGTTGCAGTGGCATCATTTTAAGGTTGCTAAATGTTATACAGTTTCCTCTAACTATCTCTCCATGTTGCCAAAATATAGACATGTATTTTGCTAACAAATTGTATTTCCAAAATTAGTTTAGGAAATATAGATTATTGACATATAATTATCTGTCTTAGAAACCAGCAATGTACTAATAATTTTCTGTTCTCTCTCTCTCTCTCTCTCGCTCTCTCTCGCTCTCTCTCGCTCTCTCACACACACACACACACAATTTTTCTAGACAAAAATTGTTGTTTCACTGCTTGCTGCACTTCATTAAAATTTAAAACTTCTTTCAACAGAGCTTTTGTCAGTATTACCTATTTTTGGCAAGCCAACTTTTTAAATGCTTTTAAATTTCCAATTTCACCTTATCTCCAATGTCAGTCTATTTGATGCTTAGTTTATTTTTAATTTTAAGTTTGAATATCTGTAGATTTTTCCTAAGAAGATTCATATCCTTGCTTTAACTATTGGCACCAAACATTATTTTCTTCCTTTTCTAGTTCTACTAGAACTACAATCTAAATAATCTACCTATACTATTGATTTGCTGCATATGCCAGAGCTCTCTAATTAAATTGAAAATGTATCACTAATATTTACAAACTTCCAGTTCTAAGAGCAGTGAAGAAACAATAATAAAGTACCAACTTCTTTTTGCAAGAAGTATATGGAGCTAGTCTGGGTCCTACTTGAGCTTTCCTGGATTGATAATTGTATGCTAGGTCTTTGAATTTTTTTTTTTATTTGTTTAAGTAAGCATGCCTGTCTAAATGTGAATATGGAATTAGCATTTCATGTGTAATTGTAACATTTACTCTCTGTCAGAATAAAAGACTTGCAAAAGATCTCCTCCCCAATTTCCTTGAGTCTGGATAGCCACCTTGCTTTAAGGAGGAGGAATCCAAATAAATAATAACTTTTAAAAAGGAGCAACTTGAATCTTTTAAGTCTATTCCATTATGTAGAAATCAACCCATTCCTACCATGGTG
Source organism: Thermophis baileyi (assembly GCA_003457575.1). Taxonomy (NCBI): domain Eukaryota; kingdom Metazoa; phylum Chordata; class Lepidosauria; order Squamata; family Dipsadidae; genus Thermophis; species Thermophis baileyi. Next base: position 2,936,780 of record QLTV01001119.1, read on the forward strand.
AATGATAGATGTATGAATATTCTACAGAGAGTTATTTAGTTGCTTATGTTCCAAAAATTGATTAAAACAAATTGTTTTTATATAAATTGGAAAAGCTTTAAGAATATTTACTTTTAACAGTTTTTCAGCTTATGATGACATGTATTACTTATTTACATAGGTTCAAGCTATTCTAGTAAATATTTTTGGTGGCATTATGCGGTGTGATGTGATTGCCCAAGGCATAATTATGGCAGTAAAAGATTTGGATCTAAAAATACCTATTGTTGTACGGTTACAAGGTAAGCATTCCAAATATAGCTGAATCCAAAACTCTGTTAGTGAATGACCTCTTTGCTTTTTGCATCCATCCATTGACAGTAAAAAAAAAAATCTTAATACCTATTTAAATATTAACATTCGTATGTTAAACAGCTACAGTAGTGGCCAAAATTGTGGAAACCTTTTTGGGAAAAGTGTACAGTATTTTTGAGGTTTGATGGCTAATAACACCACCTTTTTTTTGGAGTAGTACCATAAAATTAATATATCCTCTGTCCAGGTAACATGGGTTTTAGCCCAGTTTAGTCTTTTCAACCTTTGAGAGATAAAAGTGGCTTTTTCCGTGGAATTCTAGATTTTAGGCCAAATTCCTGCAGTCTGTGCCGAACAGTCCTTGAACTCAACTTCACATTGCATTGCGCCATTTCATCACCCAGATGATTTTCTTCTGTCACATAGGCACAATCTCTTAATTCTTCTATCATCACTTGCTGTTGTGCACCTTTTCCTGCCTTTACCAGTGTGGTTTTGTAGTGACTGAGTCTCCTTATACCTCTTCAAAAACTTAGAAATGCCACCTTTGGTTAAGTTTCCACCAATTTTTCTTCTAATTTCTTTATAACTGTAGCCTTGTTCACTTAATAATACTATTTTACATTGCTTTCTGGGCGACCAGTCAACTCTTTGCACCATTACTTTAATTTTATTACATTTTATAAGCTCACTAAATGAAAGAACACAAAACAACCCAACCAACTTGATAGCGATCACATAACACACTGACAACTGTTCTCCTCTCAGCTTCAACACATGGCATCAATAACAATCCTGTGATCTGATTGGCTCATTGCCAAAACAAGATGACACCTGATTGGCTCTCTAAACACTCATGCTCATTGGCTACAATCAGATGAAGGAAAGCTACCTGATATCAACCTAAGCAAGTTGTGCTTCCTTTTTCTGGTTATTTGGCTATACCTTTTCATAGAATACAGATAATTGAACAAACTTTGTTGCATTACTTTCTTGATTAAATTATCTTTCCATTGATATATAATTTTATGGTACTACTCCTAAAAAAAGTGGTGTTATTAGCCATCAAACCTCAAAAATACACTTTTCCCAAAAGGTTTCCACAATTTTGGCAATTGCCTTAGCTCTCTACCACATGCAGTATTGCACTCCGTTATCCACCCACTCCCAATATCCTTGCTTTGTAAAGAGCAGTTACCAAGTGAGATCTGGTTATGCTTAGAAACATACATGTCCGGGGGGAGGGGACAGGCACACTTAGTATTGAACTGAGAACAATGGAAAATTCTGTTCTATTAGGAATTTTCCACTGTTCATGTTTGAGCCTGTTTCTGCTTGTAGACAGGTAGAAGCTTTGTTCTCAATCAAGCTGTTGGTTATTGGCCTGTACCTAAAAACTAGGCTGGAATGATAATAAAGCAGTTTAATTCAGAAATGCATTCTTGACAGAGGTTTGACATTAAAGTCAACTCCTAGAGCCTTAGAGGCCTATAAATTATGGGAAAAATCAGTAGGAAGGAAGGAATGGTGTGACAGCTGAATGTTGTACATTATTGAAATTGAGAGAAGTAATATTGTAATCCTGAAACAACCATATAATTGTGCAGGTACACGAGTTGATGATGCCAAAGCTTTAATAACAGACAGTGGTCTGAAAATACTTGCTTGTGATGACTTGGATGAAGCTGCTAAAATGGTGAGTGAAAAAGTTTCCATATACTTTTGCCACTGGTTCTTAACCATACAGGTACTCTCAACAGTTGTTACATAGATTGTTAATAGGGACATGTATAGGGACAAAATTTCATATACCGGTACTTAAGAAATTCAGACTGTTGTAGAATTTGTATAAATGTATTCAAGCTTAGTTCGTATATATTTACTACTTAATCTTCTCATTTGTATAAAGTTCACTATATTACCGTATTTTTCGGACTATAAGACGCACCGGTGTATAAGACGCACCAAGATTTCGAAGAGGTAAGTAAGAAAAAAAAGTTTTTGTCTTCCCCCAGCCCCCAGAAGCATTCTGCAGGCCTCTCAAACCCTCTGCGCGCCCCATTTTTCGCAAAACGGGCCCGTTTTTCACCAATTTTTGCAAAAAACGGGACGCGCAGAAGGTTTGGGAGGCCTGCAGAGAGCTTCTGGGGGCTGGAGGAAGGCAAAAACACCTGTTTTTGTGAAAAACGACCCGTTTTTTGGCCAAAGCGGAGGCGTTTTTGCCTTCCCCCAGCCCCCAAGAGCACGCTGCAGGCCTCCCAAACCCTCTGCACACCCCACTTTTGTGAAAAACGGGCCCATTTTTCGCAACTCTTGGGTTTCAGTGCCCTGATGACCTGTCACCAGTTACAGATAGGAACATCAAAATCTTTAGTGGGTTTTTGTGTGTGTATGTGTGTGTGTAGATCAGAAAGCCAGCCACAGAATCATAACTTTCAAGATGATTTGTGTGGAACTGAAAATATCTGAAGAGTAAAATCAGTTTGGATAAGACTGACATGGTAAGATGAAGAAATTATATGGATAGAGAGGAAGAACAGATGGATCTCTGATGTTGAAACTGGCATCTCTGATTATAAGAAATATAATTTATGAGCCGTGGTGGCGCAGTGGTTAGAGTGCAGTACTGCAGGCTACTTCTGCTGATCACCAGCTGCCAGCAGTTTGGCAGATCGAATTTCACCAGGCTCAAGGTTGACTCAGCCTTCCATCCTTCCGAGGTCGGTAAAAATGAGGACCCAGATTGTTGGGGGCAATATGCTGACTCTGTAAACCGCTTAGAGAGGGCTGTAAAGCACTATGAAGCGGTATATAAGTCTAAGTGCTATTGCTATTGCTATAATTTGAACTTAGATATAGATACCATGACTATATACACATTTCAGAAAACCACAGGGAAGCCACTGGTCAAAGATGGCCATCATATTGGCCTAACCTGTCCAAATTTGCCAATCTCTTTGATGTAGTTACTTTACTGAATCTGTTTAGGTACCTACCTAAAAGGGGGCGGGGGTTGGTTTAAGGCTATCTTTCAGCTTGGCAATAACTTGAGCTTGATTGAAAAGTGGGCTTACAACTAATAAAGGCTCACTAATATTGCATGTAGGATAAAGTATGTATTGCCTCAACTTTTTCTGAAGAGATTATCTCATAGTAATTTCTGTTTTGTCTTCCAGGTTGTGAAACTTTCTGAAATAGTGACCCTAGCAAAACAAGCCCAAGTAGATGTTAAATTTCAGTTGCCAATTTAGTCCAGTATGTAGTTAATATCTTAATCCTTCGTGTTTTTTTCTCTGAAATGCTTTTCTTCTCCCCTTTCCAACTTTTATGTATGTCTGCATTTGATGTGTAGTAGTGTTAATGACCACATACAGGTTTCACTTTTCTATGAATAGAATGTTTATTGTAAAAGAATGGTTTGATGCTGATTACTTAAGTTACAGATCTTAGTTCCTTAAATTTCCAAATGCAAACTGAGCAGTTCTTAATATCTGTATTGTAAACAAAAAAATACGGATTTGTTTTTTCCAAATATAAGTTTGATGTGAATAGGATTTTCCCTTTGCCTCTCTGATAATTAACCAAGTGATAAGGACTGTTGAGAGTAGATATGAGCAGTTACAATTGCAGCATTCAACAGCCGTTGAGAAATAATTCAGGAAGCACAAAAATATTAAAATATTATGATTGGCATATACTGGTGATGCATTACATATTGAAGATATTTATATTCTGCAGTACACTGAATAAATGGAGCATCTCACTTAACTAGTTATGGACAGTGTATGTCTCCAGTTATTGTTTTGTAATAACTACTCCTTGAACAGAGTAACTTAACCACTACAGGAAATACTGTAACACTTAATTTTTAATTTCTGGTACCATGGAGTTTCCTGTTTGTAAACAAATAAAATTTATTTATCTTAGTGCTAAGCAGACATGATATAAAGTAATAAAGTTTTTAAAAGCTCAGCATTGTTCTTAGTCTTATTTTTCAGCATCCTTTCATTTAAACATTGCAATGAAATTTGCAAGCAGATAATTTATCCAACTATAATGGGATTAGAGCCTCAGTTCTCTGGACCTCCTTTAAGTTGACTTTGAATTTAACAGACAGTTTTACTAGGACTTCACCCCAAATAATAAAGTCCTTTGTTTGCAAAAGCAGCACAGACAATTGATGTAATTAATGACACTTGTGTAAGTCTATAATTTTTACATCACTTCTATCAATATGTGTTATCTTTTATGAAAAAGATAAACCTAATATCAATCACCACCCTTTCAAGAATAGCCGTGTTTTCTACAGGCACTCAATATATTAACAGATTAACAGAGTTGGAAGGGACATCGTAGGTCATCTAGTCCAACACCCCCCTACCCCAGCAGGAAACCCTACACCATTTCTGACAAATGGCAGTCCAGTCTCTTCTTTAAAGCTTCCAGTGATGAAACTCCCACAACTTCTGAAGGCAAGCTGTTCCATTGATTGATTGTTCTCAATTATTATTATGAAATTTAAAACAATTAGTTCCTTTTAATAATTTAAACAATACAGTTAAAAGACGAAGAGAGGTAGATGCAAGCATTTTGTATTGACTTATCAGTACCTACATTACAATAACACAGTTAAAATCAGCCTCAAATATAAGATCTAGCAAGAGCATTAATTAAGCCTATAACGTGTGTAAGAAAGCAGCCAATGGCAAGTCTTTTAACTGTACTGTTTAAATTATTATCTTTGACATATTACAAATATGTCCATATGAGAAATGAAAGAATGAGAAGGAAACATTTCTTCAAATTTGTTCAAAATAAGACCTTATTAACCCTTATACATTTTTTTAAGAAAACAGTGGGATATGATAAATCACCTTTTGGGATGCCTATACCTGTTGATGTATGGGCACAGAAAAATATATATTTTTGCATTACTTCTCACCATTGTACACTGTGGTTTGGAGTAAACTGCAGGTGTCTCTTATGAGCAAAGCTAATACTTTGGGAAAGATCTTGCTCTTTTTTCACATTCCAATACTTTAAAAAAACAGGGATATTCCTTCAAAAATTTTGTTCTACCCATTGGCCCTTAAGGCCACATTTATACAAAAGATAGGGAAATCTGGGAGATAAACATTTAAAATGTATTGCTTGTCTTAGACCAGTGGTTCTCAAACTTTTTAATGGTGCGACACCCCCCCGTGACCCCCTGACCAGACGCCGCCATTTGGGTTCTTTTACCCTCTGCGCATGCGCAAAGCGTTCTGCACATGCGCAGAGGGTAAAAGAACCCAAATGGCGTCCGGGAGGGTGGGCAAAGTCTCCCGCTTCTGTAGCTACCGGCTGTCCGGCGACCCGCAGGCACGGCCGAACCGGGAGCATTTCACCCCTGCAAGTGACGGTGGCACCAAGATGGCGGGCTAACGCGCGCGGCGACCCCTGTGAAATGGTCGTTCGACCCCCAAAGGGGTCGCGACCCACAGGTTGAGAACCGCTGTCTTAGACCAAACATTTTAATGGGATTTTAAAAGCTATATTACGGTATATCGTTTAGAAATCTTTTCAACTTTTACGGGAAAGATTATGGGGAGCCTCATGGTTACAATATATGTAGAAAAGGAGGAAATTCACTTTATTTGATATGTACAGTATACTTTTATTTCCCCCCTGACTCCAGTAAGTGAAATAAGTGTTCACGTCTCCATAACAATAAGCTTAAGTCTAGGCCTCCAGACTCTTCCTCCAGCAGCATCTGAGAACAGTCATATAATAACTGAGAAATTAAATTCAGAAACAAGAGAGAAAGAGCTTTCCCAGACTATAGATCTGCTCTTTGGGGGATAATACAACGTCATCCAGAATGGATAAACTCAGACTTCAAACCTGTGCCTGATTTCTTACTGACCAGAAGCCTCTCCATCTTGTCTGGAAGTGTTGAGCTTTAGTAGTAGTCAAGGAAGTTGTCATTTGCCTTCTACAAATTGATGGGTTGAGACTGGTAATGTGAATGGACAAGGATCCACTCTTCTCAATTGGCAGCTAGTACCAACAATATGCTTCTTAAATATACCCACCAGCCTCTCAAACTGGGGGCCCTGTTTTCTCTCTCTTATGTTTATTGAATATAAAATGTTTATTTTTAGTAAACATAGCATAGATGCTATTTTAATTTTACTGATATATAGAATAGACGTAGACAATCTGATTAATGTGCTCCAGTATGCCGGTACTATATAAATTTGCTCTACTCTCGTAGCTGATCTCAACTCTGCTTCATTAACAAGCCTGGTGAGTGATGCTGAAGGGCAACTTAAAATACAGTGATTGGTGGATTACACTGTCAGCAGGAAAATGTCCACCAATTTTTGTCCTTGATGGGGGAAGAGGCGAGTTCAGATATCTAGAGTGGTGGATTTAGCAATTCAACAGAACTTGATTGCAGAGGGGCCAATAAAATAATAGAGTCTCCTCTCTGTTTTACTCAGAAGCCTTTACCCTACTGGATTACTCTTAACACCTGAACAACAGATGTGGGATGATGGAGATTGCACTCAAGGATCAGAAGTTCCCCTTTCCTGTTTGACATACAGTTTTCCCAATACACATAGCTGATCAGCATCTGATTCACCAAGAGTGGGCAGGCAGTGATGGTGATCACTCTAATCTATGTATTAAATAATGTACCTTAACTGCATAACGAGTTTGTCCAATCATAACCTGTGGGTAGCTGAGCACTCTTCTTATCAGCCTCTCCTCACATACACATGAAAGGGCTAGTAGGCAATGCACTCAGTGCTATCAACAGCAGTAAGCTACTGGTTATAATTCTTACTCACCCACATAGCTAGAGGCTAATGGTCAGAGTTCTGAGTCCTGTGGGCAGCTGCTGTCAGTTGGGTCTTCTTTTCCTACATGTGGTGACACAAGTAGAAAAAATGTACAATGCCAAGCCAGTCATTTGGGACTCTGAAGTCTGCATGCACTAGCCTCACAATGACACCTTTTGAAAGCAGCTGAGAGATGCTGGGGAAGATCCCCCAACTTCACCACCACGTCATTAACTTCAGACACACCACAGATCCTACATGTTCTGCCAATAACAAGGCTTCTGTTGAGTTGGAGAAAGTGGGAAAGAGCACTTCAGAGAAAATAAATGTTATGGTAGCTGCCGTCAGATACTGCCCGGTTAGGAGAGGAAGACTGTGTCATGCACAGGTGTCCTTCAAGAAGGGTTAGATAGACAACCTCAAGCTGAAGTTTTATGGTTGTATAGAGGTGCTCAGGTAGTTGTTTTCTATATGCTTTTTTTCAAGCAGGCCGAGTTAGTTGTTTGTAATCCAAAAAGCATGCAAAGATAATTCCTTTTCTTGAACAAATTATTTTCTATACCATCAAAATTAGCCTGCCTCCCAATTAACACTATTAACAATGTAATATTCAACTTTCAATTTAGAGCTAGGATGTGATCAATTTGTTGAAAGGAATAATCTGATGTTTGCCCATTATATGCAATTCCTAGCTTCTTTTTCATAGAAGAACCTACTTTATTACAGGCTGCTGTTATCAACAGCTGCTCTGCAGGATATCCTGTGGGAAATGTTTTTTTTTTTTAAAGTATGAATGCCTCACATTGATACATATAAAACTGCAACATGTAAAAAAAATTCCAGCTCTGTTCAGTTTATTCTCCTTCTGCCTTTGCCGTATGTAACGTCAAAAATAATGTGACGACTTATAAAGAAACAGGACAAAAGAGAATTCACTTCCATTTTTGCTAGAAACTATTTTGAACCCCCTTTGGAAATTTATTTTCTCCGTGCATTATAATTTTTGGGGATGATTATCCAGAGATCATTCTTCCAACATGATTCACCTTAAGGACAAAACCAACAGAGGGAAATATGAGTGGAGCAGCTGTAAAGGACAAAGAAGACTTAACAGTCAAGGAAACACCGTTGCTGTAAGAGGGCAGCTGAGGAGTCTGCAAAATGCATTTGATTCATGCAAACTGGAACTAAAGAATATCATGCTAGCAAATACAATGAAAGATAAAATAAATCAAGGCACAGCATTAATTTAATAGAGGGGATTTTTCAAATACATTGTAAATGTTTTTCTTATAGCATTTTTCAGAATGATAGCATTAAATAAGTATATGGTATTTAATAAGTTCCATGATAGGACAAAATAATAATTGTAACTAATTATTTCAATATTTTTAAATTGTCAGTTACATGATTAAAATGTTTTGGGGGAAGATCGCTATGACTAAAAACATTGGAGGAGGATGGATTGCTTTATCTTTTCCTTAACATTTTGAAATTGACTGTAATTGTTCAGCAAGACTCATTGTATATAATAATATCAAATTATATATGAAATTGAAAAATTGAAAATCATACAGTCATCTGAACAACTGTCAGTTTTCTTTGTAAAATTTTATTTCCTTTTTGGCACTAATAACCAATATAGAGCTTGATGGTAATAAAACAGCTGCAATTTGCATTTTTAATGGTATATACTCACCAGTTTCAGAATTTTTAGAAATGGATATTTTTTCTGAAGAATGGTCTGTGAACCTAATAGCACATTCCTTACTACAATTAAGCCAAGCTAGAAAATTCAACAGAAGTGTACTTATATCTGAAGAAATCAACAAGTCTTGTTTATGCAATGTGACTGCAGATTTTGATCATACAACGAACTGTTCTTGTGAAGGGAACCTGACTACATCATTGTTTCCTATTCTTCATGAGAAAAACTGGCCTGCTCTTTTAACTATTATTGTGATTATTATAACCATTTTTGGAAATATTCTAGTCATCTTGGCTGTCTCACTAGAAAAGAAGCTGCACAATGCCACAAATTATTTCCTGATGTCACTTGCAATAACTGATATGCTCTTGGGTTTTCTTGTCATGCCGATATCAATGCTAACTATATTATATGGTGAGTACCATTAACAGCCTTTAAAACTCAATATACTTTAATTGATTAATATGCATATTACAAGTTACTTTAATGTAACTATAGACTCAATTAAAAGAGGCTTTCTAAAAAATTAGAATTGTTGAACTAGAAGATGTGATGTCTGAAACCTTAATTCTGCACGATGCTTTCATTGTTTCTCAAATAATAGAGCATAGTTGACTACAAAACTCCCCCTACAGTCCTCATTCTGTCCTCACAGTTGTCTGAGAATTCTAGGAGTTGTAGTCCCAATGTATCCAAAAAGTACTAGATTGCCAAATATGTACACAATTTGATGGCTTGTACTTTTAAAAAATGAAATATTTGTATTGAACTTAAAAATCAGTAAGTACATCACTGTATATTTTAAACATGTGCAACATCTGTGGCATTTACTATTCAGATTTCATAGTTGAAGAATTAAGACTGCAAAATCATTAAATTTTAGACTAGACTGGTAATGGGACTAAGGACCACATCTCATCACTATGTGGGGAATCATACTTTAGGAGAAAAAAATTGAAGATGAGAATATCCACATAGTTATGAATTAAAATAAATGACTGTTGTATATTTATACAGCTAACTCTAACAAGTTAATGAAATTAGGTGTATCATTATGAAACTGTTTGTATATAGGTGCATGTGACACCGTTTTCAATGTTATCACTACTTTGGATAGCCTGATGAAAAGTCATGCAAGTTTTAAAAGATCATTGCCTAACTATGATTCATTTGCCAAAGAGTTCCTCAGTAATTAAAGGATAAGAAAGTAACCTTGATATAAAATATCAGGAGTATTTCACAAGCATTATAAATCCAGATGCTTCAGGCAGAATGTAGTGGCAAGGGTAATATCTGTAAGGTTGCATATGGCTTAGGAACTAATATTTGTTTGTTTGATTGAATGTTTATTAACTGCCCATCTTAGTGAATGACTCTGGGTGGCTTACATATTTAATATTTGAGGGAATGCTTTGTGCAGGATCGGGTGTCTGAGGCTTAAATTCCAAAGAAGAGCAACCCTCAATGCCTATGGCTGGGAGAGATATCCTATGTGAGGTCGCTCAGGCTTCTTGAGTAGGAAGAGTGGCATATGAATAAAGTAGAAACTATTAATAATGTAATTATGGAAAACTGATCTTGCATTTGTAGATTAGTTTGGAATATTTCACACTGTCCAAATGAATTTTTATTTTCTGAAACAGCATAGTGTTTGAGATCATTATGCTATCATTATGCATAGAGATCATTATGCTCTTGAAGTTAAAGTTCTCTAGCCAAAATTACAGCTTTCTATAATGTGCTTCAGGGATAAGTGAGAGAGAAGTTTTGAAGAGTGCTATGGACATATATTATTGCCTTAATTTTAAGAGAAATACAATGTCTGGTTTTGTGATGCTGTACTTCCCACTCTCAGAAAATAGCTGCAGGGTTATTATTGAAAGTGGAATACTGAGAAGAGTTTGTGCCATTTCTTTCTGCATCTTTTATATTCAATAACTATTGAAAGCATTGTAAAGATAAATTTTTTCAGCATGTGCACTTGTGTTTGTTCAAACAGACATAAAGTCTGTCTGTCTCTGCCTATATGTACATTGACAAGGCACAAAGAGATACACATCTGTCAACACTCACAAGAAGTCCTAAAATAAAGGTAGTCCTCGAGTTACGAATGTAATGGAGCCTGCCCATTACATTCGTAACCCGAGAATTCATAGGAGTGAATCGCGTAACTTGACCGCAATCACTCCCTCCTTTCGCCCATGCATTTGCTAATCGAATGCCTGGCTCGTTAAGTGCACGTAAGGTATCTCAGGGTGGGGAAAGCCATGGGGGGGGCCTAGTGATGGAATAGGCCACTTTCATCCAAGGCCTCCTACAGATACCTCATGCAATTGCTTCACACACACACACACAGCCTACCATGCCGGGTCACCACAGGCAGGCCTGTGGAGACTCACTTATCTTTTGAGGATCCAGCGGGCTGTCTCCTCTCCAACCTCTCTGTTTCTTTGCCTGCTCCTGGCGAGCGGTGAGAGTAGAGGGAGAGCAGGACGAGCGCACCCTGCTCGGCTTCTCTGACTCATTGAGGCTGCCTGCCACTTCTGGAGCAGTGGGCAGCCTCAGTGAGTCTCCTCCAAAGGCTTCCAGGCTCATGCACATTGAATGGAAGGCTTTGGGGCAGCAAAACCACATTGCTTCAAGTCTCCCACTGGTGTGCAAACACAAACTGGAAGCTTCTGCCCTGATCTCGCGGGACTTCAGGCACCCATTCTTTGCAAAAGCAGATGAGTGCCTGAAGTTGCACAAGATCATGGCCCCCAGAAGCTTCCAGTTTGTGTTTGCACGCCAACGAGAGACTTGAAGCTATGTGGTTTCACTCCCAGAGTGCAAACGCTTTTCCACTTCTGAGTCTAGAAGCTTCATTTGAGCGTCTATGGGGTTTTTTGAAGTGGTGCCCCATAGGCGCACAAAAGAAGCCGAGGAAGGGAGAAAAACGTCGCATCGCTGCCCAGGTGTCTTGCAAGCAACCCAAAGTGGTCCCGGGGCAGCGAAATCCCTTGCTTGAAACCTCCCATTGGCTTGCAAACGCTGTTCGCGCCGAGACTGGAACAGTGCAAAAGGCATTTGCAAGCTGATGGAAGGCTTCAAGCAAGGCAATTTCGCTGCCCCAAAGTCTCATTTGCTTGCAAGCGCTCTTCGGACGGATCTGGTACAGGCCTCGGTTCGCAGAGAACAGAGGCCTAAACTACTTTAGTACGAGATCACACGAGATCAGTAGTGCAAGAACACATGCTACTGATCTCACATTATCTCACACTACAGTACTTTAGGCCTGTGTTCTCTACGAACCGAGGCCTGCATGAGATCTGCAGCAAAAGATTTTGAAAACAGAGGCCTCCCCTCTGTTTGCAAAGCCTTTTGCCCCGGATGTCGTGCAGGCCTCGGTTCACAAGAGAACACAGGCCTAAAGTACTGTAGTGCGAGATCACACAAGATCAGTAGCGCGAGATCCCTCACTACTTTAGGCCTCTGTTTTCTGCAAATGTACTGAAGTAGGCAAAGGAACCGACGGCTCGCTAAATCATCGCAAGGTAAGTCCCAGCAGGATGGGGTGGGGGAATAGGCAGGGCGAATGCTGCAGGGCCTCTGCCGTCGTTCGTGTGAATGACGGTCGTAGTGCTGCAACATTAGTAATTTTGGAACTGGGTCATAAGTACTTGGGGGGAGGTTAGGTCGTAACTTCAAATGGTCGCTAAGTGAGCTGTCGTAATTTGGGGATTACCTGTAAAGTGGTGCTGAATGACACAAAACAATAGACCTGAGAAGGAATTTTTGAAACTGGATATCCGGAATAAGGAATCAGAGCTTTGGAACCTCTAGTCAGCCATTTGCACAGCAAACCACACCTGTGTTAATTGACAGTATCTCTAATAATGGATAGCCAGAATACTTATTTGGATACCCTTGTACATCACTTTAAAATTAAAAGTGAGTTTTGGTGCTTGCATTTACTAAACACTGCATTTGCAAATCATATATAGGGAATGTATAAAGATTTACATGTGCATTAATGTCTTTCATGTCAGTTCTCAGCCAACCAGGTGGTTACAACTATATACAAAAGAACATGTAGATTCACATCTCTACTCAAGAGATTGCTAACATCAGGACAAAGATTTCCTCATACATTTATCTATAAATACATTAAACAGCCAAGGGGACAACATCAGGGGTGAGTTCTAACTTACCTCACTGCCGGTTCGCTTCCTCCCGCGCCGTGTGGCCGCGCCTCATGGGCGTGTGCGCGCATAGTGCGCGCGCGCATGCACAGTGCCAAAAATTCCAAAAAAATCCCCCCCCCCCCAACAAAAACAGAAATGCAGG
>QLTV01001119.1:2950190-2981358 GCA_003457575.1 Thermophis baileyi
AATTGGCATAGTTATATACTGTACACAATGTCCCAAATGTGCTTTTTCAAGAGGCAACTGGACTTTTTGGTTTTTCTTTGAAGATGTTTCTCTTCTTTTCCGAGAAGCTTCTTCAGCTCTGAAGCGCTCCATCTCTGAAGAGCTGAAGAAGCTTTTTGGATGAGAAGCGAAACATCTTCAAAGAAAAAACAGAAAGTCCAGTTGCCTCTTGAAAAAGCACCTTTGGGACAACCATGACCTGGATGATGGAGAATCTCCATAGACATTTACTGTACACAATGGTCCTGATTTCTCATCCTCTTTTTCTTTGGGTTTGGATGGAGTAAGCTAAAAAGTTTTGATCTTTCACTTCTCATCTTTCTCCATCATCATTTTATGGAACATATATCCAACCTTTTGTCCAAGAGCTCAAGGCAACATCTTCAGATCTCCTTCCACCAACAACCTTGTGATGACCCAGCACGTTTCCATGATTTATGGAGAACTAGGGTTTCTCCAGGCCCATACCAGCATTTTAGCCACTATACCAGGGGTGGGTTCTAACTTACCTCGCTGCCGGTTCGCTTCCTCCCGCGCCGTGTGGCCGCGCCTCATGGGCGTGTGCGCGCATGCACAGTGCAAAAAAAAATTCTTTTTTTTTTTAAAGCCAAAAACAAGATGGTGACACATGCGCAGTGCCAGAAACTCGGCTTCTGCGCATGCGCAGAAGAAAATAATAATAATAATTTTTTTTTCAAAAAAATAAAATAAATAAAAAATTAAAAAAAGATGGCGGCGCCCACGGACCGGCACCGACCGAACCGGATCCGTGACGTCATCCTGACGTCACCAGTGGGTCGCTACCGGTTTGGGCGATCCAGTCCGAACCGGGAGGAACCCACCTCTGGACAACATGTAATCATAATGTTCTGTATGTTCAGTGAACTACTTGCTAAGCTTTCCTTTATTTGCGAACTTACTTTATTTCCATCATATAGCACTCAACCAACTTTCAACTCAAAAGAATCCTTAACCCCTAAGTCTTTATTTATTTTCACTCACTTCCTTTGTATATATACATAATCTATTGTATCCTTCATATCCTTACTTAAATCAATTTTACTGCAAAACATTCCAAAATTTAGGTATATTCATATTATCATACAATTTCCCTAAATTAACAAACGTACAATAAACTTCTTTTTCACATTCATATATTTTTCCAGTAACCTGCAGAAGAGCAAAAATATGGATTTCACAAGCCCTGCCTGGCCTAATGCTATGTTATACTTCCCACATTTTGCTCATTTACATCTTTTGGATCAGAACTCTACTATATATTGCTCCAGGTCCAAAATAATCCCCCTGTAGTTTTGCACTTGTTTTTGATACATTTCCCATTGTACAGTGGAATAATAGCAAGACACCTCGTACATGGTAAGCAGGTTGCCAAGCTACCTGTAAACCACACTGATATTTTACTATTTTTCAATTACATCACCTAAACCTATAGCATTATCATTTTTAACATTCTCACAGTATTTCAGACTTTCCTTTCGTTAATTTTTCTTGAATGCTAATCAGGGGTGAAATCCAGCAGGTTCTGACAGGTTCTGGAGAACCGGTAGCGGAAATTATGAGTAATTCAGAGAACCACCTCTGGCTGGCCCCAGAGTGGGGTGGGAATGGAGATTTTGCAATATCCTTCCCCCAGGAGTGGGGAGGGAATGGGGATTTTGCAGTATTCTTCCCCTGGAGTGGGGTGGGAATGGAGATTTTGCAGTATCCTTCCCCTGCCACACCCACCAAGCCACACCATGCCCACCAAGCCATGCCCACAGAACCGGCAGTAAAAAAAATTGGATTTCACCACTGATGCTAACATTTATACAAGTAGCCCTTGACTGAGCTGTTGCTAAGCAAGACATTTGTTAAGTGAGTTTTGCCCCATTGTACAACCTTTCTTACCACAGTTGTTAAGTGAATCACTGCAGTTGTTAAATTAGTAATAGTTATTAAGTGAATCTGGCTCCCACATTGCCTTGGCTTGTCAGAAGGCTGCAAAAGGTAATCACGTAACCCAAGGACACTGCAATCGTATGAGTATGAGTCAGTTGCCAAGCGTCTGAATTTTGATCACAAGACCATGGGGATGCTACAATGGTCGTAAGTATGAAATATGATCATAAGTCACTTTTTTTCAATGCTGTGGTAACTTCGGTCACTAAAAGAACGTAAGTGAAGGACTATCTGTACATTCTTTTCAGTTCCTGTCTTCACAGTCACTATCATTTCCATTCAAAATATTAATTTCAGAATTCCACCATTTCAAATAATTTTATTACTCTTATTTTTAATGTTGTTCAATCTACTGGATGTTCTCTGCCATGTGTATTTATGATTAGATTTATTCTTAAACCATTAAGTCAAAACCAACAGCCTTTATTCCCAGCAAGGACTCACTATGCTCCTTCACTTGCAATTGCTGAATGATTCAATCAATTTGCTTGCAATCCCTCATCTTTCTCCCATCTATCCATTCCTATCACTTAGCAGAATAGTTTTCCCCCCTGACTTACATTCATTATTATGCACAATTTTCTTCCAAACTCATCCTTGATTTATCTATTACACTACCATTACTCACATCTATCATCAAGCTGTTGGTTTCACATACATATCCATATATGTGTAACAACAGGTTTATACTTTGATATACAGTTTAGCCTTTTCATGTAAACTCAGGATGCAAATTTTTCAGTAAATGTTACCATTCTTTAGTGTTTCTCACTAGGCTTCTAAAATCTTATAACTGTACAGAATTTGTCATTGTAATAAAAACTGTGAAGTGTGATGTGCAAATTTAATCAACCTGTCTCATACTAATTGCTAAAAAATAAACTTCTATATAAATGGAAATAATTTTAGATGATATTCATAGATAATTTATTGGCTAATAAACTTAATTTGGAAAACCAAAATACACAATTCCAGTTACTTAGATTATAAATCAGTTTCAAATAAATGATTTGTCACTAGTTGATAAGAAAAAATGAGTCTTGCTTACAAGGTTTTATAGCATAATCCTAGGCATGAGTAGAAAGCTGTGTTGTGTTCTGCAGACTGATTATAAGAATAACACACAGATTAAGATCTGTGTATATATTAAATATATATAATACTTTTATCATGTCCTAATTCAAGTATTTATTTTAATCAAATTTTAATCAAATTAAATTTCTGGAGATTCTTTTTCCAAGTCCCTCATTCACTTGCTAAGGCATTTCTTTGCCTGGAATTTAGATGTATCTCTGTCAAGGCCCATGTTTGTCTCCACTGATTGAAGGACTGGTGTATGCAGGTCTTTGGGGAGAAACTTTAGCCCAATTAGTATGGACAGATAGACACCAATATCTTTGGAAGAAATAGTAATAGATGAACTGGTTACATTCACAATTTGTATCTATACTTGGCCTAGATGAAGCTTGGAAAGAGTCTTAGTTAAGAATTGTTTACGTCAATGTACAGAGAGATAAAATTTGTATTTCCCATCTTTGTCATAACAAGCTCTCTCTCTCTCAAACACACACTTTATTATCATTAGTATTTTTATCATCTTTTTTTAAATCACATATAAGTGTTTTCACATTGGCATTTTTGGATATTCTTCCAACAATGGTACTGTCAGGAAGGTGCAATGGTATTCTCTACTACTAACATCTATGTATCTATTCAGATTCTGAGACTGACACAGTAGTGCACATGTACTTCTGAAATGTCTTATTTTTGGAGGGTGCAGCTGGTCTGCCTTCTCATTAGAAGCTGCTTAGATCAATCTCACTTGGCAACTGTGCACTACCTTCTAAATGAGCAGGACCAGGAAGTTTCCAGAATGGTAGCCACATTTCAACACATTGCAATAAAAGCTGCAACCTACTGGATGTGAAGGTACTCTAGATATTTTTACTGCTCAAGTTGAGCAGTTTTTTAAATTGGATGTTTGTAATTTGTATACTTTTTCTGGTCTCTTTTTCTGGTCTACAACAGTAGTGTATATTTTAATAAATTAAAATTTAATTTGAATGGACTATAGCATGGTAGGGGAATGGTTGCAATAATGGCAGTAGAGAAAAAGAAGCCCTAAGTATTTATCATGAGAAATATTCATTGGACTGGTACTGGTGTCTCTTCCAATTTTATCTTTCTTTAATGACAGTTTCACTAGACTACCTTAAAAGCTGAAAACAGAGAAATTAGAAATTATATAAATACAATTACAATTAGTTTAAATGTGATATCAACACTGGATAGGGTTTGATGCACCCCCTCCCAGATTTAAGGAGGTTTTGGTGCAAACTGTACAATTTCAAAGAAGTTCAAAGATGGGAGGGGGAAGTACAAAGGCAATTGTATCATTAAAATTTAGCAGATCTGCTGCCATATCAGCCGCAGTGAAATCTAGACAACTCTGCTGGCTTCAGAATTGGATATGGGAGCCTCCAAGAGCCTGGAGGAATCAGCAGGACACGGACTGACCACTTTTAAAAATCTGTAGATGGATGAGGTAAAATATAACAACAGAAAATATGTTTCATATCAGTGAAATATAGATATAGCTTTCCACCTGCTGTACAGTTAATAAACACTCTCCTTGGTTACAGAATATAAATGGCCACTGCCCAGGAACCTCTGTGCTGTGTGGATTTATTTAGATGTGCTTTTCTCCACTGCCTCCATCATGCATCTCTGTGCCATATCTCTGGATCGCTATATTGCCATTCAAGATCCCATTCATCACAGCCGGTTTAACTCCAGAACAAAGGCCTTAGCAAAAATTGCTCTTGTTTGGACAGTATCAATAGGTGAGTTATTCAATCTTTATATGTTATGCTATCATCAGAGATTTTTACTTTCAGTAAAATTATATGTGCATCCTCTCCCAATCTCTCTCTAAAGCTATGCATTTTCACCTGGGGCCTTTTGATGTCTTTGATTGATGCCATATTCTCTATTGCATTTCATGGCTTTTTATTACTATTAATCCCATTTGGGCAATCAAAAATATTTTCAGCTCCATGCCACCCCAAGATAATTCAATTTGAACTAAATTGTCAATATTTTACATTGATTTCTCCCCCCAGAGGATTTAGTTTAAAAGCTCATGTGCTGCTACTGCTATTTTAATTCAAATGGAGTCTTCCCTTCAAACTACTCTTACTCATAAAGTGAAATGCAAATCTAAATAGATACAAAACAATTTATCAGGAAAGTGCGTTGTAAATTCACCACAGCTCGGTAGCTTTATTATCCCATGAACTCTTCACATGAAACAACACTGCTCAACAGTAGTAAGTGCTGCATGGGACAATGGCTGGAAAGACCAATTCCCTGATCAGTTAAACATTTGGGAGTCTTATTGCTTTCTGCTGTAAGTACCGTATATGGTTATCAATGAAGGCCTGAGACATAAAATTTCTTTATTGGGAACAATTTCTTTTTTAGTTAGCATGTCCTTTCAGAAGTAGACAAGGAGATACCCCCCACACACAGAAGTAATACAAGAAGAAAAAGAGGGTTAATTGCAGAGGTGTACTATTGAGAGAAAATTGGAGTAACTGTTGTTAGTTTATTCATTAAGTGATGTTCTCTTGAAGATGCAGTTTTGTGTGCTTGATTGGCATGTGCTTTACTGCAGAGCACTAGAACATTGTCTTTCTCTCTAGCTGTGTCCTGCATAGATAGCATTGTTTCCTTTTGCCATATATATAGAATGCATAAAAATAAAATATGCTGCAAAACCAAAATAGCCCAAAAGAGTAGGCATTGATCATTCACAGCAGACATAATTAACAGTGGATGAAATATGTATGGCTTGAACATACAGTATTGAAGGACAGCTTTGTTCTGTTTTTGCTGGAGGGAGTGTTAAAAGAAAGTCTTAAATCTTAAAAAGAAAGTAAGGAATAGAACAAACAACTGAGTTTTTTAAAAATGCACTCACAGCATCCCAAAGTGATAGTAATTTTTATGTAATCAAAATAGAACAATCTCAATAGAGTTTGCTGATGGGGAGATATTATCTTCCTCTTCCCACTGATCTCAACTGCATTAAATCACTGGGGAAGGAGGGGATACTTTGTCTCAAAGTGTATCTATGCTGGCAAACGTATACGTGTGGTTCCCAAGGTACATCAGCATTATTTCTGTGTTCTGTGTGAGAATGCACTAGGACAACAATATAGCACAGGTAGTCCTTGCTTAATGAAGGTAAATGTGACTAGCAGTTTAATTGCTGAGCAGAGTGTTTGGAAAGCACAATGTCATATGACCACATCAACTTACAATGGCAGTTGCAGCTGTTCCAATTGCTGTTGTTAAGGCAAATCTTGCAGAGTCAGTGTCCCAGAATTATGGGATCACTGTTTGTGACTTCCTACCAGCTTCCCCATTTGCTTGTGGGAAAGCAGCTGGGAAGTTTACAAATGGTGACCATGGGATGTCATGACCATCGTAATTGTGAGCTGGTTGCCAAGCACCCAACTCATGATCATACGAATGTGGGGATGCTGCATTGGCTGCAATTACAAGGAACGGTTATAGTTTCACCCCATTCAGCAGCATCATAACTTTAAATGGTTGCTGAATGAGGGGTCACTGAATGAGTGCTGCCTTTATTACTAAACCTGCCAAACAGGAAAATCTTATGATTGTGGTTTTTTCCCCAATAAAAGCTAATGAACTACCGTAATAAACATTCACATTTCTGAATTGAAATTCTAACATATAAAATTGGTGTTGCTGGCGACTTTTGAATTCAGTAATTTGTTCAAGTGGTTTTCCAATCTGTCCTTGTAGAGTTTACACAGTGCTTGTAGCTACTACCAAAGCCAAAACCTTTAACTTCTATTTGTAAGATGGTACTTTGTTTTTAGCTTCTACTGAAGAGCTGTGCAAACTTCAAGGAAGCAAATTCACGCTCTGCAGTGATGGTCTGATCTTTATGTCCAGGAATGTTATTGGGAACGAGTGGGCACCCACTGTGGTACATCACAGAATGACATATTTTTAAAAGTGAAAATGACTGTACTTATCTTTTTTTTAACTAAACATATAGGTATTTCAATGCCAGTTCCTATATTTGGATTCCGTGATAATTCTAAAGTTTTCAAGAATGGAAGCTGTTTTCTTGTGGATGAGAAGTTTGTTTTAATTGGTTCTTTTGTAGCATTTTTTATTCCACTTGCTATCATGGTGATCACCTATTTTTTAACTATAAAATCCCTTCAGAAAGAAGCCACATTATGCATGAATGATCTTGATTCAAAAGCTAAGTTTGGCTCATTCAGTTTTTTCCCTCAAAGTTCTCTTTCTTTGGATAAACATTTCAAGCACTCTCTGAACAAAGAATCAGGAACTTTTAGGAGGAGAAAGATGCAATCAATAAGTAATGAACAGAAAGCATCCAAGGTACTTGGAATTGTCTTTTTCCTGTTTGTGGTAATGTGGTGTCCTTTTTTCATCACAAATGTGATGGTAGCTTTTTGCAAGGAGGCGTGTGACAACGATGTAATTGAGGATCTGCTTAACATTTTTGTTTGGATTGGCTACCTTTCTTCAGCAGTCAACCCACTTATATATACATTATTCAGTAAAACCTACCGATCCGCTTTTGTACGTTACATCCAATGTCACTACAAAGAGAAAAAGAAACCTCTGCAGTTGTTCTTAGTGGACACTATCCCTACTGTAGTGTACAACTCACATCAGTTGACACAAATGAAATGCTTTAGAAAGGAATCTAAGTTGATGGCTAAAGGCTATTCTACAGGGACATCTGAAATACATGATCTGGATGAAACCTTAAAGAGCAAAGTCAGCAACATGAATGAAAAGGTTAGCTGCTTGTGATTCTGGTACAAGACCATTTTCTTTAACTATGTATATTCTGCAAGCTGGAGTAAGCTGACCTGGAAAAACAGTATGCAACTTTGCTGGGAATTTGCAAGACAGTGCTTCACTATCAAAGATTTGTCTCTCACTTTTCTCAATGCTGGAAACAGGAATGTACAGGAGTGTGAACGCAGCTACTCCTATCTATGACTCATTGCAAGTCACTCATTGCAATTGTTTCCAGGACTATGTAGCACTCATTTAATGACAGTAACTGGGGATAGAATTTGTGTTGCTACGCAACATGGTCATAAAGTGTAATGTCATGTAACATTAGATTTGGAAAATGAGAGTAAAATGTAAATTTTTGATTTAATTGTACAAAATACATTTTATATCAAACTAATTAACAGAAAATATAGGAAATATAACAGTAGACGTAATATGAAATATGTTATAAACAGAAGTCAAATAAATTAATTGCTAAAAGATGTTTTCCTTGCCTTTTTGCTGAAAAGAAAAATTAATTCAAATGCTGATGAAAACAACATATTCAGGTCAGGGATGAAATTCAAAAATTTTCCCTACCGGTTCTGTGGGTGTGGCTTGGTGGGCGTGGCAGGGGAAGGATACTGCAAAATCTCCATTCCCACCCCACTCTGGGGCCAGCCAGAGGTGGTATTTGCCGGTTCTCTGAACTACTCAAAATTTCCGCTACGGGTTCTCCAGAACCTGTCAGAACCTGCTGAATTTCACCCAATTCAGGTCCACTGCTGCAAATTAAGTAGCAATTTCTTCTTTTGCAGACTTTGAACTACTATCACTCATTACACAGGTCCTCCTCAAGTTACAACCACAATTGGAACCAGAATTTCCGTTGCTGAGCAAGGCAGTTGTTAACTGAATTGTGCCTGATTTAATGACATGTACCAACCCAGCCAGGCAGTTACAGTAATTTTTAATTAATTTTGTTGTGCACCCGCAGAAAATAGGGCTAATGGTTTCTTTAACTACATTTAATTTTATCAGATAAACTCCTTGCACTTTAGAAAATTGAGTCTTTATTCTCAATTATACCAATAATGAAACTGAATGTGATTACTGTATGTAGTGTGATTACAGCCATATTGTCAGAGGACATCACATACACATCTATGACTCTATGATTCTACATTCCATAGATATCTCCATGAGAATTTAACACCTTTTCTGTAGGGCTATCTACTGGTAGATCTTCTAAATGTAAACTGCACATAGCGTAATGATATTGTTTTTTCACTTTGGTTTATTTTATATAGATCTGAGAATCCCAGAAGGGAAAGACATTACCTAGAATGCATATGAATATAAGAGTTCCTTTCTTTTTCATATGTTGCTGTATTAGTTCTAACTTCAGGAGAAGTTTCAATAGCTGTGAGAAAAAAACTGCCTTTTAAATACAATGTGCTACAATAATCTTATTATGGTTTGATTAAAGATTAAAGAGATTGGCTTTTGGGGTAACACGAGCTTCATCTTGCATACCACCACAATTCTCTATTACAAATACTTCCAAAGATACCAAACTGATGTTTTAGTATGCACAGATAATTTTTTTCTAAGACATCAAACTCACACTTATTGGCAACTGTAGCAGACTGTGGCAAAATAGGGGGCATGTTTAACCCCACAATTGCCTCTGTGTAGTGTGTCAAGTGATACAAAACCTTCAGACACTCACAGCTTCCTCTTGGCAATTTGGCACCTTTAGCTCTTTTCTCAGCCAGGTGCCAAACAAAAATACCCTGGGTGTCCAACTGTGTCAGACCTTCGACAGCGAGGTCTCTAGGAAA
The DNA here is from genome assembly GCA_003457575.1 of Thermophis baileyi. Taxonomy (NCBI): domain Eukaryota; kingdom Metazoa; phylum Chordata; class Lepidosauria; order Squamata; family Dipsadidae; genus Thermophis; species Thermophis baileyi. The sequence continues at coordinate 2,959,892 of QLTV01001119.1, forward strand.
GAAAGACCCTCGACTCCATATGGTTGAAACGATAGGTTCTTTTACTAAGGATTAGTGGTTGCAACGAAAGCAGGCTAGAACTAAAATTCCCACACAAAGTGTTACAGTATTCCCTTGTCCCCCACCCCACTTGTCCGGTTTGTCTTCATCCAATGATGTGCCGCATACGTGTTTTGGGAACCGCTCAGATGTTTGGAGCTGCTTGGTGCAGTTCACATTCCTTTCTCAAGCTTCGCAGCCTTGAAGACTGGAACGAGCTGGTTGTCACACCTCTGGCTTCTGTCAACCTGTCACTCCCTCCTCTTTAGCTCATCTCTACCCTTTACATGCCAATTGCCTATTTCCTCTTCCCCCCCAGCCCCCTAACAATTTATGGCAGGATGCCAGCAAAGCTCTAAGCTGAAGATGGCAGATCTGACAAACTGGTTCTTTTTTCCTCCCTAGCAGGTAGGGTAGTTTAACTATTTATTAACCACCATGCGGCAATCCAGAAACTCTTGGCAGCTTTAGTACAACCACCTGTAATAACTTCCAATGCACACATGCATCACACTATTTAAATTATATAGAACTAGATATAATTTGGGAGTAGTAAGTTTTTATTTTTGTTTAGGTAGGGTTTAATTTTCCCATTTTTAGGAGTGTGGGGGTTTTTGTTCCCCCCCCTTCTAGGTAGCGTAATACAGGCTTTTCTCTTACTATGTCTTTTTTTTTAAAGTGTCATGTTTCTTTATCCTTCGCATTGAAGTTTGTTCCTTTACTCACTTCAATAATTCCTATTAACTCATTTTCCACAACCATCAAAACTACCATATTCTACCGCCTCTTGCACTTACACATACATTGCCCACATTCACTACCTCTTGAGAAACACAACTACCGGTAGTCCTCAAGTTACAACTGTAATAGCGTCTGCCCATTATGGTCATAACATTAACTGAATCATGTTGAATGAAGGAGCCCCATGGGGGCTTAGTGCAGGAATAAGACCACCTGCTTCCAGCCATCCAAGGCCTCCCTTCACCCTCTGAGGTATCTCATACTCCCCCACTATTCGGGCCTTCTTACCTTTCGAAGATCAGCAGAGCTCAAGGCCAGGTGGCAAAAAAGTGGGCGTCTTCTCAGATGCTGGTGAAACTGTTTTCTTTAGATCTTGTGTTCTTATACATGCTTCCGTGCTCTTTGGAAAAGCCTTTTTGCACGGAGAATGGAGGTCTCCAGGGATGCCAAATCTACCCCGCCCCTGCAGGCTTCTGTCATCTTTGGAAAAGCCTTTTCTTTTTAATTAATTAAAAAGAAACTAGTTAATTAAAATTTTAATTATGTGTTTATTTTTAAAAAAATTGTCAGATGATGGACATTTGTTTATCCCAAGCATGTTTAATCCTAGTAATACCTTTTAATAAAACACATTATCAGTACTAGAAATTGTACTGCACAATCATCAACATAACCTTGAATATATACATATTCAATAAAATTAAATATTCTCAACTAATTACTTATTTCAAAACAGAATCCGGTTTTAAAATATATATATTAATTATATTAAATATTTATTACAGAACGATGGAAAAATAAAACGTGCAAAACAAACTATTCTTGCTATACTATTGAAAAGCAGCCCTTTCAAGTTTCAGAAAATAGATCCCTGGATTCTTTTTTGCTAAAACTTTAATTATGTTTGTAAAACTAAAAGCCTCTTTGCTGGGGAAAACACTCCTATGATGCATTTAAGATTATAGATGTTTTGAATTCTGAGGATACATATCCATTCATTTAAAAATTCATCATTACAACAATACATTAAACATGAATGAAACACGGATTTAGATAGATGGCACTTTTTAAAACAATTAAACCACATCTCAAACCACATTCAGTACTGGAAATTTCAACATATTGGCTGCAAATAATAAAATTTATTTAGGATCTGTACATTTTAATAGATATAATTGAGTAATACAGGTTTTCCTATAAATATATTAAAAGCTAGGTAAAACAGATAAAACATAAAACTGAGATATAATCACCCGTTTTCCTGAGCATCCTTTTCTTTCATTCACATACCTTCAAGAGAGTTGGAATATTAAAAGAATAGAATTGTGCAACACATTCAAAAAGCACATTCTGCCAGGTTAGTGTGTGCTCTGAAAACAACTTTGGAAGCAGCCACATCATCTTGCAGAAAGCATGGCTATTTTGAAAGAGATGTACTTCACTCCCGCTCCTGTTACTACAAATCACCTTCTTCAAACGCTTTGCACAATCCTAACAAGACTTCTCTTACAAATTAAAATCTTACATTATGTACAAGTTTTCATTTTGTAATTCTCCAGCTTTTACAGAATCCTTTATCCATTGCTCAGACACAATTTTAAACTTTTTCTTAAATGTCCTTCTGATGGCTTTTATTTTTTTCAAATCAGAATGATCTCCACTGATTACATGGGATACACCTTCCTCAAGCTGTGACACTACTTTTGCTCCATGAAAGCGAAGTATCAACTCTACGGTTAAACATCTGGTTTGATTTATTCTGTCCCTTGAATTGCTCATTTCATCAAAAAGATTCAGGTAAATGGTTTGTTGCCTGAACATACTTAGGGAACTTTCCCAAGCATAACGGGCTTCTATGTCAGCAATCACATCCTGAGAAATCTCTTCAGAGGTATTAATTCTTGAGAACACTGCCTTCAACTCTAGTGGATCAGTATCAGCTGTGAAACTATCACCATAAGTATCATATTCACAAGCAAAATGTTGCTTTGTTTCAGGAGACATATGAATCATAAAAGCAGGTTGCCACGGCACAAACTTTCCAGCTTGGAAACACTGTAGAAGCCATTCTGCTCTCACAACATCATAATTGTTGGAAGAAATAATATTTTTCACTCTAACATTCTCAGTACCTGCCACAACACAGTAAGTATCCGGCCCAGGATTTTGAACTATGCTGCCACCATATTCTGCTATTTTGCTTTCCAGGGCATACTTTGAATAATTTTGTGTCCCAGTCATAATACAAAATTCAACATCTTCAAAAATATTAGAAACTTTGTTTATTTTAGAAAGATCGGGTGCTTTAAAATGATCCATTAAACCAATTGCTTTTTTAATTTTTGGCAGAGTTTTACGCTTCTTTTCTTGTGGTTCATCCTCAACTATATCAAGGTGTTTTGTTGCAAGCTTCCCAGCAGCTTTACTTCTGAGTTGTTCTAGAAGGTCAAGAGTCATACATTCATACCATTCTTTATCTTCCCTTATTCTTTCAATGCGTGGAAAACGTAATGTGCATTCTGTTTTATACATATCACTACTCACAATCTCAGCAGCTTTAATCTGAACAATCACTGAATTACAAGGATCAATATAGACTTGAGGCTTCTCAACACCACATAAGATATTACAAGGTGGGACCTTCCTATCATATTTTTTCCAGTATGTGGCTAATTTCAAGCCAAGATCATAGAGTTCTTTCATAGTGCAACCGGAACCAACACGACAAATGGAATGGAATTTAGATGGTTTTTCACCAGGCAAAGGAGTCTCAGCAACCGCACATAAAAAATGAGATATCATGCCACCACGAAGACCTTTACCCCAGTAGCCTCCAATAATTAAAAGGTCCAGTTCATCCATCAACCCACTGACATATTCTGGCTTGATCTTCAGCCATCCTTCCCCACGCTTATCTGGCTTGTAAATTGATATGGGGTCTTTTATTACAATTCCTTCTTCTCTGTTATCAATGGCTTCATTTAGGGCATCTACTACTTCTTTCTGTGTGTTTGCTTGAATTCTAGAAACAATCTGTACTCGACCAGGTATTGGTGTAAAAATTGTATTTAATATATTGTATCTTTTGCTTAGCATCTCATGACCCAACTTTTGGTCATTGACCATAAGAACATCAAATACACAGAAGCATGTTTGTAATTCAGAATCATCCACCATCCTTTTGATGTCAAACTTGCTTCCTTTCTGCATAAAAGTCTGGGTGGTAGGATTATAGGCCATCATTTCACCATCCAGAATGCAGTTTTGAATATTTTTAAAGGCCTGATGAATGAAAGGAGTCAATGAACCTTCGAGGGGAGAAGCACCAAACTGCTGAGTATAATCATATCCATTTCTGGAAAAGTATTTGTAAACATCTCCATCTTTGTGCATCTGCATTCGTTCACCATCTAATTTGGTCTCTATGTAAAAAGTCTGATTATTCATTTGTTTCTCAATTTGGCGCACACTGGCAATAGAAGCAAGCATTGGTTTAAAGGCAGAAAATAATGTAATAGAAGCATCGCTAAGTGATACCGAAGGATTATGCAGCTGCCTACAAACCTTTTCCAAATCTGTTGTGACACTGTGCAATTCTGTAGCATCAGGATGGAAAATAGAAAATAAGGTTTGCTGGCTGACACCAAGTTTCAAATCCTTTATGATCATCCTGATCAACCACTTCTGTTCTAGTGCTGAGCTCTGAGTTATTAACTGAAGAAGGCTCTTCTTAACTAGATCCTTCCTTTTGGCAGCATTATTATTAGAAATAGAATCTAGAAGATCATTTACTTGTTGTATGGTCAGCTGACCTTTGTTGATGCATCTTGATTTTAAAACAAAGTAGGCAATCATAGCAAAGTCTCCAACATTTCCTTGTGAGCCAGTGGGTGTTCGAAAATTTAAAAGTTTTAAAGCATCTTTTCCATCTTTGGGTAAATTTAGCAATTCAATATAGAGCTTGGCAAGCACTGTTTCTTTAATTCCATAAGCCATCCTCTCTCTTTCCAACTGTGGAAGAATAAGCCTCATTGCAGGATAAAAAGAATCTATCACATCCTTCTCATTTTTATGAAGAGCATCATGAAATTTCCTCCAGGAATCTAGAAAATCCTTGAAATATCTTGTTTTATCTGATCGAGTTTTGCACTTCTGTATTCGTTCTAATGTTGAACAGAGATCTGCAAATGGGACTTGTGATGCTACAGTTAGCTTGGAAGATGAATGTGAAGTGGGGACTGAAGCCATCTTAGATGTTTTTTTCTCTACAAAAAGAAACAACCAAAGGAATTACAAATGCATAGCTCTTTTTAGTTTGAACATTTTTTACTTGTTTTACCGTGAATTGTATACCTAAACATTGCATAATGAACATTATACTCAAAGTAATAAACTTAGTCTTACTCTTTGGTTCCAGCTATGCCATAGTGATCTATATGTGGTTAGAAACACGTTCTACTGGTTATCAGAATATCATCAGATGAAGTACACGGGCAAAACCAAATGCTACCTGAGACATTAAATAAAAGAGTTTTAGGCTGTAGTGTTATATACTTTGTAAGCAAAGAAGTTTCCCATTTTATTTTTATTATATTGTTTCTTTTCATATTTAGTTATTCTAACTTTATAGTCTTAATTTACCTTTGAAGGTGTTTTTGCTATATGATGATATAGTAGTACTACATGGCAACACAGTGAGGAAAATTGAACAAACACTGATTATAAAGGAAAAGTGTACTAATTGAGACATAAAGCTACATGTGACCTCAACAAACTTTTCAGTGATGCTCCCATAGTCCTTTGTAAGTCATCAAATTTTAATGTTTAATGTGGTACAATGGCAGCAGGTGATGAAGGGACCTCTACGGGCAGCATGCTCTGCTTGTATTCTTTTCTTTGCTTTCTGCATCCAGCATCCTTAGTCCCAGAGGATTAGAGAGAGAGTTTGGTGTGGTGGTTAAGGTGCTGGCCTAGAAACCAGGAAACTGAATTCTAGTCCTGCTGGGTGACTTTGGACCACTCTTTCTCAACACAACCCACCTCACAGGTTTGTTGTTGTAGGGAAAATCAGAGGAGGGAGTAGCATATTGTTCACCATCTTGAGAGGTGGTGGAACAGTGGTTAGAGTGCAGCACTGCAGGCTACTTCTGCTGATTGTCAGCTGCAGTTCGGCAGTTCAATTCTCACCGGCTCAAGACTGACTCAGCCTTCCATCCTTCCGAGGTCGGTAAAATGAGGGCCCAGATTGTTGGGGGCAATATGCTGACTCTGTGAAACGGTATATAAGTCTAAGTGTTATTGCTATTGAGTTACCTAAAAAGTAATAAAGGCAGGATAAAAATCTAATAAAGAAACAAAAAAATAGAGCCAATTATCCTGCTGCCCTTAAGGTGCTGATCCAACAGAATTCTGCTGCTCAGAAAGAGAGCAGATGGAGATAGCCAGGAGTTTAACCTAGAGCAACTGGGTCCACCCTGTGCTAGGCCACCTGCAAAGGAGAATACAGTACTGGATCAGTCTTTCCCATTCTCCTACCATGACTGCCACATCTGCTGGAAACATAGAATGCTGCCCAGACTCAGCACTGCCCAGACTGGGAGAATAAACCAACACAATCTGCCACACCAGATTTGTCTTCTAAGGACTTATTATATTTTTGTCTTGGCGTTTTATCTATAACTCAAGGCAGCAAGCATATCTAATACATGTTTCCCCACAACAACTCTGTGAGGTGGACTGAACTGATAGTGACTGCTTCAAAGTCACCTAATCATCTTTTATGCCCAAGGGAGACTCAGTCTCTCCTGGTTTATAAACCAGAACCATCAAACTACATCAAAGTTATCATTCCCACAGCCTGTTAACTGCAGATCAGAGAAACTTCAGGAACCGTACTTGGAGGATGAGAAGTGGTTAAGTAATCATTAATACAATCTGATCCACAGAGAAGGCACTCTGAACACATATTTTCCAGTTTTAAATTATATTTTAAATCTATGTTATATACAATATAGTTAGATTTTCAGCTTCTTTTGGCAGAAGCTGTGCCCTGTCATCTACCTGTTTTATCTTGTATCAAGATAACATTGGTGTGACAGCCAGAGGCTGCTGTGCATATGTCCCTGCCCCAATCCTTGCCTACTGATCTTCAGGGCCATTTGCCTTATAGCAGTAGGAAAATCTGGACTCACTGAATGAGTTAATCAGCCATGTCTCCAACAGTTTGTGCCAACTCTGCGAGATCTGGCAACAGATCTCAGGCAGCTAGGAGGAATGGCAAGAAAAGCATGTTTGGGCAGCTGCTCTTTAACCACCAATTCTCCTATCCCAATTCTGTGGGATTAAGAACTGTTGGGGGAAGAGGAGGCATTCTTAACTGCCAGCACTCCCAGCATAATATTGCCCACTTAGCTATGGTAGATTTATTTATTTGTTTGTTCAATTTCTATACCTGCCCAACTCAACCAAGTGACTCTGAGTGGCTTAGAATTCTAAAATTATAAAACAATTTAAAGATATTAAAACAATAAAAACATCCACAAAATAAATAAGTATAAACAGCAGCTGTGATGATTAATCAACTAATAGTAAAGCCAAGAAATAGAGCCCTTAACACATTCCAAGTGCTAGGTCTGGGTATATAGCCGTTTTTTTAAAAAAAGCTTTGCAAAAAGCCAACAGGGTCGGGGCAAGCAAGATCAAGCACAGTACTGCCTAATTAGCAGGGTTGGGTACAGCTTTTGACCCATTTCCAGCAGTCCTCTACAACATACAGGTACTATACAGGTAGTCCTCGAATTATGCCCATAATTGAGCTTGCAATTATGGCCATACGTCATGCTGAGCATCAACTGCATCATCATGTGACTGCTCCCAATTTTATGATGGCTTTTGCAGCAGTTGTTAGGCGAATGTGGCGGTTAATTGAATGCTGCAGCCATTAAGCAAACCCATTGGAGCATTCTTTGTCAGAAACCAAAAATAAAACCAGTTTTGGCAAAAACATCGTAAGTCATGGTCATGTGACTGCAGGCCACTGCAAACAACCATAAATGCAGGCTGGTTGGCATGTGACCAATGGGGGAGGCAGCCTTCAAAACTTTGAATCTGAAAGGGTCTGTTGTAACTTCAATCACTAAGCAACCCAGTTGTAAGTTCCTGTATATACCTCACGCATAAGCCTAGAATTTTACGTGCCAAAGTACATCCAGAAAAAATGGGTTCAGCTTATTCGTAGATGAATGCATCCACAAGTATATAAGGTTACATTTTAAAGTAAAGAACCGGTGTATATGTTTACGAGTAAGTCCATCTGCAGATACTGTAAACCAATCCTTGAACTTTTAACCCAAAAATAAACCACCCGCAGAGAAGCCAAATGTGAAAATTAAGAGAAACTTCAAGGATTGCCTTATTGGTAGGTGGCACATTTTTCATGCTACTTTAGTTAAAAATTCTAGTGTTGGCTTATTCACGAGTATATGTGATATGTACCCAAATGCATTCTCACCGGCAGATTACAAGCTACGGTAATCAGGGAGAACGGCACCTCCTCATTCCACGGTGAACCGCGGACTATTAAAGCGCTACTTCCGGAACTTCACAGGAACGGTTCGGAAGTCGCCATAGAAACAGGAACGCTGGCCTGCCCTCGAACCCGAGAAAGAAGCCCCCCCCCGCCCCGCCCCGCCCCTCCCCTCTCTGGCCAATTTCTGCTGCGTTCACCAACTTGGTGCACAGCGCTCTTTCAGTCGGTTCAAGACGATCCGTCTTCGTCACTCGTTGCCCGGAAGCACTTGTGACGTTGTCGATTCGGTTTCCCGGAAGTGACGGCTGAGCGAGTCGAGCCTGGTCCAAGAGAAGGAAGGATGGGATGCAGAGTATCCCGTCCCGGGCAGCGATGAGGTTGGTGTGCTGGGACTCCGCTGATTCGAGCAGGCCTGCGCGCTTAGCTGGGAAGCGGAGGGGCGCCACCGTCCTCTCCCCTTAGAGGTGGGGTGGGGGAACAGCCGTCTCAAAGTGCCCACGGCCTCGGGCGCCGCCAGGTCTATCGAGCGCTTCGCCTTCTGCCTCTCCCTTCGTGCCGCTGTGCGTTTCTCTCGAAAATCCCCGGGGTGGGCGCGAAAGGGCTGCCCATATGTAGTTCTCCTCTCTGAAGCATTTCCTCGCTGCCTCCTCATACTCGAGGCCGGGGGATTTCTGAGCTCTTTCGAAAAGGACATTTCACCGCGGCGTTCCGAAATAGGGCTCATCCTTTAAATGACCCTTGATGGCTGGGGAGGCTGGAACTTATAGTTTTGATTTTCTGGACTGCCCCGGATTGGGAAAGGTTGGCCCTAGTTAACTAATCTAATGCTGAGGTTAGGCTGTTTTACCCGAGCCTCTGTCTATCCGAATTGCTCCCACGATTGTTTCTAAGCCAAACATACGTTGGAAGATCGGACTGTCGATCTTTTGTAATATATCAGGTTTGGCCAGAGGAGAGCCACAGTGTTGAACACTGTGCTGGTTCAACTTCTAAAAGTGGATGACTTTTAGGATGAAAAGTGTAGTTCTTTCCAGTCGGTCACATTTTCTTATGGCTTACTAAACAGTAACATAAAGCTTACTAAAATGTTTAACACCTTTAGTAGGATTTGTGAACAGTAAGATCGTTTCAAAGCAAATATAGTAGTACAGTAATTGAAATAGTTGCTGTTTGAACTTCTTTATTTTCTGTCCTAGCTCCATTTCTAAATCCTGTGGGAATTCTTTGTTATAAAACAGTTCCTGATCTAAAGTTGAAAAGAGATGGCTTATGTAAGAGACATTTTCTTCAAGAAGTTGATCCTTAGGTATGAATGCATCAGCTGCCTTTTGTGTTTCTATTAGCGTATATTATCATGTTGTTTCTCTGGTCAGTGCCAAATTCAGTGCCAGATTTTTAAAGATTTCGTGGTAAAGCAGATTGAAAGGCACACAAACAGTATTTCCAAGCAATAGCTTAACATTGTGTGGAGAGTCTGCAACAGATTTGATTTGAAACCTTATGTACTATAACCCTATGCTATGGTAGAAGTGATTTTGTAACATTGTTTTATATAATAAATTTAAAGTTAGTATGTTCTAGAAACCAATTTTTGTCTTGTTAAATAAGGTGGTCAGCTTGAAATAAATCAATTTCCAATATGGTTTGTGAATCTGAATTGTTTATTTAGCACAAAGCTGAACATTAACTTAAAAATAAATATTCTAGAAATTGAGAACATGTGAGAAAGTAGGAAGGGTATCTTATTCCCATCTATGTTTTTGAGTCTGTCTATTTTCTTTTGAGTTTAATTTTCAGAGAACAGTTAAATGATTCTCATGATGCTGCAAGTTAAACACATCAGGCTTAACAGCTGAAAAAATAATGAAATCTGCAGAATAGTTTGTTTAAAAATCTAGATTCTTTGTCACTCATTACTGGTAATCTTTCATCTCTTCGTCACTTATTATTACCAAGGAACAAATATAGGATAAGCAACACTTAAACATATATTTTGCAGGGCTGGAATAATGACAAGAATCAACAGCTATGATTATTTTTTTTAAAGAGTGAGTGAAGAAAAACCAGAACTAAAATAATACTATAAAATTAATATTACTGTTGCAGTTGTTCAGTTCCAAGATTAGGGCATAGATGGATGATAAATAGATAAAGTAGTCTCAATGAAATCAGGCATTTAAAATTCTATGACTGCAACCATGGTAGTTGTTTATAATAGTTTGAAATAAGACTGAAATACAATTACTTTTAATGTGCAAGGTTATCATGTACAAGTTTTTTTTCTTGGCAATCCTGATTACCACATTTGTTAGAAATCTGATTAAAAAAAAATTAAATCTAAGAATATCAAGTGAGAAGGTAGTACTTCTGAGAGGCAGTTTAATTATCCTTCGCACAAAACCATCATTATACTTTTAAGTACCAATCTTGTAGGAGCTGAAGAAAGACATTTCAAATTCATGGGTGCTGATATAATATTTCTAGATTCCTGAATGATGACATGTTTGTGATATTTTCCTCAAGTCATTTTTGTTATGTCATTAGACTAAAGCATTTGTGTATCTAAAATATTTTTTTTGTATGACATTGGCTAAAGTTTGTGTGATTCAAAATGAAAGCACATCAGTGCAGTTCCTGGTTCTCTGATCCAGCTGCAATCTATTCCAATGCTATTCTTGATGGTCCCTCAACTGTAAGCACCTGGTTTGAGGGATATAAGGATACTGCAGCTAGAATGGCCTTCTGATTCTCAAACAGTTCAATCATTCATCATATTTTTATATCACCCTAAGTCAGGGGTGTCAAACTGGTGGCCCGTGGGCCGGATGCATTATGTGCTGGCCATACCCACCCCAGCTCCGCGAATGGGAAAAATGTCACGTGATGTGATTTTGAGTAAGTGATTCTGGGTAGTTTACAATATAAACCTGAAGATGCAAGTGGGCTGGATGAGACAGGAAACTGCTGCATAGCTATAGTTCTGCTCATCCTATTTTGGATCAAACCATTATCTGGTTGTAGACTTTATTGGTAGCCTTGGAAGGTTATATTTTTCAGCAGCTTTTAACAAAATTAGAGTAAATAGATTTGGCCATAAAACTTTATGCATTATTATTATTATTATTATTATTATTCTAGTATAATAATACTGGATGATAATGGTTATTTTAAAAAAATTTGAATCAATTCTACAGGCTCAGCATTTATTAAGCTTCTACTGAAGAACCTTACTAATCTATTTAAAAATGTTAATGTGCTGCTGTTCAACATAGAAGGCTGCTAAAACAGCTTATGTGTTAATTGAAGTCAGTAATTACCCTCAGGCCTATAGTTTAAAATGATGCAACACAAATGGAATGTTAAGGAAAAGGATGAAAAGATGAATACTTAAGCTTAATATGAAAGCTTGTGTCATCAAAATTTGTCATTTTCTCAACTGCATTTGGATATGACTCAAAGTTAGAAATGTTACCTCTGAAATATAGCAGGTAAGATTACCATTCTACCAAGCATCAGTGAAGATGTTTTCATTCTTCAAGGAACCATCACTTTTGGAAGAACACATGGCTTTGTGAAAGTAGAAAAGAGTCTTAGTTATCTTACATATTTTAGAAAGATAATACAACTTCTGTCACCCCAAGTTTGAAAAAGGAGTTTTTCCCTATAGAATTTTTTAAAAAATCAGTGCAAATATTTGCTGGCCTGGAAATCTGCCCTACAAAGTAAGCAGGGTTGATCTTCCATGACTTATCTGTTTCTACATTTATATGTTTAGTAGTCTAGAGCATGGGTCCTCAAACTACGGCCCGCGGGCCGCATGTGGCCCGCCGAAACCATTAATCCAGCCCGTGCAGGACCACAAGGCTGCCCCGCCCACATCGACCCACCCACCCTTCGGCTGAGCGCAGGACTTACCTTTCTGAACCCCGCGGGCTGGAACTGAAAGGTAAGGCCAACAATTTTGGCCTGCAGAGACTTTCTGGAGGCGGGGGAGGTGAAAAACGGGGCACATAGATGCCCCAGGAGGCCAAAAAACAGATGAAAACAACCTGTTTTTCACCTCCCCTGCCTCCAGAAGAGAGAGAGAGAGAGAGAGAGAGAGAGAGAGAGAGAGAGAGAGAGAGAGAGAGAGAGAGGGGGAGAGAGAGAGAGAGAGAGAGAGAGAGAGAGAGAGAGAGAGAGAGAGAGAGAGAGAGAGACGGGGAGAGAGAGACAGAAAGAAAAAGGGAGAGAGAAAGAGTGGGAGAGAGAAAGAGTGGGAGAGACAGAAAGAGAGAGAGAGAAGAGAGACAGAGGTTTCTCAAGCTCCTTGGGGCTGAGAAGAATTGTTGCAAAACTGAGTTTTCTGAAGTGGACCACTAGACTCCTAAACAACTGAAAAAATGATCTAGTAAAAAGAAAAGTCAACCAAAAGAGCAATATGCAAACAAAAGCAAATAAAACACCCCCAGGAGCAAAACAAATTAAAATTTAATTTGTGTGCATTGTTTAATGGACTGTTAAATTGGCCACACCCACCTAGTCACATGACCTAGCTATGCCCACCCAGCCAGTCCGGCCCCCCCCCAACAGTCTGAGGGACCGTGAATTGGCCCCCTCTTTAAAAAGTTTGAGGACCCCTGGTCTAGAGTATGTGTCTTACATTCTATATGCTGTGCCACAGTTTCAGTATAAATGGGAGGATCTAAAGGGGATTCGCTTGTATGTCCTTGTCCCAGCCCTGGTCTCTATTGAATTGGTAGGAAGAGAGGTGATCACAAGATACAGAAGGCTGAAGAAACACTTAGGTCTTGAATGACAGAATTATCTAAACCTAAACTAGAATGATGTTGCATAAAAGTGAGGAGTCAGCTGCTACCTAAACATGTCAAGTAGGATTTTGAGTTCCCACCGCTGCTTTCTTGATAAATGGAATGGCTAGGTGTATGTATATATTTTATTAATCGTTTGTGTTGACCATAATTTATTAAAGGAGCCACAATTTCTAGATTAGCACAGCATACTAAATTACTAAACTAAATTATAGTTTCTAAAATATACTTAATGCAGCATTCAGCACTCAGTCATAATGTAAATCATTTTATTTTGTTTAAAGTATTATATTGACCCAACCAATGTGGGGTTTTGGTAGAAGACCGTAACCAACCTATTACAAAAATATGTCATTCGTCTGCAATTGAATACTTCTTACATGAGCTGTGATGTTATCCTGATTCTTCACTTGCATTCCTTTGTCCTACAGCACTTTGTGATCTCAGCCATTGTGCATCTTGTATCTGACATCTAAGGCCAAAGTTATATCCTTTCTTTTACCTTCAAGTAATAAATTAGAAAGTCTGTGATACCTATTCTACCCCCTTCCATGTTTTGTACCATCTTACATTCACATTTAAATAATAATTTGTGGAATAGAGATGGTACTTTGACTCAGCCTTCCATCCTTCCAAGGTGGGTAAAATGAGGACCCAGATTGTTGGAGGCAATATGCTGACTCTGTGAACCGCTTAGAGAGGGCTGTAAAAAGCACTATGAAGCGGTATATAAGTCGAAGTGCTATTGCTATTGCTACTTTGCATGTAGAAGTACGGACATTGCACCTGTCTGTGTCTCATTAAAGGAGTCAAGGCTACTCATGTCTTTGGGGAAGCACTTCAAATCCAAAGCATTACAGTGCCCTGTTTTCTCCACTTAATATATTTTGTATTCCAGCTCGCAATTCCTTTGAAAATTTTTAGACAGCATATTTTCGTAGTAAGATTGTCTCCTTTGTAATCCATCCTTTCAATCTTTAGAACAGAGTGTAATGTGGTGCTGAAGGAAGAATAGGAGGGGAGTTGGTAAAAATCAGCTGTTTCAATTGTAGAAGTATTTTCAATTAAGGCACAGCCAAAGAAAGGCCATCACTTTTTTGAGATTGTATGGCAGACAATGAAGTTTCCTTTCTTGTTTCATACTAGGGCAAAACCAATATTGAACACAACATTGCCCTTATACATTAAGCAATGGCTCTGAGTTGCCAACTAATGAGTTTTAATTGCTGCTGCAAGCTGGTATGTCTGTACGTGGATTTGAATGATGGAATTTTGATTAAATCTAGTTAAACTGGGTTTCTCTTTTGGGGTGAATGGGGGAAGAGAACAAATTTAATTTGCCTTAATTTAGAAGACATCAGTCAAACCTAAGGAGAGAAAGGGCTGAAGCTCTCAACCTTCCTTATCTCTATTTTCTCTGTCTTTTATTTATGAATTTTTAAATTAGTTTAATTTTCTTATTCATTTGTTAATTAATATATTTTTCAAGTGCCTTAGATGAGACACTTATTTTGTTTTATTTTTCGAAAACATTGCTCAGTTATCAGAGCAATCTAATTTTTCTGATATATTATGCTTACCATTTGTTTTGCTTTACTTTTTTTGTTCATGTTGTTTTAAGCTTAAGTGTATTTTCTTCTTTCAGGATTCATGTGGACTAGAGATTCATTGGCTACTATAATGGAAAAATCATGGATGCTTTGGACTTCCATTGAAAAATGGCTGCTTGCTTTGGTGTCATGGTCCTGGGGTGTCTGCCGTATTTCTCTCTTACCTTTGATAGTGACTTTTCATTTGTATGGTGGCCTGATTTTACCTCTGTTAATATTTGTATCTATCACAGGTATATTATATAAATTCCAGGATGTGTTGCTTTATTTCCCTGAGCAACCCTCTTCATCACGACTCTATGTACCCATGCCTACTGGCATCCCACATGAGAATATCTTTATCAGAACCAAAGATGGTGTGTTGCTCAACCTAATTCTTCTCAGATTCACAGGTGATAATTCCTCATATTCTCCTACTATCATTTATTTTCATGGGAATGCAGGCAACATTGGGCATCGACTACCAAATGCTTTATTGATGCTGGTAAACCTGAAAGTAAATTTATTATTGGTTGACTATAGAGGCTATGGGAAGAGTGAAGGAGAAGCAAGTGAGGATGGCATCTATTTAGATTCTGAGGCTGTTCTAGACTATGTGATGACTAGATCAGATCTTGACAAGACAAAAATTTTTCTTTTTGGCCGTTCATTGGGAGGAGCAGTTGCTATTCACCTGGCCTCTGAAAATTCTCATAGGATTTCTGCCATCTTGGTGGAGAATACATTCCTTAGTATCCCACATATGGCCAGCACTCTGTTTTCTTTTTTCCCTATGAGGTACCTTCCTTTATGGTGCTATAAGAACAAGTTCCTGTCTTATAGAAAAATATCTCAGTGCAGGATGCCTTCACTGTTCATTTCTGGACTTGCTGACCAATTGATTCCTCCAGTTATGATGAAGCAACTTTACGAACTTTCCCCTGCTCGGACTAAAAGATTGGCAATATTTCCAGATGGAACTCATAATGACACTTGGCAGTGCCAAGGCTACTTTACTGCACTCGAACAGTTTATCAAAGAAGTTATAAAAAGCCACTCCCCTGAAGAAATGGCAAAAATGACATCTAATGTAACAATAATATAATTGTAATTCCTGTCTGTCTTTCTGATGCAACTGCATTGTACCTTGATTTGTGGGAAGTGGTCATTAATTACCATTTTTAAAATGTGTATTCTGTCTGTATTTATCTTTTAAAAAGTGAAATTAAACATGGAGATATCTACTGATTTATGATCCAACATAGTTTTTACACTGCATTGTAAACAAATAAAACTTCTATTTGTTTTAATAAAAAAAAATATTTTAGGAAAAGACATTTTAACACATTTGTTGCTGAATGTTGTGTTCTGAATTGAGGGAAGAATAAAGCAGTTCAGTATAGTGTGTATGTTAGCTCCATGGATAAACATGGTTTGCAAAATATATTTGGCAGTCTGTTTTCAGAGAATCATAGACAGCTAGATACTAGATTAGTCTGTTACTAAAATTAATCTGTATTTTCAACCTCTGCTCCTGCTTGGTTAAGGCCTCGTGTGGGTAGATCCTTGCAATGGTCAATGCTTCCTCGAGAGAGGATAGTCCTTCCAACTCTGAAAGAGATAAGAGTCTCCACCTCAAAAAAACAAACACTGCTGGATCCCTTTGATTGGGACAATTTTCATCCTGTCTACAGGCTTTTCCTAGAAAAAATGGAGAATGTGATCAGACTACAGCTCCGAAGGTGGCAATCAGGTTTCAGAACCTGGTACAGTACTGAAAAAACTTGGTCATCCTTGATTTGTGGCAGATCTAGGATGGGGGTAGTTATCCATCCTGGCCCTTGGTGACTTTACAGCTTTTCATACTATTCATGGTGTCCTGGTCAAGTTTAGAGTTTGGGTATAGAGAGTACCATGTTCCTGTGGTTCTTCCTCAAAGTCTGAAGGTTCCAGTCAGTTTGAGAGCAGAGTCTTGTCCTAGATCCCTGCTTTGAAGAATGCCACAGGGCTCTCCCCCCTTCTTTTTTAATATCTACATCAAGGCCCTATCACTTGTTGATATGGAAGGACAGACTCAGCTCAACCTACCAGGACAGTGACTGTGGGGCCCCATAGGACCTGGACTGGAGATATTTCAACTTTGAATGGGGTTGTACTACTCTGCTTGGATTCAGCATGCAATTTTGTAGTCGTCCTAGACTCGTAGCTCCTGTCCAAAGAGTGGGTGATATCTGTGAGCACAGGGACTTTTACATAACTCTGTCTTGTACACCATTTGTACCTTTTCCTGGACTGCTCCCAGTCATTCATCCTTAGTCATTCCTGACTGAATTACTGCAACCTGTTCTACCTGGGGCTGCCCTATGAAGACTATTTGGAACGTACCTATGCAGGTAGTTAAAGGCATTCCTCATACTCACATGACACCACAAGATGCATTGGCTCTATATAGATTTCTAGTTGCAATTCAAAGTGCTAGTTGTCACCTGTAAATCACTGCATGGCATTGGAGTGAATTGTTTACGGGACTGCATTTTTCCAATGGTATCTGCCTATCCCACATGTTCCAACAGAAAGGGCCCAAGATGAAACAATGCCATCTTGTGGGACCTCAGAAGCATGCCTTCTCAGCAGTGGCCCCTAGCCTTTGGACTTGTCTTTCTTCTCCTGGTACACCGCTGGCTCCAGCACTGCAAGCTTTAGAAAGGTTAAGATCTGGCTCCCCCCCCCCCCCGCTCTTGGGGGAAGGGGAGCGCTGGCTCCAGCACTGCAAGCTTTAGAAAGGTTAAGATCTGGCTCCCCCCCCCCCCAGCTCTTGGGACAAGAGGAGCAGATTTCCCATTTGGTGGGATACAACAAGCTTTTTGTTTTGATCACCATGTAATTGTTCTGCAGTATTTTATTTTAATGGTATGTGTTTCTTTTGTTTTGAGTTGTGTACCTGTACAACTCTCATAAATAAAGGAAACCAGTTTAGACTGTAGAAGCAGAGAGCAGAAAAGGCGCAAGAATTCGAAAATTGATTTCACTGTAAATAAGCCTTGCAATTTCTGGAATTCTTCTTGAGTAATAGTTGATGGGTGGCTTTTCTATGATATTTCATTTATCTGAAGTCTTTCTCTTTGTCCTTGACTGCCCATTTGTCATTTTGCAGTTCAGCTTGGCCGGAGAAATCTGGCAACTATTACTTTAATACATATGATTAAATCTCCAAATTTAATTTAATTTTGTGATTCATGATTACCATCTTTTAATATTATTAATATTATAAATAGCACTAAGGGAAAACATTCATTGGAATGGCTACTTAAATACTTTTAACTGCTCATTCTGTATTTAAATAAAGGTATATCTAAAGATTATAATCATTTTGGTATTACCGTACAGTGCCAAAGGCAGGTAAACCTGGTCATGCCCAAGACTTTAGTTTGCTGTCCTGGTATTGCAAAATGAACTCTGTATATTTTCCTATGGATTTTTATTTACTTTCATCATGAGGAGGTTCAAATCTGGGTGCTCCCTCCCTCTGGGAGATTGAGATTGCCTGATATAAAGCTACTTTGCGGCCAATTGTTTACTTTGGATAAAAGAGTGGGTGCTGCTGAGAAATAAAAGAACGTTTGAATTAGCGTGATCTGAGGTTTGGAAGGCATGGCACTCTATTGAACTATAAAGTTAATTTAGATTTTAAAAATTACTGTATCAGAAGTGCCATATTGAGAATATGGAATGAATATATTCCAAAGTGAAACTTGAAAATGGGTCACAGCACAAGAAATATTTTATAGGAAAGAAACAGCAGGTTAAGAGAAACAAATATATAATATGATTGCTGCTGCAGAGCAACAATATGCACAAAAATGGAAAGATTCTGAAACACCCACAATGGAGTAATGGTTGGTGAAGATGATGGAATTAGCAGAAATGGCACAACTAACTTTTTGCTTTGAGAAAGATCAATTACTCCATTTATTAGTGACTTGAAACTCCTTATGGACTTTTTACTGAAAAAAGAAAAAAAATGAACTGATGATTTAGGGATTTGATTAGTACAGAGAGTAGATTATGGAAAGAAAGAAACTTTGAAAGCCATTTATTATTTTCTTATTAGGCCTTTTTTTCTTCTTATCTTTATTTTCCACTTTTCTACATTTTTCTCTATTTCTGCTGTCTTTAATTTAAAATTTATATTGTTTTAATTGTTTGGGAAACATTTTCAGAAAAACAAATTAGATAAAAAAAGGAAGCCCTGGGATAAAAAAATTAAACTGCCTAACAGTACAGTTAAAATACTATATATACCGGTATATATTTTACTGGAATGACATGTTGATAATTGAGAGTAGGATACTGAAAGTTTAGTTTTTTACATTCATCTCTAATTCTCCATGCAATTCGTTATCAAAAAAGGAAGCTTTCTATATGACCACAATGGACAGTACACTTTTTTTCTAGGTTTTGTATAGAGATACCGTGTGTGTTCTATGTGTCTGTGTGTTTACATATACCGTATGTAGCACAAATATAAACTGAAAATATTCTGGTTTTTGAGCAAAGAATCTTTAATTCCTATTCAGGAATTAAATTCCCAAGTATTGGAAAACTTTGTGCAAAGTTTGGTTTGGAATAAAATGCAAACCTGATTGCAATTTGTGAAGGCAACAATACATATGTGGGAATTTGACCTCAACTATTATTAAATTATTTGCTCCATACAATTCATCTAGTGATGATTCAACTTTTTTTTTTAGAAATTACTTGACTTTTCCCCCCTTAAGCTAGTCATTCTGTCTAGAACCATTCAGACATCTCAAAATCTTAACACTTTAAGACATGGTTTAAAACTGTCTTTCCTAAGAAACTATTGCCAATATTTTTGGATGCAGCTAGATGAGACTGTGTTTTCATACAGTTTACATATACAGTGGTACCTTGATACTCAACTGCTTTGAAACTCATCAAATTTGGTATTCAATGCATTTTGACACAAACATTTTGTCCTGGTACTCATTGTTTGTTTGGTACGCAACACACAAGCTAGAACGTGGTGTTGGCTGCCTTGTGACTCACTACATTATTCCTTATGGGGAAAAATTGTTTGGTACTCACCGTTTTTGGAACTCATTGCGCCTCCTGGAACCAATTAACAATGAGATACCACTGTATAAGTAAAGCTAGGATTAATATTGAATTTTTACATGGGGCATCTTTTTATCCTTATTTTTGCCATTCCTTTTCACTGGCATAGTACATTATTATTTATTAGATGTATACCCCACCTTTCACTCAGAAACTCAAGGCAATGGATGTACAGTATTCTCTTCTCCTTTTTCCCCCAAACAACAACCTATGCGGTAGACTAGTAATTAAGTAACTGACCCAAAGTGACTTAGTAGGTTTTTGTAGTTAAGGATAGACTGTTATAGTCTTATAACATCTTTATCATTTTGTTAATTATACTGCAAAATAAAAAAAATAGCAAAAATAACATAATATGTAATGCATTTAAATCCCAGTAGCATTTGCACTTTAACATTTTATAATTTTTTTCTTTGCTTTTCTTATGGCATTATTTACTTTGGAAACATCTCCTTGCCTGTGCTATTGTGAACATAACAATCATAATACAAAAATACTCTACAGTCTACACCAAATATTTTGAGAAATATTCTAGCATTATTATGCTAAATACTATAAGATTTCTTACAATATGTGGTGTCACAAATTGATTATTATATTCAGAATAACACAGGCAATGTGATATTTATACTGTGCTAAATGAAAGCCAGTCAAGGTATCAGGCTAGAAACTGTGTGGTTGTGAGTTCTAATTTTGCCTTAGTCATGAAGCCAGCTGAGTGACCTGGAGATAGTCATTCTCTCAGTACTAGAAAGCAGGCAAGGGCAATTCATTTCTGAGATTATTATTATTAGATTTTTGTATCCCTCCTTTTTATTATTAACTTTTTATATACTGTAAAATGTCAAACATAACTAATACTCCCTCCTCCTATTATCCCCACAACAACCAATCCTATGAGGGGATTGGGCTAAGAGAGAGAGGGACTGGCCCAAAGTCTCCCAGCTAGCTTTTATGTTTGAGTTGGGACTAGGGCTCACTTACTTCTGCTTTCCAGGCTATCTGTCTTCACCATTACACCAAACTGAAATCCTGTCAAGAAAGTTGCAGAGACTTGTTCAGGTGAAAGATCAAGGAATGACCATTGACCTGAAGGCACACAAACACACGGATGCAAAAGTATGTGAATGTAAGGAACGCCTCTACGTCTAACTTAAGAAAGCGAGAACTTCTGAAACAATGTAGTTCAAAAGGATCTTTTATTAAGCAGAAGTGAAAGCAGTCCATTTAAAGCAACGTCTGAATACCCTTAGGCAACGCAGGTAGAGTTAAAGCAGTAGAGACCCCTCCCATTAGCCAGAATGCAGATTCTAGCCAATACACAAGTGTGAAAATGTTTTCTTTATCAACTGCTCTGGGAACCGGATAAACATACATTTCTCTGACCATCTTCTGTTATCCATTGAAGTGAAACATCCCATCTTTTATTAAGCAGAAGTGAAAGCAGTCCATTTAAAGCAACGTCTGAATACCCTTAGGCAACGCAGGTAGAGTTAAAGCAGTAGAGACCCCTCCCATTAGCCAGAATGCAGATTCTAGCCAATACACAAGTGTGAAAATGTTTTCTTTATCAACTGCTCTGGGAACCGGATAAACATACATTTCTCTGACCATCTTCTG
>QLTV01001119.1:2994046-3014098 GCA_003457575.1 Thermophis baileyi
CTCAGGTCCCGTCAGCCAGACAGTGTCAGCTGGCGGGTTCACGGGGGAGGGCCTTCTCTGTAGCCGTACCGACTCTATGGAACCAACTTCCCCCCGAGATCCGTACTACCCACACCTTACTGGCTTTCTGTAAAGCTGTTAAGACCTGGCTTTTCCGGCAGGCCTAGGGCAAATAGTTGTTCTGATTGGCCCATGCATGGTTGTGTGAATGTTTTATTTTAAATATAGTTGGGGTTTTTTTTCCCTTTCTTTTTTAAATTGTTTTTATATGTTTTATTTTTTTATGATGTAAGCCGCCCAGAGTCCTTCGGGAGTTGGGCGGCATATAAATTTTATAAAATAAATAAATAAATAAATAAATTACAAACATTTCCCCAACTGCTTCCTAAATTTCCAGTATTGTAGCCTGGAAGAGAGAGATCTTTTTTCAGCAACTTTATTTGAGTGCTTTTAAGCTCTTAAAACAGTTTTTGTTTTTGTTTTAATTGGGGAGAAGGAGTTCAGTAGGACAGGCTCAAAATACATTTTCCCTTCAAAAGTCACTGTTTTAAGTTTGACTTTTCCCCTCAAAGACACTGTTGACCTATTTTCACAAAGTGATATCTGTCCACCTCATTTGCACTTGCAGAGATTAAAGCACTGTGCTTGTCTTTTTTTATAGTGCTCTTTTAGAAGTTGCATGATTTGTCTATTTGAAATTGCTGTTTGGGACAGACTGAAGTTGGTGCTTTCAGTGGTCCTGTGGAAGATGCTTTGAAGAACTTATTTCATCGTAGCTGTCTCCATGCAGCAGTGTTTTATGTGGCACCCATTTGCTGCATGAGTTGATGCTTTCCTCTGTATAATTTCTGAAATGACTGTTTATAGCCCTGTCAAGAGAGTGGGAAATCCTTCTATAGAGAAATCAGCACAGGGCTGACTGATTTTGGGGAGGCCTGTTGGTAAATAATGAAAGGATACTTCTCTGTTATTGATATTGTATTTGCCAGTCCTTAATTATGACCAGATGCATATTCACCTCTGTGAAGTAATTTTCTTTTCGGTTCCCATGAAGGGAAGATTCTTCTTTGACTAGCTCCATGGTGTTTGAATTGCAAACTCTGAGAATCTTTGGTTGCAAAGCAGCTTCTCAAAGCACAGTAGAATGGCTTTCTGAGCCTCTGTTTGAGAAAATCTGGAGAACAGATGAAGTGCCAGAGGAGAAGAAGGCAATGGTCTATATTTTCACAAAGATTGAGAGAACTGAGTGTGACAGTGTGGGAAGTATTATTATTATTATTATTTATTAAATTTGTATGCCGCCCAACTCCTGAGGGACTCTGGGCGGCTCACAACAAAATAAAAAACCATTAAAAGAAAATATAATAAAAACATATAAAAACAGTTTAAAAACTCATACACACCGTTTCATGGCCGGACCTCGCCAATTACAGAGGCGAGATCAACAGCCCCAAGCCTGCCGGAAGAGCCAGGTCACCACTTTCTGGAAGGCCAGCAGGGTGGGGGTGGTCTGGATCTCAGGAGGTAACTGGTTCCAGAGGGCCGGAGCAGCCACAGAGAAGGCCCTCCCCCGCGGGCCCGCCAGCCAGCACTGTTTAGCTGACGGGACCTGGAGGAGCCCAACCCTGTGGGATCTTACCGGTCGCTGGGAGCTATGTGGCAGAAGAAGGAATGGAATGGACCAATTGTAGTCTCCGAACACTCTTCAAGGGTAGCCCCATGTAGAGCGCGTTGCAATAATCTAACCGTGAGGTGACAAGGGCATGAGTGACTGTGAGGAGAGCCTCTTGATCCAAGTAGGGTCGCAATTGGTGCACCAGGCGAACCTGTGCAAAGGGCCCCCTAGCTACAGCTACCAAATGTTGGTCTAATTTTAGCTGTGAGTCTAGGAGGACACCCAAATTGCGAGCCCGTTCTGAGGGGGACAGTTTCCCCCCCCCAGAACCAAGGATGGACAGTCGACATAGTCTTTGGGAGGCAATACCCATAGCCACTCGGTCTTGTCTGGGTTAAGTCTGAGCCTGTTAACTCCCATCCAGACCCTCACAGCCTCCAGGCACCGGCACATCACGTCCACCGCTTCACTAAACTGACGCGGGGTGGAGATGTACAACTGGGTATCATCAGCATATTGCTGATACCTCACCCCGCATCGTCGGATGATCTCACCCAGCGGTTTCATGTAGATGTTAAATAAGAGGGGAGAGAGTACATCCCAAAAGGACAGTGCCAGGAACCACTAAAGCAGTGCCAAAAGACTTAAAACAACCCTTCCCCCTTTAAGAAATTCAACCCCCAAAGCAAAAGCACCAGCTGAAAGGAAAACTCAGAGCAGCCAAAAGCCATTAATGGCTGTTACAAAAGTAACAAAGCTGACCACAGAAACACTTAAGTAGAGCAATAAAGATAAGTGGGACCAAGCTAAAAACCAAGGCAAAACCAGAACTCCCTTTTCCTGGCCCCTGACAAGATTAACACCCAGGATAGGAAAGACAAAGGTCCTGGGACCAGGATTAACCCATTAAGGCAGGAAGACAAAAACTCAGGGCAATCACTTCAACTAGAGGCACATCAAAACCCATCAAACTACAGAAGCTTCAAAGGTAAAATAGGTATAAAAAACCATAGACATACAATCCCAAACTGCTTGCTAGCCAGGAACACTTGAGCTGTGTCACTACTTTCTCTTGCCTTCCTGAATTAAAGAGTTCTGCTTTCTGGCAGCTTGCTTCGGTGTCAATTTCTTCTCAGCACCGTTGACTGCTTCCCAGCTGGGGAATGAACCAGGAGATTTCTTCCAACAACAGGTTGTGACTAGCTAAAGTGGTTGCAGATTGGAAAACTGAAGAAGGAAAGAAACACCAGACTAAAAGCAAGAAACAAAGTTTTATTGAATAATTTTTGGACACTTGGGAAGCATCAGGAGGAGTAATCCATAACAAAACTACCCACAATGTTGATCAAGTTTCATATCCTACCAGCCTCTTTCCTCACTCCCCACCCCCATTGCTTAAATTGCTTTTGGGGAAATAGTTAAAAAATAGCTGTATAGTTTCAGCATCAGCAAGGGACGATCACATATTAACAAGGAGTAGCAACATTGTTGAGTGTCTAGCAATGTGGATGCCTAGTTAAGGCAAAAACAGAAAATACTTAGATAATTGAGCAGTGAGTTTGTTATTTTGCAGCTCACAAAAAGCAAAGTAGTTGCTAGCCTGCAGCCCAACAAATATTTCTTTTCTGTCCTGTGTGTTTTGGAGAAATTAGTGCCTGGGGTTAGTATTTGACTTTTACCACACAATGAATTGTTATGATGGGTCAACTAGCAGCTTCCTACAGCTCCCTTCAGGATTATTCTTTCAGTCTGCTGAAGAATGGCTTGTGCCCTCATTGAGAGGAATGATCGGTTACTAGATAATTACCAGAACTTTATGCAAAGATTTAGAGCTGCATTTGACAATCTGACTTGGAGATACTTACAAGCTGCAAAGCAACCACAGAATTTATGAGTACATATCAGATTTTCAATTATATGTTAGAGATGATAGATAGATAGATAGATAGATAGATAGATAGATAGATAGATAGATAGATAGATAGATAGATAGATAGATAGATAGATAGGCCCGGGAGAGGGAGGGAGGGGGGGGGGGGGGGGGGGGAGAGATAGAAATAGTAGGTACGATAATAGGTAGGTAGGTAGGTAGAGAGAGAGCCTTTGAGTTACTAATTCCTGATGACTACCTGGTTAAGTCACTGCAGTTTTCTTGGCAAGATTTCAGAAATGGTTTGCCACTGCCACCTTCTTAGGGCTAAGAGACTGTGACTGGCTGAAGGTCGCCAACTGTCTTTGTGCCTAATGCAGAACTAGAACTTACAATCCCCCAGATTTTAGCTCGGTGCAACCATTACGAAGGTGGCTGTACAATAACCATAAATATCACAGAGGTACTTTAGCCCCTGTTTAATAGCTGTCTTGTTTAGTGACCATTTACAGTTTTAGAGATGAAAAAGTAAATCTTCCATTTACGACTTTCATAGTTCTGTAAAGCAAAGAAAAGCTGAGGAAAGACCATTACTACAGTTTCCATTTCATTTAGCAACCATTTTGCTTGATGACCAAGTTGCTGGTCCCAGTTATGGTTTCCTCAGACCCTGATGCGAAAAACGCGTGCAAAATGGAGTTGTAAAAAACCCTTTGTCCTCAGGAGAGAAACAGGAAATACCTTCATTGATGTTTCTACTGTGGAACCTTGGGACACCCAGCCAAGACTTGAACAGTTGGGTCAGGATGTGCTTGTGGAAGCAGCTATATTACCCCTTAATTTAATGGGCAGTATACCATCAACCGGAACCCAGGAACCCAGTTCCCAACCAGGAGACTATACTGCATCAAAAGAATTAGCCACTTTAAAAGAGTTTCTGGGCTGATTTATAGTTATGATGATCAGTCAGATTATAGAAAGAAAAATAATATAATGTAACTACACAGAGAGAGGTTAAAATACATTTATACATATAACTGCTGTGAAGAATATCAGAAGCCATTTATTTTTAATTTTAATTTTATCTCTTATCTTTTTCCTTCTTCTTTATATAAGTTGTGTTGGCTTTTATCTTTTTGTTTAAAGGCTGTAATGATATATATATGGGGGAGCTGGATGGCAGGTTGGTTAGAGTATTGACCCTTGACAAAGGTTCAAATCCTGATTGGTGCCCACCTTACCAGTAAAGGTCTTTGGTCAAAGTACTTCACCTGCCTGCCTCAGATATGAGACTGACATGAAGTAAGAGAATCAGGCCGACTTGGATATCACCAGGAATAACAAGGTCCGCCACCAGGACAATCTAATGATAAGTGGGCTAATGGAAGAAACCATACATGGACCAGACAAGAACATCTGGAACTGATGCAATGCTTCTACAACAGCAGACCTAATGAGAGGGGATATATGTTTGCGTATGAGGGAACTATAAATGGACAGAAGTCCCACTTTTTAAAAAATTATTCCACCCCACACAAATGCACTCATTTGTCAAGGAGGAAATTAATGCCCAGCTGCAAAATGAAATGTCATTGGTAGAGGTTGTGCAGTCAGGCAAGGTCATGGGGCTGCATAATAAGGATAATGGGTAATAAATGAGGCAGAAACCAAAATGAGGAAGATTCATTGCCGAAATACAGAAACAGAGCTTTACATTGTGCAGATGCAGAGCAGAAACAACATACGTGGCATCAGCAGGTTCTCATGACCGGAAGCACGCAGTATGGGATTTTGACCACGTAGCTTGGATGCAACTGGCAAAATGTTTGATTGCACAGAATGAGAAGTAGCTGAAGTTTCTACTTGGCTTTTAATAAAGGAGTCATGAAATCTATGAATTCCCCGCGAGAAAAAGGCAATACCTTCACCACTTGTGGGTCTTCTTCCCCCTCTTCCTCTCCTTCTGTTAATGGCTTTGATTGCAAAGGGCTCCTATTCATCTTTCTTGGACTTGCAGTGTTTGTCTCCTCTTGCCTGGCGGCAGCATCTCTCTACTATGTTGTTGCACTAAAAACAGAACTAGCAGTCCTCACTAGCAAGCTGAATGGCAGGATTCAGGCAAGGAATTCACTTCCACAGCTTGTTGAGCCCCTGGGAGAAACCAAGGCAGCCAGCCCCTTCATTCCATACTGGAAGATGGCCAATGCAGTTTCCAGCCAGGTGAGTTGAAAACCTTTGGGCACTGGAGGAGTTGAAGAGAGAGAGAGAGAGAGAGAGAGAGAGAGAGCAATTACAGCCTTCATGATGCTTATTTGCCCATGTTTTGTCAGGGAATTGTTTTGGGATCACATCGAGGAAACCGAAACATAATGTGGACTGGAGACAGACATAGGGGGAAAAGATCCCCCTCTCAGAGAGGAGAAACAGGTAAGGTAAGATCTGGTTGGATGAAGTAAGATCTGATTGGAGATCATAGTGGTCTCTGGAAAAACACCTCAGGATCCGGGACATTAAGAATTGTGGCTGAGCATGGAGGGTCTTATATGGTTAAAATATCAGATGCTGATAGGGTAGACCAGAGGTATCTGTAATAGCAAACTTTCCTGCTGAAAAGATGGGTGTCTTTCAAGCTTCCACCCTTTAGATGAATTGTTGCTTCTCTCTCTTTCCCTGATCAGTTATCAGTGGAACTCAACTCATATACATCTAACGAAAGGTGAACTAACCCTAGCTTGTGTATTACATTTTATAATTGCTCTTATTAACATGGTTCATTTATTTTCAAAATATAATATTAGCAATACTATAATTCTAAACTCTCATTTTTTCCAGGCATAGTTTGAATGGGCCCCTAGCAATATATATTAATTACAGAATATGAATGCAAATTCCCTTGAACCAGTTTGAATTAAAAACTCATTAGTAGTGCAGGAAGAGTTACAATCAAAACTTTCCTGAAACTAATTATTCTTTATTTCCTTTACTTGAATCCCACGTTAATTTCCTTGTTTTTTTTCCCCTTCTCTCTAATTTGAAATATCTCTTTCTAGTATTACAGTCATGTCTGCAATTGATGGCTGACAGCAAAAGTGCCATTCAGCAACATGGTAATGTACTAATTTCTTAACTTGATTTAGCACAACCCACCAATTTTCTGTGAGTAGACATATTCTGCCATTGCATTATAATTGCTCAAATGCAACCTTGTTCTTAAATAATGCAGGAAGGGAAAATCCAGTTATATTTATTAGCATTTTACCACTCCACCTTTCCCACTTTTAGGAGAAACTCTGGATCAGCATTAGAGGTTCAAGTTTTCAACTCTGATGGTCCACTGTTTCAATGGATGACACATGGGAATGCACAACCAATTATGGTTTGTCCCAAAGGGTTTGTTTGTGTCTATAGCTTATATGCTAAAAATCTATGTGTACACAGGACACCTGACTACAAGCCTTCTCCTACATTCCACTGCATTCTTCTAGTTCACCAACCTTCTGAGGTGAGTTCAGATAGAGTCTGAACCCTGGTAGATCCATAAAAATATGGCTTCTATCAGGAGGCTGTTCTTGAAGATCTTTGGAGTTCACCTTAGTATACAAAAGCTACTTATCTCTTTTTTAAAATCCATATGTATTGTTAAAATGTTGAAATAGATTACAAAGAATATTGAAAAAAAGCAAATATTGTATTACAAAAGAAAGTTGAAAAAAGCAAGATGATACAAAAGCACTGCTACATTTGAATTTTAAAAGTCATAGTGAAAAAATAAAAGGTAAATTACCTTTTAGTGATTCATCCTTCCCTTCCCTTTGTATCCTCAACCACTAGTCACGGCTTAGTTATCTGAACTACTCATCAAACATTAATACTTGTTTTTAGGTTCTGTTTGAGCTACTCATCTGAAAGGCATAATGATTTTTTTCTTTTTTAAAAAATCATAGGAAATATACAAGGAAAATAATTAATCCACGTTTAATGAGATACTAATAATTTTTCAGATGACTCAAGTATAGTTCCCTGGCTTCTTAGCTTTAAAAGAGGAACAGCTCTAGAAGAACATGGAAATAAAATACTGGTCAGAGAAACTGGCTACTTCTTCATATATGGTCAGGTAAAATAGAGAAAAAAGTTCTTTTACTAATCTGTCTGAAGTATTAATTTAAAGTTGTAATGAAATTTATTTGTTCAGGTTTTATATACAGATGAAATGTTTGTAATGGGACATTTGATTCAGAGGAAAAAAGCCCACGTCATTGGAGATGATCTCAGTCTGGTTACATTATTTCGTTGCCTGCAAAACATGCCTGAAACCTCTCCTAACAATTCTTGTTATACCGCTGGTAATTATGAAAACCATCCTAAATTTATTGGCCTAGATAAGCATTTTATTGGTAGGAAAGAGAATTAGCCATATAAAATGATTCATTAGTGGATGGTGTGGTGGGCTATGCTGAACTCCTTACATCATATAGGTGCGTTCCAGTTAATTCTTTCTCTTAATTTCAGTGGCAGGCAGCAACCTCTGTTAGAGAAACAGATGCAAAGTTACACTGCTTTTTGCTTTTGGGCACATCTTTCTAGATTAGGAAAATGGCATAAAACTGGGGACTGCCTGATGGACATAGGCATAAAATCTGCTAGGAATGGGGAAGAATGTTCTAGGCCACTCAGGACTTAGAAAATGCATTGCTGCTGAGTGGACCCAAGCCCCTGAAGAAATTGAAACGCATGATTTATTATTATTGTTGATTGCATAGTCTGCCAGGTGTTTAGACTGTATTTGCCTGCTTTTGTCCATCTCTCGAGTTCTTCCTAAGGACTGGGATAGGAAGATATTGTTTTTTGATGATGTTAAAGGTATCGTCACAGGATGTAAGCTGTTCCAACTAAGGCTGCCTTTTGCAATTGACTGATGGAGATTTGTTTATATTTTGATCATTCTCCAAAGAGTTTAGACTAGTGTCCATGATCTCCCATCCTTTGAGCCTCATGAGAACTCTTCAGGAGAGGCTGGAATCTGAAAGAGTGATTGATCCAAAGCCCCAAGGCAGCTTCCATAATCTTAAACTATACTGCATATCTATTACACTGCACTACTGTAGTCTGCCTTTCCATCCATGTTGGAAGTCAAGATCCTTATAGAAAAGGACTTACAGATAGTCTTTGATTTACAACAGTAATGGAACCTGTCCATTACTATCAAAAGTTGGGGTCTATATTAAATGAACCACACCATTAACAACCTCCCTATCCCTGCTCTCCCCAATGCATTCATTAAACAAATGCATGGGTCATTAAGTAGAGCATGGGGTGACTTGGGTGTGGGAGATCATGGGAGGCCTAGTGCAGGGACAGGCCCACCCACATTGGACCTCCCAAGGCTTTCCCCTATCTGAGATACCCCACGCTCGCTTCCTGCTGCTTGGGTTCCCCACATCCCTAAGGTCTCCTCCCTATCTACCCTGTCACAATCACACACTTACCTTTCACGGATGTCCAGAGCTCAGGAAGTTGGAGTAGAGAAGGCCGCTCCATTGCTGGGCCACATGGCAGAATTGAGGGGAAGAAATCCTTTCGGTTCTGCTATCCTTGCTATGTTTTGCTCCCCCAGGACCAGGAGCACTAGCTTTACGTTAGCGTTGGTAATGCTGGAGAACCTGAGAAGAAATCCTGCCGGTTTTACTTTCCTCACAATCTTTGCCTCCCCCAGTGACAGCAATGCTAGCTTTACACTAGTGTTGTTGGCCCTGGGGGAACAAAGCATAGTGACGAAAGCAAAACCAATAGGATTTCTTCTCCTCGATTGTGCCATATGGCCCAGCAATAGAGTGGCCTTCCCTACTCCGACATTCTGAGTTCTGGATATATTCGAAAGATAAGTGGGGGCATGGTGACTGGGGTGGGCGGGAGGAGTGTGTAAAAGCTGGTGAGGTGGAAAAGTGGGCCCAGTATCTGTGGGGACACAGTAAGCAGATGGAGGGAAATAGGTAGGTGGGTGGATGTGCTGCAGTGTTTCTGTGGTCGATTATATGGGCCAATGACCATGGGGGAGCTGCAGACATTGTAACTTTGAAACGAGTTCGTATATAGCTTTTGGTGGGAAGGGTGTTATAACTTTGAATGTTCATTAAATGGCCTGTGGTACTTTGAGGACTACCTATATTTATTTGTATACACCTTATTTATAGATGTTTATAATGTGCATAATATGCATCTTTTAACCTCAAAATGAAAGAAGGTGGCAGCTTTGTCAATTAAGGACTAGCCAAATCATAACCAATACGATTTGTTTTGGTCTGGGTATATTAGACTGTTGTACTTAAAATGATTGCAATGTTTTGGTAGGTGTTGCAAAATTAGAAGAAGGAGATGAACTTCAGCTTACCATACCACGGACAAGTGCCAAAATAGTCTTGAATGGAGATGTGACATTTTTTGGTGCAGTCAGACTTCTGTGAAAGTCTTTTTGATGTTATTAATTGCCTAGCTTTTTCCAGTGCACCAAGATATTTCAGGAATTATGAAATAATTTGAAATCATTATGGGGGTTTCTTGCATATTACCTCTTTAGTAAGTTGAATGATGGATAAAAAAAAAGATATTAACTTATTCAGAAAGAGGAAATCCTACTCATGCTTGTCATGCACTACCCTCTCATGTGTGGATTACCAGAAATGAAACTTTTCTTGTGAAAATATAAATAGCCTTATTACATAAGAAGAGTTGAACTTCTGCTGCATCAATTCTCGAGTTCAAAGTCTGTTCCCAAGAGGTCATCCTTCTGAGCCCAGCAAAGTCACAGACAAGACAAGGTGTAAATATCTCTACTTTCCCTACATTTTCCCCCGAAGCAACTGCAACTGGAGAATCAAGACTCGCATCTTGCAGTCTGCAGAAGAGGAAGCAAGAAATCATGCTGCACCTGAACAGCATCAAGTGTCCTACAGAGAGCAATAAAAATATGAACTATAGCAGGAAGTACATAGTTCCTCTTTAGGACATGCATAAACATGGTTTCAAATATGATCATAAATCAAAAAATATTTTATATGATTCTTATGCAAGTAACTATACAGGATGTTATATTTAAAGGGCTAAGCAAGCAATGCAGTGTATATTCTATTTATCCACCCACCTATCTTATTTACTAATAATCCACAGATAATTCTAGAGTAGAGTAGGGTAGAGTAGAGTAGAATAGAATAGAATAGAATAGAATAGAATAGAATAGAATAGAATAGAATAGAATAGAATAGAATAGAATAGGAGAGTTGGAAGGGACATTGGAGGTCTTCTAGTCCAACCCCTTGCTTAGGCAGGAAACCTATACCATTTCAGACAAATGGTTATCCAATCTCTTCTTAAAAACTTCCAGTGTTGGAGCGTTAACAACTTCTGGAGGCAAGTTGTTCCACTGATTAATTGTTCTAACTGTCAGGAAATTTCTTCTTAGTTCTAGGTTGCTTCTCTGCTTGATTAGTTTCCATCAATTTTTTCTTGTCCTACCCTCAGGTGCTTTGGAGAATAGCTTGACTCCCTCTTCTTTGTAGCAGCTCCTGAGATATTGGAACATTGCTGTCATGTCATCCCAGTCCTTCTTTTCATTAAACTAGACATACCCAGTTCCTGCAACCGTTCTTTATATGTCCTCTCCAGTCCCCTAATCATCTTTGTTGCTTTTCTCTGCACTCTTTCTAGAGTCTCAACATCTTTTTTACATTGTGGCGACCAAAACTGGATGGTCTGGAATGGTTAAGAAACAAACATTCATTCACTTCTGATGCATACCGAATATGTGTATTTGCACTAACTGTAAATTTTAGTTCATTTGTATTGTCTTTGAAATATAAAAAACACAGCAAAAATGAGAATGGAGTCTGCTCAAAAATGCAAGATGCCACACTTCCAGCTTCTGGGGTAAAGCTCAGAACAAATTTTCATTTCTATTTATTTAGTCTCTCATTTGTTGCGTAGGGGTTTTTTTTTTTTTCTGAAAGAAAAATATGGCCTGTGTTACAAGGTTTGGAAGATTACTTGAAATGAGTTGGGGCAGGGAAAAGAATGTAGGAATGTCACACCGCTTGTCTGGGATGGTATACGGTCTCCTGCCTTGGGCAGGGGGTTGGACTCAAAGATCTCCAAGGTCCCTTCCAGCCCTGTGATTTTATTTCTATTTCTACCTGTGCTCAACTCCTTGAAGCAGCTTTCCCAAGGATCACATCTGTGGTTGCCAAACATTCCCAGAAAAAGAAGCATGTGGTGCTATGTTCATGTCCCCAGGTACTCTGCAGCAATTGTTGCCTTTGAATATGAAATGCTGCTTCAGCTTTTGACATGCAAAGGGTTTATATAAATGAGAAATGATATGTATGGACTTTATAAATAATAATAAATTGATTCATACATGAACTGGTCTATCATGTGATCAAGATGGCAGTTTCCAGGCTTTTTGATAGGCCAGCCTTTCTGAGTAGCTTTTCCATAGAAAATGGAATCCGTTTGAAAATGATTTAAGGTAAAAATCTGATCTGGGAATTGTTTGGGATATAAATAATAATCTATTATAGTAGGCCATTTTATACAACATAATAGTGAACTTAAAAAGAAGAGTCAAAAGAAAACACAAGCTATTTTGGGTGAAATAAAGAAAAACAGACATCTCCAGAGAAGATAAGTATTTTTCAACAAATCAAGCTTCTACAATGGCAGTTATCTATGTTAACAGTAAGAGAAATAGAAATAGAAATAATAATAGAATAAAAGGTAAACTTATAAGTGTACTTATAACTGCTGTAAAGAAAATCAAAAACTACCTTTGTATCTCTTTTCTATTTTTTTGTTACTTTTTTCTTTCTTGAACTTTTATAGCTTTGTTTTCATTTTCTTTCCTTTTTTCTTTTTCTTACTTTATATTAATATGTATTTTTATTTTCTTTTTACAAATATTTAATAAAAATTACATAAAAAGAAAAGGAAATCCATATCCTCAGTCCTAGTCATAGATACTAAAGATACTCTTTCTGAAAAAAAAAAGAACAGGGGCCTCTCAGAGGTGGGTTCCTCCCGGTTTGGACCGGTTCTCCTGAACCGGTAGTGACCCGCTGGTGATGTCACGATGACGTCACCGATCCAGTTCAGTCGGTGCCAGTCCATGGGTGCTGCCATCTTTTTTTTGAATTTTTTTTTGAATTTTTTTTTTGAAAAAAAAATTTTTTTTTCTTCTGCGCATGCGCAGAAGCCGAGTTTCCGGCACTGCGCATGCGTTGACATGTTGTTTTCAGCTTTTTTTTTTATTTTTTATTTATTTTTTACTGCGTATGCGCAGAAGCCGAGTTTCTGGCACTGCGCATGCGTCGCCATCTTGTTTTCGGCGTTTTTTTAAAAAAAATTATTATTATTTTTTTACTGCGCATGCGTCGCCATCTTGTTTTTGGCGGGTTTTTTCTATTTTTATTTTTTTTACTGTGCAAAGCGTGCGCGCGCCCACGAGGCGTGGCCACGCCCACGAGGTGTGGCCACGGCCATGAGCCGCACCCATGCCCACAAGCCACGCCCACGAGGCGAGGCCACGCCCATGCAGCGTGGGAGGAAGCGAACCGGCAGCGAGGTAAGTTAGAACCCATCCCTGGGGCCTCTGGACTCTCTCTAGCCCCACCCTCCCTATAACCATAGTCAATTAACATTGGGATGCAGGGAACCTTGGTGTCTACTGCTTTGCAGCAAAGAAACAGCAGATGCTAAAGCCACTGCCATTTACTTACAACATCTGAGATGAGGGTGGTAGTGAAAGATAACATTACTATAGGATTGCCAGTCCTGACCGCAGCAAGACTTCTGTTCATTGGACAATGAACTACTGGGTGGCATGGAAGTAGCTGCAACATTTTGATATTGCAAAAAGCGGAGACATCTTTCTCAGTTCTGGAGCAAGAATATTAACAATTACCGGTATTTACAGAAATTGCCAAATATATCCTAATCAGTTACAGTTGCTGGCTCAGAGCGGGGTAGGAATTGTAATGATGGGGAGAAGAATAGGAAACAGCAGTTGGGACAATCACTTCTCTAATCCTTCACGAACAATAAATCATTTTGAGGGAAGGAGGGATAACCATGTTAGAACTCAGCCAGCACTTGTGTCTCTGTTCTGGTAGGATGGGAAAGAGGACTCCCTGACCAATTGACCTTGGATTGGCTGATATATAGAATTTGGTGTTATCTGGGAGACACAGGTGCCTGTGTCTGAGAAGAAAAACATTAGCATATGACCATTAAAAATGTGCATTCTGAAAGGGGGCTGCAGAAACCCGGGTGATTATTGAAGCAGTTAGATAGTTTAGTCTTAGCTCCCCTCCCTTGTCTGTGTAGGTTTGCAGGATGGATGGGGATCAAGAGCTATGAGGCTTGGTCAAAGGCTTTCCAATGCATGGTGAGAAAAAAGCCAAATGCTGCTTGAATGGGAGAAGCAGGAGGATATTAGAGAAGCACATTTTGTGTGTGACTCACAACATTCATTTCTCTACCTCTAATATCTGCACTAAGCCACCCTTGCTCCGCTTTACTTAAAAAAATTTAAATTTTTAAATTTAGTTTTTCTCTAGGTTGGCAAACCTCCACATTGCCTGCTGAATTGCTAACTCTCATGTTTTAGCAACTCTGTTTTAGAGCCCCTTTATTTAGTTGTGACAGCTGACATGATGGGATGGGTGTGAAGATGGAGTGAAGCCAAAGAAAGCATAGATTCTCCCTGGCACATTGTTGCCAGCATTTCTTGATCTCTGGTATAATATCAAAGCACAGGATATGTCAATGTTTCAAAAACAAGCATCCAGTTCAGAGGTGGTATTCAACAGGTTGTGACCAGTTCTGGAGAACCGGTAGCGGAAATTTTGAGTAGTTCGGAGAACCGGTAAATACCACCTCTGACTGGCTCCGCCCCCATCTATTCTCTGCCTCCCGAGTCCCAGCTGATCGGGAGGAAATGGGGATTTTGCAGTAACCTTCCCCTGGAGTGGGGTGGGAATGGAGATTTTACAGTATCCTTCCCCTGTCACGCCCACCAAGCCACGCCCACAGAACCGGTAGTAAAAAAAATTTGAATCCCACCACTGAATTCCAGTTAATGTAATCAACAGGGGATTTCTTCCACTCTGCTACTGGAACTCCTTTTAAACTTTTAAATGCCATCTTGAAGCTAAGGAGACTCTTCAGTGCCATCTGCTGGCTAGAGATTTCACAACACTTTCCATTTGCTAATTGCTATTTTTCTTTGCTGGAATTTACAGCTAGTCCTTGACTTACAACAGTTTGCTTAGTGACCGTTCAATGGCACCGAAAAAGTGACTTATGACCATTATTCACACTTACTACCATTGCAGTATCCCCATGATCATGTGATTTACATTCAGATGCTTGACAACAGATTCACATGTATGACAGTTGCAGTGTTCTGGGGTCACGGGATCCCCTTTTGCGACCTTCTGACAAGCAAAGTCAATGGGGAAGCCAGATTCACTTAACAACCGTGTGACTAATTTAACAACTGCAGGGATTCACTTAACAAATGTGGCAAGAAAAGTCGTAAAATGGGGCAAAACTCACTTAACAAATTTCTCACTTAGCAACATAAATTGTGCTCAATTGTGGTAATAAGTTGATATGTACTTTGTTGATAAACACATTTCTATGAATCATATCAAGTCAGTCATTCAGACTCCAACTTAGGTCTAGCTAACTTTCAGAGCAGCTTGAAGTTTGGGACATGGTGCTTTTGTTTATGCCACTTTCTTCTTTTTGTTACATGTATTTTAATTTTTTTTTTAAAGGTAAAATGAAACCCAAAAAATGTTAAAGTGACAAAGAAAAAACACAAAACAAACAAGACACTAAAATGTGCATAAAAAACTTACATACAGATATTTCCCTCCAGCTGAATAGTGATTAATATATTACAACAATATTAGTTTCCCATCCCTTGCAAAAGAGGTCCAAAAGATTTTAAACTACTAAACTATTAAATCTATTAGCAAATTATTCATCTGTCATCTATATACTATATTAATGACAAAATAGTTAACAAGAACAATAATAATAAAACAAGATTACAATTTCAAACCCCTCTGTTGACAAATTGTTGTTATAATCAATTCTTAGAAAATTTACCATGTCTTCTTAGCTATCCTAAATCATCCCAAGAATTAACAATGATTCATCCTTGATGAAATATCCATGTTCAGTTGTTCTAGCAACATATTTGCCAATACAATGATACCTAATTCACATTCTAGCCTTCTTTCTGTCCAGGAGATCTTCATGCTATAGTTCCTCTGTAGCTGTCTAGCATGTCATATTTCTCTGAATATTTCAGTTTAATTTTTGGAAATTTAAACAAATCAAACATGCATTTTGAAAAAAAAAGACATGTTTATAGAAGCAATGCTTTGAATTGCAGAATTAAGCAATTATTCAGACATAACAAAAACTGAGAAGAAATTAACATTGTTAATTGTTAAAAGAAATTAAATTCCTCTTTACCGGATATACTAATGTAAAATTTATTAATTAGAGGAAGTATTTTTCAAACATTATGGCATGCATCATGGAAAAGTTGCATACTATTCTCATAATCTTGAGTCAAAAGAAGATGTTGGAATGTATAGAAGAAGCCAGCTGTCACAATGAAAGTACTGTAGAAATTTTAGAGAACAGAACACTGGATCAGATAGGTTTCAAAAAGTTAAGAAAGTTATTAAGGAATGTGAAGATGCCTTATTGCTCTAATCCTGAACAAGCATATTTACTTCCCTATAAGCCCCTAAACACTGATTAATTTTTGTTGAGTAAAATAGTAAAGCATAGTAAAAACACTGTAATGTGTGGTGTGCACATTTAATCTTGGATTGGGAATTGCTGGGTAGCTTGAGCCAAAGAATTTTAAGCTGGTCTATTTCTTTCTAAAACAGTAAGGAGAACCATACAAACTCCAGAGAGATTATGCCCCTTGAAGTAGTAATTCTGGGGGAGAGTTCATGTGAAATAAATAAACTCCAAGCACTCCTAAGTAAAAATCCATAGATAGTCCCGTAGAATGCCGGCTTTCCCCAGTCTGATGCCTTCTGGTGAAGCAGAATCAGCAGCCATGAGCGCTCACACAGCAAAACTTTTGGCTATGCTGGGTGACAATGAATGCTCCAATGCATCTGGAGGGATGATTGGAGAATGCAGCAAGCAACACTGAATTCAGTGACACATGGCCAAGTGGAGATGTGTCAGATTGTATTGCAAAAGATTGTATGCATGGTAAAAACAACCCTAGTAGTCTCTTTAATAGTAACTTGAAAATGCTATTTATATTTTAGCTCACTTCAAAAATAGCTCACTGTAAACAAATGTTACAGGAGTAATTGAATTCTCATGCACTTTCTTCAAGAACAGTAATAATTATTAACTTAAAAGTCACAGCTCAGTGCACTGATTGAACATATTAAATTGAAGGCCTAATTTAAAATGGCAACAATTTGTACACCACATCTCTTTTCCCCTTCTTTGTGCTTGATGTTCTATTTGAGCATAATTACATTGTCAGATCAATAGCCATATCAAGCATCCACTTGTTTTTCTTGCTGTGCTCAGCACTGATTCACAGGAACTGCTGGGGAGGCCTGTCTGCTATCCATCTGTTTGGATCCTTTTAGGAACTGAATACAGGAAGGTAGTCATTGTACATTATTAGTTTCCTGAATGTTGGCTGTAGCAGAAGCAGCAAACACAGAGTGCATTTATTAGCACAGAAGGTCAGCTAAGAAAAACAAATGATACCACTCAGTTTCCATATAAAATGGAAATAGCTTTGTCTTGACAACTTTTATTATTATCCTGAAGCTGTAGCTAAGGACAAATTGCTAACAAGTCAATCTTTAGCAGTTGCTGTTCCAAGATGAATTGTTAGATTCGGGCAAGATTATTACTGCCACAATCAAGGGACACTTCTAGATATCCATCCATGGGTTAGCAATACAACAAGTACTGACCTTATTTACCATGAATGCTGTTAGAAACCATTGGCCCTGTTTTAATGAAAAAGTGAAGTATGTAATGCCAAAATTGCTTGAGATTCAGTACTAATTAAGTGGAATACTTTGTTTTCAGGATTTGAATTTTCACTAGGGAAAAAATGTTTTATTTGTTTACAGTCCTGAGATCATATGATACAAAAGTGATGTGCATAATAAGTGCCAATTGCTAGCAGTGTAATCTGTCAGTGGTAATTACACCTCATAATAAACTGTGGGAGTCGACTTTGAACCAAAGCAAGTCAGCAGTCTTTGGAAAATGGAGTCAATTAGGCTGGTGATACTGACTGGGGTGGAGGTATTGAATGACTATAGTTAATTATAATGACACAATCTTCAGCAAACTAGCTCTAAATTAGAAACAAATGAATAATTCTGGTTCAATAAAGTAAACCTTTTAAACATATTGGACAATTCGTCTTATATGCTTCCCTAGCCCCACCAAGCTGATTTTCATTTTCATGGAATGTTTATGACATATTTGGAACTCGTTTTCTTTACCTTGTAATTTATCTTACCCAGAACTGTGCAGCTGTCCTAGAAGGGCAAGATACGAAGTGCAACTAAATGTTGATCAACATTTAGAGCTTCTGATAATCAGGCAGGTCAGGAGCTGTTCTAAAACTGCTCTGCCTAAGAATTCTCCATCTCTGGAAAGTCACAATCTGCAAGGATGCTTTTAACTCACATCTCAGGCAGCTGATAAACAAACCCATATTGTGATGTAATGTAATGAAGAATATTTATTTTATAAGAATTACAAATATAAACATAGACAAAACATGAACACAGAAACAGACAACGCTTAAATCACAAAGGCAGGATATAAATAGAACAAGAAAACAAATAAATTCAGAAATTACAAAGAATTCAAAGACATCTATAAAAGGTCCAAAACAAAGAGCAAATTTTTCCATAGCTGATGAGAAACAACCTTAGACAGATATCATGGAATAAGCATAAAAAGAGGACTTCCTCCTGCGTTAGGAAGCATCACTTATCAATCTGGTTGGTTTGGTCTACCTGGATGGGCAGCTTCGAGCTCACCTAGGCAACACTTGAAAAAGAACATCACAGGTCATTCAGGTCTGATTAGCCTGCCAGCTCCACAGGTTGTGTGCTTAGGCTTAATTTCCTGTTGACAGGTTTAAGAGGACTTGATAGAGATTGTGGTTGTCAAAGTGTTTGTCTTGTTTCCCTATATGGTCTTATATGGGAGGAGTACATACTATGTATGTTTGGGTATGCTTGGGTATGCTTACTATGTGGGGCCAGTTTAGTGTAGTGGTTAAAGGCACTAGGCTAGAAACTGGAAGTCAGTGAGTTCTATTCCTGCCTCAGGCATGAAGCCAGTTGGGTGACCTTGGCCCCAGTCACTCTCTCTCTCTCAGCCCTAGGAAGGAGGAAGGACAAGCCACTACTGAAAACCTTGCTAAGAAAACTGCAGGGCCTAGTCCAAGAAGTTGCCAGGAGTCAAAACAGACTTGGGCATACAGACACTATGTGGGATATAGACATACCATGTTCCAAAGTAAACTCTGTCACAGGAGTTCATTCCTGGATTCTGTATACCAATTCCAGAAAAACCCAACACAGGTACCTTAAGCATCAAATGGGAAGAACACCTACAAGAATTTTCAGCTGTTGAGAAGGTCTTCTTAAATTCAAGATGTTTACAAATGACATATGGATTATAGCACAAGCAGCAGAATTCTATGATTTATTTTTAGTTATCACCCTATAACAAGGATATTGAACTGCTAAGTAATTGGCTTCAGTTTAGCTAACAATATTAAACTTCACTGAGTAACTAACAGGCAGCCAGTGTGCTGGCTTAACAAGGGTTTAGCCTAGAATTAAGAACTGTCTCTTTAAGACATAGCATTCTGGGGAATGTAGTCCATGCCATGTAGTCCATGCCATGTGATCATAACTGTGTACTCTTATTGGTCATTGAAGTATGCCTGGGGGGGCGGGAGTAATTGAAGTACACTGGCCCAAAGGAGTCTTTCCAAGCATGCTACCGGGAAAAGATGTAGCAAGGAGGAGATGGGGAAGCATTAATCCTTTTTTACAATATTCGTGATGGTTCCAGATTATGACTGTAGATTCAGAAGAACTTCTACATAACCGTGAGTGTTGTCAGAGGATGCCTGAAGAATAAAATATAATCTGATTGAATGTACCATTGCGTCTTGTTAAGCTGCCTGATGATAGCACAACCAATCTACGCTTGATTCAGAACAGTAAAAAAGGATTAATGCTTCCCCATCTCGTTGCTACATCTTTTCCCGGTAGCGAGCTTGGAATGACTTCCTTTGGGACAGCGTACTTCAATTACTCCCGCCCCCAGGCATACTTCAATGACCAATAAGAGTACACAGTTATGATCACATGGCATGGACTACATGGCATGGACTACATTCCCCAGAATGCTATGTCTTAAAGAGACAGTTCTTAATTCTAGGCTAAACCCTTGATAAGCCAGCACA
>QLTV01001119.1:3020504-3031912 GCA_003457575.1 Thermophis baileyi
GTTAAGTTTCCATTGTTTGATTATATGCCTTGTTTAGTTAGTCAACTAGATAGTTGAGTTAGTATTGTTTATGCTATACTGTTATTTACTTTAGTTAATTCGTTAGTTAATAGTGGAATTTACAATCCCAGGCGGGGAGTGTGCTGGCTTAACAAGGGTTTAGCCTAGAATTAAGAACTGTCTCTTTAAGACATAGCATTCTGGGGAATGTAGTCCATGCCATGTAGTCCATGCCATGTGATCATAACTGTGTACTCTTATTGGTCATTGAAGTATGCCTGGGGGGCGGGAGTAATTGAAGTACGCTGGCCCAAAGGAGTCTTTCCAAGCATGCTACCGGGAAAAGATGTATTACTTTAAGACATAGCATTCTGGGGAATGTAGTACATGCAATGTGATCATAACTGTGTACTCTTTTTGGTCATTGAAGTACGCCTGGGGGGTGGGAGTAATTGAAGTACGCTGGCCCAAAGGAGTCTTTCCAAGCATGCTACCGGGAAAAGATGTAGCAAGGAGGATATGGGGAAGCATTAATCCTTTTTTACAATATTCATGATGGTTCCAGATTATGACTGTAGATTCAGAAGAACTTCTACATAACCGTGAGTGTTGTCAGAGGATGCCTGAAGAATAAAATATAATCTGATTGAATGTACCATTGAGTCTGTGTTAAATTGCCTGATGATAGCATAACCAATCTACGCTTGATTCAGAACAGCCAGTATATAATTGCTTTTGTAATGTATGGTTACCAGTTTGTGAATACCAGAGGCCAGGATGTTCCTGTCTAGGAAAAGAACAAAGATCACTTAAGAAAAATATGGCAGGGAAATTTCTAGTAATATCCTGCAAGACTCGTTTCTGAAAGAGTTGAATCCATGGAGTCTTTGGTGTTCTTTGAGCTTGACATTTCATTACCTGCCTGGGCAATATCTTCTGTGCTAGAAAGGAGGGGAATTTGCTCTCTGTTTATACTTCCCTGTCAGTATAATATTTTGCCCTGTCAGTGTTGGTGAGGATATTGTTTTCTCCTTGGTAGTTTCTTAATTAGGTTGTTATGTATTGCTTGATTGTGTGTCTAGTGTTAATCCTGGTGTTAATCCCTGTATATCTGGGTGCTGCTTGCTGGTAAAGAGGTGTTCTGGTGTTTTTGTTTATTTGTTTCCTTTTTAGCTTTGTTGTTGTTGTTGTTTAATGTCCTTTATCTCTGTGAGC
Organism: Thermophis baileyi; assembly: GCA_003457575.1. NCBI lineage: Eukaryota > Metazoa > Chordata > Lepidosauria > Squamata > Dipsadidae > Thermophis > Thermophis baileyi. Next base: position 3,021,720 of record QLTV01001119.1, read on the forward strand.
CTATTGATGGCTAATGTATTTGAGTGCCAAGCTTCCAGGAATTCCCTAGTATTTTTGGATTTAGCTTGGTCTACGATGCTCAGTTTCCCAGCTGGAATTTTGATTCGGTCTGTCTGTGTGTTACAAATTAAGGAGTTTTCACTGTGTCATCTCACTGGTAAAATTAGAAAGATTTTACAGTTGGCTGAAATTTGTATAAAATATTCTACATGTGGTATAAAATTCCATCAATAATATCCAGCATAGACAAAACAAAGTAGTAAATGTTGGAAATGCAATCAAACAGAAGACATATTATATAACAAGATACACAAGTTAAATGCAGAAAATTTTGGAATTTAAATTTGAAATGAAACCTGTTCTGACCCAGCGTACTGACAAAGGAACATAGCACAAACAGCGTCCGTACAAACCTTGTTTTAATAGTAACGGCTACTAATTGTCTTACTTAGCAGTCGTCCTAAATTCAAATAAAGTGTAAACCAGTCTTTTCTGTGCAACCGCTGTTAATTAATCTCCTTAACAGTTGGCAATAGTCCAAGCAAAAGAACACAAGTCTGACGAAGAGTCTTTCAGATAACAGCAGATAACCCACACGAACCTTACTGTTTTTGGCAAAACGCCCAGGAACAATTTGCAGGCAACTTTGATGATTTCATATAGGAGCAGAACAGAGGTTTGAATTCAAAGACAAGGACTTGAAAGTTGTTTCCTGCAAATTCCTCAGTCGTTTTTCTCACTTAAATAGGCTATGGGATTGGCCAATTATCAAATAGGCTATGGGAGTGGCCAATTATCCCCAAGCCTTGCTCCCAAGTAGTTCTTCTCCTCAGGAGACATTCCTGCCTTTTGGCAGCTCTGCGCACGCGCGCATTGAGAACAGGCTCCTTCTCTTCTTCTTCTTCTTCACTCATGGCAGCCTCTGGAGGTTCTGAAGGCCCTGGCTGAATCCCTGCCTCTGGCACCGAGCCTTCTCCAGCCTCCTTGCTGTCCGGCTCTGCCGCCAGCTGCACAGGCCGCTGGCGGACCACAACAAAACCATAACTTTTTATTAGGTATAAACTCAGGGAAAAAGCAACAAGAAATGTGGTAATTTAATGAAATATAGGCTTACAGGTGTGGGCCCTAACTTACCTCGCTGCCGGTTCATTTCCTCCTGCGCCGCATGCGCAGTGCAAAATTTTTTTTTAAATCCCTCCCCAAAAATAGCCAAAAACAAGATGGTGACGCATGCGCAGTGCTGGAAACTCGGCTTCTGCACATGCGCAGAAGAAAAAAACCCCAGAAAAAAATTCAAAAATAAAAATAAATTAAAAAAAGATGGCGGCGTCCACGGACTGGCACCGACTGAACCGGATCCATGATGTCATTGTGACATCACCAGTGGGTCGCTACCGGTTCAGGCGAACTGGTCTGAACCGGGAAGAACCCACCTCTGTTACAGCAGCAAGAATAAATTTTGCTCAACATTAGAAAAGATATTATTTTAACCATGTCTGATTGGAGAATATGCAGCAACGGCAAAACTCACAGTATACATACACAATAGAAGTTTAAACAAGAATAGTTTCCATACATACAATACACCATGCAACATGACAAATATAATCTGGCTTCTAAGGGCTTGTAAATGTCTACAATTTTATAAATTAGCTGATGTACAAAAAGGAGGAAGTTAGAAAGCCAGTAGTTCATTTTTCGTTAACTTTTCTCTTCTTTCAAAAAAAATTTTGGTGTTTTAATTTTTGTTAAATATTTTGCTTTTCCTTTTATTAATATGTCAACATATTAAACTACGCAGTGGAGATTTCAACATTAAGTAATCAACTCAAGAGCAAAACCTTTCTTATACTTCTGATACTTTGGTATCATCTGCAACATTTCTTTTCCATAATGTTATATTTAGCTTTGGATGGAAAAATTCAATGATTTTATGTTTATAATAAAAACATACTAAATTGTAACTGATATTGATAGACTATTTCTTTCTCTCTTATTTCCAGCACTCTAAATTATCTAAGGAATAGATTGTCATTATTATAATTAATATTGTATAACTATCTTACATTCTTCTTCTTCCATTTTCTAGGTCAAACTTTAAACTGCCAGAATGCAGCCACCTTCCTGGCTTTGTCGTTGGCCAAAAATAAGTCATTATTGCTACATGTTGCTGGTAGTCAGCAGATGGGCCGGGCTCTGTGTCTCTCCCCATTCACATAGTGTGTTGTTATCTGCTAAGAGCCTCCGCTTGAGCATATTGGTTTTATATATAGGCACTTCAACTCTCAACCTATTCAGGGTCCTCCAAATAGTATAAAGGAGGACATATCCTTCAGCCTTTAATGTTATTCCTTGCTCGACAGTCTCCTTCTTCTATTTTTAATATGATTTTGTTCTTGTGTAGCTTCAAGAATGTTTGTTCTTGCCATATAGCTGTTCCTAGATCTTAGTCGGTGGGCTTGGGGAATATGTCCCTTCAGAAAGTGTCGAGGGTCATTCTCTTGCTTTGTTTTCTTGGTGTCTGCTGCAACCTCTCTCCTGATCTTAGGTGGGGCAATGCCAGCTAGAGCAGGGTTCCCCAACCTTTTGGACCTCAGGGACCACTAAATCCATAATTTTAAATCCCGTGGACCACTAAATGATTGATGGTGTAATATTGTCCTAATTCTTCCATAAGTTTCCCAGCTACCACATCAAAAGTTGATTCTTGTGCGGCCACTGCTGTATTGTTCACATAGATGAATAGACGTGTGTTGTTAGGGACTGGTTGATCGTTCATATACCGTAGATGTTATACAATGTCGGAGATAATACACTTCCTTGTGGCAGCCCATTCTTCTGCATCCTCCATCTACTGTTCTTACAATTCAGCATCACATAAAATCTCTGATTCTGGAGGAAGCTGCCAATGATTCTGATATGCTTATTATCACCAGTGATATTGTTTAAATTGCGTAACAATATCCTATGGTTAACAGTGTCATCATATGATGCAGTTAGGTCGATGAAAGCCACTGCAGTAATTAGCTTTCTTTTGAAACCATCCTCAATATGTTGCATAAAGTTTGTATCTTTGTATTGAAACAAAAGAGGAATAGTATCAAGATCATGTATAGCATCAGTATTGCTTTATACTCCACTGGTAAGACTACACTTGGAATACTTCATCCAGTTTTGGTCAGGATGATACAAAAAAGATGTTGAGACTCTTTCTAGAGTCCGGAATGGTATAGGATCTCCTGCTTGAGCAGACAGTTGGATTAGAAGACCTCCAAGGTCCTTTCCAACTCTGTTATTCTGTATTCTTCTAGTTGTGGTTCATGGATGTGTTATCTTCTGTCTATTCTACATAGTGCCTGGTACAGTCTTGTACCTACACTCTGTGCAGCAGATGACTCCTGTTTTTTTCTCCTTGGATCACCGGAACTTTTGGTTTACTTAGGATGTTTTGGGGGGCTTTAATTTGTTTATTTATTTATTTAGTGTATGGCAAATACATGGACTTACAGTGGTTCAAATGTTAATGTCCAGTCCACCCAGCCATTCAAGGACAGGATGGTCTATGTTGAAAAAATCAGACATTGGGCTGGTGTAAGCTCTTGATGACATTCGGACACAATGTGATGGATATTTTGTTGAGGAGCACCACAGACACACTGAGGGGTAGAGACAAGACCCCACTTAAACAATGAGTCCTGGCAGACACCATGTTGGTATGGATCCTGTTCAGAGTTGACCAATGCTGGTGAGGAAGGTCAAAACCTGGCACCTTCTGTGTAGGGTCATCTATGTAACTGCCTATATCTGGGCGTTTAGCAGCCCATTTGGCTTTCCACTGTGTGTTGATGTCAAAGTTGTTAGACAGCTGTTGAGCAAGTGCCAGACAGGGCTTCCTGGATTTAAGCCTGCCAATTGATAGATGAGGAAGATCAGCATGCATAAGAAGAAGTGCGTTTCTCATAATTTTGTTGTACTCCTTCACTAAGGCTTCCTGCCTTTGTATTGGTAGTGCAATGTGACTCAAGACGGGGAGCCAGCAAGTAGGAGCAGATTTTATGCAGCCGCTTATGATCCTCATTGTATCATTTAGTCTAGCATCGATCTTGCTAGTGTGGCAGCTATTAAGCCAAACAGGGGTGCAGTATTCAGCTGTGGAGTAGACCAACCCTAGTGCTGATATTCTGAGAGTAGAGGCTGAGGCTCCCCATCTTGATCCTCTTAGTTTCTGGAGTAAGTTGTTCCTGGTTGATTTTAGCGGACATGTTCTCTAGGTGTTTCTTATAGGAGAGAGTCCGATCCAAAGTTACTCCGAGGTATTTGGGGTGAGGATCATAAGGGAGTAGGTTGTTATTCAGGTAGGCCTTTGGGATGGCATTGGCGAGTTTGTTGTTGAGATGGAAACAATTTAATTTGTTGATTCCCATTCACAAAAGACTTGTATTCAGACACCATCTATCAAGATCTTGGTCTAAGAAAGAACCTCAACTTATTTAGCCTTCATTCCAAACTCTAACTGAAGTTGAAATGATAGGATAGATAGATAGAGATAGATAAGATGAGAGATGATAGATAGATAGATAGATAGATAGATAGATAGATAGATAGATAGATAGATAGATAGATAGATAGATAGATGATAGATAGAGATAGAAATAGATAGAGATAGAGATAATATAGAACAAAAACGATAGAGATGAAATGATAGAAACAATTGAAGTGGCAAGAACTTTGAATTAGAATTCAACATAATGCAAGCATAAGCAACAGAACAAAGTCAAACTATAGCCTTGGACATTAAGAGATTTCAACAAATTTAGAAAGAGCTTGAGGATTCCGTGGAAGAAAATCTTAAAAGGGAAAACAACTCAAGAAGCTGAAAAATGAAATTATAAAAGTCTAGTCTAGCACAATACGGTACCATTACCAGAGGGATTTGTAAATGGCTGATTAACCATACTCAACATGTAGTCCTCTATGGAACTACATCTACATGGAGGAAAGTATACAGTGGGGTACTCCCAAAGTTCTGTCTTAAGCCCAATACTCTTAAACATCTTTATAAATTATTTAGATGAGAGGATAAAAGGGGAACTCATCAAATTTACAGAAACCAAATTGGGAGGGAATAACCAACATTTAAGAAGATAGGTTCAAGATCGAGAAGGATCTTGAAAGACTTGAATAGTGGGCCCCATCCAACAAAATGCAATTTAGTGCTGATAAAAGTAAGGTTTTATACTTGGCAAGAAAAACCAAATGCATAGGTATAGAACAGGTAATACCTGGCTCAAAAGCAGTAACTGTGAGAGGGAACAAGGAGTCCTAGTGGACAATTACTTAAATATGAGCCAGCAGTATGCTGCAGCTGCCAAAAAGCCAATGCAGTCCTGGACTGCATCAACAGAGGAATAGCATCAAGATCATGTGAAGTGTTAGTACCAGTTTTTACTGATTTGGTAAGACCACACTTGGAATACTGTATTCAGTTTTGGCTTACCATGATAAAAAAGGATGTTGAGACTCTAAAAGAGTGCAGAGAAGAGCAACACAGATGATTAGCAGACTGGAGGCTAAAACATATGATGAATGGTTGCAGGAACTGGGTATGTCTAGACTAATGAAGAGGACGACTAGGGGTGATATGATTGCAGTCATCCAATATTTGAGGGGCTGTCACAGAGAAGAGGTGGGTCAATCTATTTTCCAAAGCACTTGAGGGCAAGACAAAAAGTAATAAATGGAAATTTATCAAGGAGACATCCAACCTAGAACTAAGGAGAAATTTCTTGACAATAAGAACAATTAATCAGTGGAATTGCTTACCTCTAGAAGTTGTGGGTGCTCCTTTACTAGAAGTTTTGAAGAATAAATTGGATGGCCATTTGTCCAGAATGGTATAGGCTCTCCTGGTTGAACAGGGAGTTGGACTAGAAGACCTCCAAGGTCCCTTTCAACTCTGTTATTTATGTATTCTGAATCAAAACTCTGGTTTAGAGTATGCAAAGCAGTATTATCTTCAAGATCTAGCAAGATAATGATATCTCACATGAAATATCATGTGTTCAGTATTTTATATGAAAAATATAACATTATAGATGCAAGATTTTGGTTAATTATTACTTAATTAAAATATATTTAATATTTGGAATTTGTAGAGAGTATCTAGAGATGTTTGAAAATCATGGTGCTCACAGTCATCATATTACTAATATTTGGAGAGGGCTTTAGATTGAGTGGTTGACCTAGACATTATCCTTGTACACTTAGTGGATAGGTAGTGGTTGTCCCATTAGGTAATATCTTGTCTTGTCCCTTATGTTTTTAACATCTACGTGAAACAGCTGGCAGACATAATTTAGGGATTGAAAGTGCTACTACTGTCCAGCATTCTAACTCCAAGGAAGTAGTAAATACTCTTTAGCAACGCATAATCTTGATAATAGGCTGGAAAAGAAAGAAGAGTCTGAAGTTAAATCCAGACAAGATAGAGGTGCTGTTGGGAAAGAGAAAGTTGTCCTCAGGGAAGGAGATGAAACCTGTCCTGTATATAGTTGGTTCCCCCACAAAGAGCAGGTTCGCACACAGCAACAAATCAATTAACCTTTTCTCCAAGGTAATGGTGGCCAAGCATTGCTGTAGATCTGTGGAGAGATATTAGTTTAAGGTACACATTACAACAGCTTAAAGTTAAAATTTTCATGCTGGAAATGAGAGGAGAACAAATCTGTGGCTTGCAGGGGAAGATCTGTGTTGTCAGGGTACAATTAAGTTGTGATAAAGGACCTCATATGAGAATGTCAGAAAGGATTACTAAAAGGCTGATGGTTAAGGACAGAGATGAAAGTGGGAGTCACTGTGGTTTAGATCATTGAGCTCATTGTTTATTTTTCCCTGGATTACTTGTTCTGAGTTCATAAATAAATATATGTTTATTCATTTAATTTCTTGTGCTTTTCAGTCTTAGTGCATTCTAAAGTAAACATTTCCCATCCCCTGTGTTGGCCAAGAAGGTTTCCAATGAAATAAACAAACAAAATAATGTGGTTACTCTATAATTCAGTAGGCAAGGGAAGCAGTACTGGAGGCAGTCAATTGAGGGACTTAACCAGTATCATCTAGTGATTCTGTCCTTGTAGGAAGCTCATGTTCTTGATGATTCCTTCCTTGTATTTCTGTTCCCAAAACTATGAAGGTTCCTCCATGAACTGGCTACATTTCTGCCTAGAAGCATGACTGGTTGGCAGCATGCCCTCTCTTTCATGTACATGTATATAAGACTGATTTAACAAACTTCCAGTACATTTGAACTTTTTTCTTTCAAATCAACTTATCTGCAGGACTATATTCCCATTCTAGAAGCTCTTAGTGGTTCTAGAAACTCTTAGTGGTTCTCCACTTGAAAGAGGCTGAGGCTCTTGCTGAGCAGAGAGATTAGAGAGGAAAGGATTACAAGAGAATAAGCAGGCACAAAATGGGGAATACACTGGGTTGTTTCTATACTGCACTTGTAGCTTCTGGTGCTAGCGCATTCCTTTCTATATGTATTCCCATTAAAAAGACATAAAATGCACAATCAGAAAAATTGCCTGAATTTATTAATTTTTTAATAATCAAGTTTAAAAATGTGTCATTTTCCAATGTAAAAGTGTTTGTTTTCAGATTCAATGCTATTATTACCAGAGCCAAGCCATGTATTGTTCAGGAAATCCCCTGATTTTTTTAAAATCAGTTTTTGGATTTTGGGAATCACTGTATAATTCAGGAGTGGGCAAATGTTTTGCATCTTAAGTTTTTTCTTTATTACTTGTTTGGGTAATACAGGACTATTATGGACAAGGTGATGTCTATCATTTATGGAGATGTTCTAGGATTGTTCAACCCATGTTCTTCTTTTCAGGAGGATATCGTGAACTATAAATACATTAAAACTATCATAGACTTAGTACACCATTTTCTTTGTTTCCCATAAAAAATGGGTTTGTTCCTGGATTTTCATGGTAAGATCATGGAGGCTAGAGGTTGCAACAAGGGAGGAGGGGGATGAGGATTTCATGTGGCATGGTGGATCTCTTTGTTCCCCCGGTAATCCATCCATGGGAAGAGAAGTGCCACTTTGAAGCAATGGAAGAAGGTGCATATACCTTGTCTCCAATCAAAATTACTATCCCTTACTTAATGAAGGTATGTTTCACAGGGAAGATTTCCTCTGTAGAGCAACCAGCAGCTTGGGGAAAAAATTAATCAGGAAAAATGGTTGTAAAGAAAGGAATTAAACATCTTTGTAATGGTTCCAATGCTCTGGCATTTTGATAAACTTGTGTCTGAATGGTACAATCTAGATTCTAGACCAGTGATGGTTAACCTTTTCAGCACCGAGTGCAGAAACTGGAGTGCGCGCGCCGGAACCCGGAAGAGAGCAGCTGGCTGGTGCGCATGCACGCCGGACCAGCTGGCCGGTGCGCATGTGCACAACGGAACCCGGAATAGCAGCTGGCGATGGCGCACGTGCCCACAGAGAGGGCTCTGTGTGCCACCTCTGGCACGCGTGCCATAGGTTCGCCATCACGGTTCTAGACCATGGAAGTTGGGGAGTAGTGGGCTCAATATGGCTCAATATATATGTCAGACTGGTGTTTGTAGACAATTGGCCACTGCTGAATGGGTTGGCTGCTTTCTCTCAACACGGGTATTCTTCAGTTTTTCAAGTTTAGGAACATAACCATGTTTACTACCATAGACACATTAACTGTGGGAGTATCCTTTGCATATGATTTAAGGGCCAAGCTGTACTGTATGCAGTGAAGCAGTCATTACATTGTCTTTATACAGGTCTCTTTTGTTTGTGTGTAAAATGGAGATGGATATTAAAATTTCACATTAAAAGAAGTGAGGGAGACAGGATTGGAGTACCACCTCCTCCAAAATAAAATTATCATTGCAACTTACCTCCTTGAACATCTGTTTGCTCAGAATTTAGGAGGAATTGTTTAGCCTCTCAACAGAAAGGCAGGGAGTTGTGACTGAGAAGCACCTCCCATGGGTCTTCAGCTTCCTTTGCACTCCAACTACATGTCGGAGATGCCCAAGTTGAGCATCTCTCCTCAGAGTAACTCTTCTTTCTACCTAGTGTTTCTTCCTTTGACAATCAGGACTCAGAAGAAGACTCAGGAGGCCATCCTGTGACTGAAAAGAAGCTCACCTGAAAAAAATAAATTCTAGTAATAAATAATACAATAATAACATTAATACTCAAGTGCTACAGCAACGTGTCTGACATGACCTATGGCAGAAACCTGCTGCTTACTAGCCAAACACTCTGGATCTGGATGAGGGCTTCCAAAAAAATAAAATCCCCATGCAAAAGGACTGGAGAACATGGTTGAAATTTAAATGAAAAATGTCTTCTAGGAATTATTCATTACCTCAGATGTCTAAGTGAGAAGTATGGGGAATGAAGGATTAAGAGTTTGATCAGAGTTGTGCCAAATTCTCTTAGGCTGTCACATTCTCTCTCTCTCTCTCCTCTCTCTCTCTCTCCCTGTCTGTCTCTGTCTCTCTCTCTACTTGAATTTGTAAAAAAAATACCATTTTAAAGTATTAATTAGATACAACAAAACATTGTTTAGAAGATGGAAAAGTATTGATAGCTTTGTTATCAAGAAGGGATAGTTAAGGTATATGTTATGTTCTAACTGTTTAAACTGTGTTACATGGTTCCAACCAGGTCCAGCGTTTGAGCGGGAAAAAGCTCAAACGCTATTGGCTGGTCTGTCTGACAGCTCCCTATAAAAGGGCAAGCTGTCAGACTGCTCTTTGCTGGTTGCTGATACAAGAGCTGAAATAAAGAGCTGCTTTGGAAGTCTGTCTCCTGTCATCTCTACCCACTATCTAACAGTGGCGACGAGGGCTTGGGCCAGGAGAACTGTGACTAGCTTCTTCAGCACTTTCAACCAGCCAGGCAGACNAGCGGGAAAAAGCTCAAACGCTATTGGCTGGTCTGTCTGACAGCTCCCTATAAAAGGGCAAGCTGTCAGACTGCTCTTTGCTGGTTGCTGATACAAGAGCTGAAATAAAGAGCTGCTTTGGAAGTCTGTCTCCTGTCATCTCTACCCACTATCTAACAGTGGCGACGAGGGCTTGGGCCAGGAGAACTGTGACTAGCTTCTTCAGCACTTTCAACCAGCCAGGCAGAC
>QLTV01001119.1:3035742-3051892 GCA_003457575.1 Thermophis baileyi
GCTGCCTCACCACCATCTGTATTGCGCAGGTCTAGTAGTGCTCCAAAACGCCCCGCCTACCTGCGTGATTACGTATGCTGGACAGCTCCATCCAGGAGGGGAGGGGTGTTATGTTCTAACTGTTTAAACTGTGTTACATGGTTCCAACCAGGTCCAGCGTTTGAGCGGGAAAAAGCTCAAACGCTATTGGCTGGTCTGTCTGACAGCTCCCTATAAAAGGGCAAGCTGTCAGACTGCTCTTTGCTGGTTGCTGATACAAGAGCTGAAATAAAGAGCTGCTTTGGAAGTCTGTCTCCTGTCATCTCTACCCACTATCTAACAGTATAACTTGGGAGTAAGTCCTGCTGAACTCAATGTAGTCATGTGCAGAACTATCTGGCATACAATTTAAATAATGGAAGAAATCTTAATTAAACTTAATTCTATTGTCAGGTACAACAGCCTTCAATTTTTTCAGGCCATGGAATCTGTTAGCTAGAAAAAAATCCCTGCTTAAAGAGCAACACACTCATGATAGAAAACTGGCAATAAAATGAAAAGTAATTGTTTATTGTAAATGCAAAACTAAAATTTCCAGTGTACACAAAGTACCGTACTACTTGAATTTCAGAGTTTTTGAGAGGTTCATGTTTTAGCCAAACAAATCAATGACTATGATGTGATTGTTTTTCCTTGGATAAAAGTTCAGTATTTAGAACTACTGATATTACTTGTAAGCAGAGATCATTTTCTATATTTGGCTTATCTCTGTACTGGTTTTGTTGCTGTACCTAACAAGAAGGTTCTTACAACGGGACATGGTTGCAAATGGCATCAGATATTTCTATGCTTAACTGACAATTTCAGGATATTCCTTTAGAAATTCTACCCAGAAATTCATTACATTCTGCATGGAAATGCTTTATAGTTTTAATCTCTCAAACTTGGGCCAGCAGCACTGGCATTTGTTTTCTTTTTTCTATCTTCACCTTTTTCTGTACTGTTTGCATTTATACCAATTTGTAGCCAATGATCCATATCTAGAAAAAAATTCACAATGCATCAATATTTATCAGGCCTTGAGGGAAAAAACCAGAATAAAAATAGTATGAGTGACATACCTCTAGTACAGGGGTTGGTGGCCTGGATTTTTTCCAAGGTGAATGCTTTGCTGAAGCTATTAAGCACTTACCTTCCCCTTGCCTGCCTGGATTTGCATATATGACTCGTGTTGTGTTTACTCTAGAAGTCTCACACCAAAGACATTTGAGATACAGCTCAGTGTTTTACAGCTGAGCAATGCAATCTTAATTTCTTTATTAATTCCTGCACACTTATAAAGGCACTTGGTCCTATGTAGCTCAGGACACGTGCATGCATACAAACAAATATGATCCGCAGTTGGACAATTGAGAGGGAAGGAGAACTCACTATTATTTTTCTTGTGCTGGTAAGCAAGTTACATAGGTTGGGCTGACTTTGGGGTAGACAGGGAGTTTAATTTTATGTGTCTATAGTGAGAGAAAGACAGCCACCTGCCATCTGTCCAGAGCCCTTGCCAATGTTGCTGATGACAAATTGTGATGATGTTATAACCAATGAGAAGAGAAGAACACATAAAAGAAAAAATGGATGGCTGAGTGAATGTCAGAGACCATGTTTGTGGTCTCCCCTCCTTAATCTTTCACAGAACCCACTAAGCCCAGTTTATGCTTGACAATACATTATTATGCAGGTCTTGTTCTTAGAGATAATTGTTTTGCAGCATTTCTTTTTCTAAAGTGATCAGAATTTTCTATGGTTGATAGAATGATGGCAGAAATAATGGGGGGGCCCTTTGCACATTGTAAAAAGTAAATATTTCAGACTTAATTAAAGTTTAATAAAACAAGATTTTACAAATGAATATTCTATTAGATCAAGGATTTCTAGTGTCAGACCCTGATATCTGGATGGAATTGATAGTGGAATTGTCTTGGAGATGGTTAATGGATTAGTCAGACCCCCACCTCCTCCCCACGGGCACTTTGTTCCCTTCCTTTCCATTATGGTTAATCGAATTTTATCCAAATTTTTAACTGCATGGTAATTATTTATTGTTTTAGCATTTTAATGATTAAATGGTATTATAATTGTTTGACTGTAAGCAGCCTACGGTCGCCTTGGCAAAATGTGTGGCAGAGAATCCTAATACTAAACAAGCAAGCAAACAAACAAGCAAACTGATAGCTACTAAATACAACTTCTCAAAATACAACTAAAATGCATGGCTATAAATAATAAAAAGTCATTAAGATGAAAAAATTAATAATTTCTGGAGATATTACTTACCCCAAGTGGTAACACTGGCAGAGATGTTCATTTGCCAAAAAGGTTGTTGACAATTATTTTCCTGAACTAATGTCGTCACTACAGGGATTGATGGGACAAAATATCTGTTTAAAAGTACTGTTCTAATAAAAGACTGTTTCCAAATCTGAAAGTATTTTCCCAGGACTAGAGTGCACATTTTCAAGCGAAAGACAGAATTGATCATTTTTACTAATGGAGCTTTTGACTGGAGAAGCAGATTGAGCAAGAGGCTCCAAAACGTAGCAGAAAGCTGTATTATACAGAACAATTTTGATTTTAAAAAAAGAACAGGTCTTCAAGGATTTTAATGCTTCAATAAATAATATTTTATTGCATATGGCTATTAAGGATAGCAGCCAAGATCAGTAAAGACTAAAGACTAAATTTTAGTTCCATGTTTTCTCTTCCCCAGCAGCATCACTGATTATTTCTATATACATAGTGTGCATTGGAAGACACAGCAAGATAAATTAAGTGTTTGCCTTAGCACAATGCCAAGAAATATATTTACTATATCAATGTCCAGAAACAATTGTATTTCTAAAAAGAAAACAATGCTTATAACGGTTAATGTTACATAGCAAAAAATATTTAAAATTTAAGGTAAAATCAGGCAGAATGTACAAAGACCCAATATACATAGCAAAGTGTTAGCAAATTTAACATTTATACATTTTGGTTTCGTATTGTAAACTAGATTAAGAATGTAACTATTTGCATATGCCTTTGTGAAATGTAAAGTATCGACAATGTCAGTATATATTCAAGCTCGTTTATTTTAGAAACTAACTAAATTGACTGTTAGGGTATCAGGAACTGTCTTTCCCCCCAAAGTCATTCAGATGCAGTGCTCCATTACTTGAGGACATGATATCCAGCTATCTTCATTCATTTAATTTATGACATTCCCCCACAACTTAATGCTTTCAAGATTTTTGGATCACAATTTCCACGACCTAAGCCAGCATGGGCATTAATCAGGAATATTGGAAATTGCAGACAAAAATTTCTGCAGAAATGTGGGCTACTTGTTATTATTTTTATTTGATAATTCCATTCTTCAACATACACTCTCCTCCCATTCCCTCAAAACAACCTTTGGGTGAGTAGAGATTCCATTCAGATGCATCATTCTACAGAGGGCTCTGTGCCAATGCTCAGCATGAAAGCAGGAGAATGTTGATTATCCTGAGCAAGAGTTCGGTAAAGACAGAAAGTACCTGCTTCTGGTGACATTGTGTTCGTTGCTTAAACACAGACAATGTTCAAGAAAAAACTTACGGTTGCTCTTAGTAATGATAACAATACATTATTAAAAAATCTCTTCAATCAAAAATGGATCAGAAGCAACACGCGGAGGACCATCAAAGCTCTGAAGATATGTAAAAATAGCAGCCGTGACACTGTTATTTTCAAAATATTAAATACGTATGTTCTTATGAATTACCTTGAGGAGACTGACTGAAAATTTTGCCCTCTCCCCAAATATTATGCTTTTTTCTTTAATGGAAATTGTTATTTTTTGTTGAAGAAAAATATTCAGCTTTACTGAATAAAATGTAGAATTTTGTAGAAAAGTTTGCCATCTTTTTGACGTGTATTACCCTTCATTTCTAAATTTTAGTTGCAAGAAAATAAGCTAATACCAAGAATAGCTGATAAACATAAGCATACAAATAGGATAAAAGATCTCTGAAGTCTGCAGAACTTTAAAAGAAACTATCAAACAAATGTGTCAGAGGTATAGAGTGACATCCCAATACAGTTTAATGGTACCAAGTTTTGCTGCCTCTGTAGCAGATCTTATATTTACCAGAAATATAGTGATAAAAATCTAATCTCTCAAGTTTCATCTTGGCTTTAAGTTTTTCAGGTCCTATTTTGGGTTTGCATGTAAGTAAACGAAGCAGCCAGACAGTAGCAGGGTTCTTGATAGATTCGGTAAGGCTGACAACTGTACTATGCCACTGAGAGAAAGGAAATGTCAGCCATCCTAAACCACAATACAAATCCAGTTTGACTTTTAACTGAGGTAGTGCTGTAGAGGTTTGAAAATATGCTAGTAAACACCAAATTTTACTGCTGTAGCATGTGCAAGCAGAACCTCTCAACATGCTGAAGAGTTAAGTACAGTTCATTGGTACTGAAAAGGCAATGATCACAATCCATCAGCCGAGGTCCAAAGTCCTAAAGATATCACGCTGAGCACAATTTATGCAAACAGCGGCACAGTGTTGCAAAAGATCCTGATAAATGAGACAGGTTGCTTCTTCTCCAATAATAATGAAGAAATGTTCTGAAAGCTACATGAAGTAGGGAGAAAAATGGATCTTATAGCAGCTTAAATCTAAAATGATGACAGTTCTACCAAGTATAAGGGTGAAACTGGTTTCTTCATTCTGAAAAGGGGAAAAAACAAATCAGTAAGTTCTAATCAAAAGTAACCAAATGCACAGACTATCCTTATGTACTAATTTACTGTTTTTTTTCAATTACTGATTAATGTAGGCATGTCTACCCTCCTCATAGCTGAGTTCTAAGAACCTTCTTAGGAATTCAGAGCTGCTCCAGAAATATTAGCTGCTCCAGAAGATGCTGCACATCGAACATTAACTTAACATTACACTGCTAAGTTTCCCTTCAGTAGTATCACTGCCACAATTCTCCTCCTAGAACCAGGAAGAGGAGATCAGAAGAAAAAATGATCCACTTCCTCTACTAAAGCTAGAATAAACATAAGTGAGCAATAATTTCAGGGAACACAAAAGACTCTTCTCTGAATTATCTGATTTCTTTACTACATGCTATTTGGGAAAGAGAAAGTGTAGATTTATGGTGCCCTTTTCCTCTCCTTCACAGCTTTCTTCTTGTTTTACTTAGTACAGTTTTTTATTATAGGTTCAAAGGCCAATTTGACAAAGAAAAGAAATATGATAAATGTCCAAGAGAGGTAATAAAACAACAACCCAAGCAAAACTGGGGACTCAAGCTCATATATTTTAGAAACACTATTATGATATTCAGGGACTAGATATCATCCATTTCCACGGTTTGTAACAAAATTACGAGTATTGAGACACCAATATGATGTATATTGGTGCTCTATAATGCATTAGGAATAATTTAGAAAATATACTTGGAATGTGTAGGAAGAAAGTTGCATCTTTCAGCAACTCTTTAAAACAGCTGTATAATTTCTCAGCTGTCACCAAAGCATCATTTAGCTCTAATGATCAATCTATCAACAGGCTGACTGAGAGCACCACTCATCCCATGGATATCAAGAGCACTCAGGAAGAGCAAGCAGCAAACAGGTTGATAGCACCACCATGAGCAAAAGGCTAGGCTGAATGAGGTTATTTTCACAATATTTTATAATATGAGCTGAGGTGGCGCAGTGGTTAGAGTGCAGCACTGCAGGCTACTTCAGCTGACTGCTAGCTGCAGTTCGGCGGTTCAAATCTCACCGGCTCAAGGTTGACTCAGCCTTCCATCCTTCTGAGGTGGGTAAAATGAGGACCCAGATTGTTGGGGGCAATATGCTAACTCTGTAAACCGCTTAGAGAGGGCTGTAAAGCACTATGAAGCGGTATATAAGTCTAAGTGCTATTGCTATAATATGTTTTTCTGTATTAAAACTTCATGCTGTGAAGACACTAGTGGTTGACTAGGGACATCCTGCTAGGCAGTTTAATTTAGTAACCTCCATTCCTTAAGATAGTATAAAGTACGCCAGCACAAATTTACTCTGTCAAAATAACCAGATTGTGATGCACAGTGTTAACAAAAATTGAGAATGGTGCTGTTTTAGTAATTTACTGTAGGGCAAGCAGTGATTGGTGGATTTTTTTGCTAATGGGAAAATATCCAGTTTCCTCCCCCTAATTTGGGCTGAGGCTGGGACTTGGGAAGGAGGCTGATCTGGAGGAGGAATTCCAGGAAAACAGGAGAGGCTCTCTTTCTTCCTAGATCTCCTGTTTTGTGTATGGGGTTCTGGGGAACAGCAGTATCTATTCTCTCCTCCAAGATTCCCCACATGACTTTCTCATACCATATGAGTAGACAGAGGCTGAGCAAAGAAATGACTTTGGAGAAAGAATTGAGATGCTGTTAGAGAAACACCAGGTGCAGAGGAAATGTGCATTAGGTCCAAAGAGGCAGAAGAGTATTACAAAGAAACTCAGACTAGCCCTCCTCTCACTCCTCTGGCTGCAAGAGGTAGAGAAGGGAAGACATGGGCAGACTTGCAAAAATCTGTCATGGGCAGACTTGCAAGATTCTATCATTGCAGCTGTTCTCATAAAATATAGTTCTGGTCTTCCAGTGGAGACTGTTTTCCAATCTGATCTATCTGGAAAAGCTGACACCTGCCTACACACTGTGAGATGCCCCATATGGTGCGATGGCTGACTGTGTGTGGTCATATCTATTAATCCCTGGTTATATTGATAATTATGCTGGCCACTTGTGCATGTTGATGGCTCAGATGATTACTTGCAAAGTTATAGGAAGTTTCTGCTGCTTCAACCATTATTGAATCTGCTGACATGCATGCAGTAGAAAGGGGGCGGACATGTGCCCACCTGCCAAAGGGCTAGCAGGAGAGGGAGATCCCCCCATTCCCCCATATAACTAGCTCAGTTACTGCCATGGTTTTGGCCAAGAGAAAGATGAAAAAACCTCAAATTCTGATTCAGCTATGGTATTGGCTCTGGTTTGGAGATGAAAGTGTTCTGTAGCATTCTCTTTGATGTCTCCAACCTGACATAAAGTCATTTATGAGTATTTTCAGGCTCTGGTCATTTAGGAATCTATGTTACCATTGTATTATTTTAATTTCTGGCACTTTTCAATGTTAGTAATCGAGTTACCTATGTACCGTATACAGTATATATTGTCACAATCCATAGACAAACTAGGCATAAATGACCATTATATAGTTCTTCCATTTTCAATGCAACATTTTACTTATATTCACAGATTTAACCATAGGTTCTTTAAAAAGGTACACATTTTCTTGCCAGCTATGAAACAAGAAACAATTTTTCTTTTTATTAGTTTTTTTTAAGTATCATTAAATAAACGGTCATAAGTTGAGGATTATATGTACACACCTATTTTGTATGCTCTTAGCTGACAAAGATTTTTAGATATTAAGATATTTGTTTTATTTTTTGAGCTGAACTAAAGCAGAGGGTGCAGATCTTAAAAATTACAGTAGACAAAGATCATTCCTCCATAGTTCTTTGACTCTCTTAAATGACAAATGCACAGCTCTTAGTCACTAAAAGTGACTAAAAACAGCACAGTATTGTACAGATTAGGACTGATGAATACTAGATGAATGCATTGCCTCAGTGTCTTGCTTATCTTGTAAAATATACTTGACCTTATTTGGTTCAGCAAGTTCAAAGAATAAACTTGAACAGGAACAAGTTTATAAACTTGAATAAACTTGAACAGGAGCAAGCACTGTTGAATCAAGGGGGGCATTTGGAGGAGCAAAGTAACATGCAGCTGGGGAAAAGGCAAACACACGCAAACTTGATATTACTTTATACACTTTCAAGATCACGGTTATTTCAGCTTTTTATTTGTTATAAATTTTGTGCTAGACAAAACATAACTGCTAATTTCTGTGAGATACACCAAACTTACAATTCCTTCTATTGTTTACTACAGCTATTCTGTTAAATGATAGTATTTTCCTTATGTTTTCCTTATTATTATTTGGGATGGGTATAATTTTAAAGTTAACATCAATAGATAACACTGAAAGTGTATTTTGTATTCACTATTCCATGTTTCCATAACAAACAATTCAAATTTATAGACCTGTTATTGTGTGGCTTTGTTTGAAACTTGCAACAAAAATGCATACCACTGCACATAAAAATAATGTAACTATTCCATAATAATTAACCGCACTGAATTTATCAATGTATCAGGAATTGCATGAACTTCACATTTGGGAGGGAACCAAAATAATTATCATATAACTCTTGGCTAATAAATGTACATTCAATTCACAGCAGTGGATGCTTGAGGCCCATTTTTTGTCAACATCTGAATCTATTGGGTTTGTCTTTTTTTTTTTTAAGGCCCAAGGAAGAGGACTTTTGAGCAATCCTTATTAAGTTTTTTTTATATACATTTTTAGGGTTTGTTTTACATCCCTTGAATTATATATGGTTGTACATATTGTCCATTCATAGTACCTGATATGTTCCTTTTTCTCTTATGTTTTTTTTTAGTAAAATAAATAAAAATAGTGCTACCATTCCATAACAGAGTAGAGCAATAAGAATTCCCCAATGGGAGAAAATATACAAGAGAGCATGACTTGTTTAAGATCTCTATAGCAAAATAAAAAGATACATGGGCAAAAATGTCAATAGCACAATTTTATTTATGTTTACTCTGAACCTAGCCAGCTTGGCTCATCTCAAAAATCAAAGCAGAATAAGATCTGGTCCATTAAGACTAGGGTATATAAACTGCAAAAATCTGGACTTCTAATTCAGCAGCAAAGTATACAGCTCCCCTATCTCTGAATTCCCTCAAATACTTGTCTGATGTTTGGTATGATATGGTAGTCCTAGATTAGTATTTGGGTAAGAGTTCTCCTGAGGATATCGCAGATGCAGCGGATTAGATTGAAAAAGTTGAAAAAACATCCTGGGAGAAGGAAGTGGCAAATGAGTTCTATTCTGCTGCCAAGAAAACTTCATGGTCATGTTTATGAAATCACCAGGAATCCAGCTCCACTGTAAGGAGAATTTACCTACTTACTCTGAATGACATCCTTTTCCAGTAGGAATTAGTCAATTGGAGCATCAACATGTTACTGGACTAAGAAATAACAATGCACTAACTGAGACTCACATATTTAGATTTGGAATACTTTCATACAACCTTAAGCTAGCATCTCCACAACAATTTAGCAAAATATTTTAAGTAAATAGGCAAAGCATTTTGATTTTGTACTTTCTTTGGCTCTAATGGCTCTTTCAAAAGCTCAGTTATTGAAAGGGAAACAGGAGTAAGTTTGCAAACTCACCTTTCACTAAAGATGTTTTTTTCAGATGCTGGGCCAGAACACTTATACTGGCATAAGTACTGTTGATATTTCCATTGAGAGGATACCTGTCTTTGTGCTCGACTTGGTCTCCAACTGCAAGATCACTTCCATCCAATGCATCAACAGCAATGTAGTTGAGGCCATTCTGGAAGCCAGCTGAGGTTTCCCGGCACATGGGGCTGCTGTTCTGTTCCTCTCCCCCCAAACCTTCATTTTTCCTGAGGGACACATTTTCTACAGAGGCCGAATTCTGCCGCTTAGGATGGTGTGCAAAGGAAGGAGAAACAGGAGTCACTGTGGTAGTAGATAAGAAAGTTTCTGAGCTGTGCCTTCGACGCCCCTGAGGATCAGCACGAATGACTTTGGCTCCACGATTGGGATCAAAAGGAGGACTAGCAAAGACAAAAGCCTCCACCTCAGGAAGGGCAAGTTGCTTCAGTCCAGGGCCAGGGCCAGTCACACAAACACTTTCTGGCTTGTGTGAGATGGGCTGTGGTGGTGCGGTGGCAGTGTTAAAAATCATCTCTGCATAGTCACCAGCTTCAGAAGTTGGGCTGGAAAGGCAAGCCATCTGCATTCCAACCTTTAAATAATGCTTGTCTAGCTTCCCGGGGTTAGGACAAGATCCTGGCATAAGTATTTCTTCCAAGGGCCCTAGAGAGATGGCATTTGTCTGTGGACCATCAAAGTTGAGGTTCATATAACTGGAAATCCTTGAGCCATTATGCCCACCTAAGCCAGGGTTAAGCAGAGAAGATAAACCCTTACAGGTTGGCACTAGTGAGTAGCCAATATCAACATAATCTCCACTGGAACTCTGAGGTTCCTTTAGAAGAGGCTGTTCATTCATGATGGGTAGCAAAAGCCCCAGAGAAGGATGATTGGGCTGGTTATTGCCTGTCTTTTGGCTGAAAGAGGTCTCAGTTTGATTGTGTTGCATGGATAAATGCACTGCAGTATTGTTGCATGGAGCAAGAAAGAATTTCCCTTTGGGAGTGTAATTCTGTCTGCCTGTTGGAGAGTTCATAAGCACGTACTGGTCACTGTCCTTTCTCTCACCATGGGAATCTGACTGCTGTTGGCATGCATGCAATAGGCTACCCAAGTAACCAGACTGGTTTCCAAGCCTCAGGGCACTGAAATGGTCAGTAGAGAGCATAGGTGAGTCTGAAGCAGAAGGTCCATGCAAAGGGGGCAAAAGCAAAGGGGACATACTGATGTAGTCATCGCTGGCCAGTCTTTCTTCTGGACTCTCTCCAGGCAGCCTAGTTCTGGTACCCCACATATGCATGTAACCACAATCATCTGGAGAACTCTCCCTGTTGATTTTGTAGGAATAAGACTGTGCAATCTGCTGTGGGGCTGACACACTGGTGGGATGCATAGACATATAGCCATCAGAATCAGTCTGCAATGACACAACAGATGATATGCTGGGACTCATGGGCATATAGCCATCCTCCTTAGGCACACTGCAACCTAAGTGTGACCTATTACTGCTGATGCCACTACACCCAATGTCCACATCACAATAATCCTCGGGATAAGGAGTATAGGTTGTCTTTGGTGAATATCCCGCTCTTGAAAAGGTGGCCTGCATGAGTGTGTACTCATCAAGGGAGGCAGAGGAAACTGGAGGAGGCAAGGAGCCTTGGTGTGCTGGTGTTGTCAAAGAGTAAGTGCGCTTCCTGGGAACCTTGTCCTCTCCACAAAGATATGGCTGGTGGCGAAGGGGTTCCCGCTCCATAGCAATGTAACCATCCAACTGCCAGCCAGGAGGAGTCTCAGGTGTGTTGCTATGGTGGCTTGTTGCTGAAGAAGATGAGAAAGGCAGTAGGTCTCCAGCTGGACTGGAGCCTAATTCCTCAAAAGTCATGAAGCCAGCTAGGTCACTGGGGGAACCAGAACCAGAAGCGCTGCAACTAGATAAGCGTTGAGAGGCCAAGCTTGGCTCGGTGGTCAACTTTGGTCCCAGGGAGGAAGAATGCCCTAAAGCTAGGGAGCCACCAGAGTGGATCGTTGCTTGCCCTCCTAGTGGGCTAGGGGCCCCTCTGACTCCAAGGTTATGTGGGATTTGCCCCGTTTCGGGGCTCAGGGGGCTGCCAGACAGCGAGTCAGCCCTAATTCCATCACTCTCGCTGGCCGTCCGCACCCGGCCGCCGTGGCTGCTGCTACTGCTGCTGCTGCTGCTGCTGCTGCTGCTCCCTGCTCCAGTCAAGATGTCAGTGCGCGATCGGCGGAGGCGGCCAGTCTGGCTGGGGGGCAGAGGCGCCAGCGGGTGATGGGCGTGATGGCGGCGGCCGGGAACTGAGATGGGCCGGCTGCACATAGACGATAATCCCCCGCCGCCGCTCGCATTCACGGCGACTGTGGTGGCACCTCCGGACGAGGAGGACGAGGACTGGCTCTTGCTCCGCGGACGGAACTCTACGAGCTCCCGCAGCGCCTTCATGGCCTCCAGGATGGTCTCGTGGATGTTCTGCGCCACCACCGAGTCGTCGGCTTGCATCCAGAGCTCGCCGGGCCCTGTCGAGGCCGAGCGCCCGAGCTCCATGAAGAAAAAGCTGTCCGAGTGTCCGCATCGGCGGATGTTCATAAGCTGCAGCGTCACGCAAGGCCGATCGCAGTTGAGCCGCACCAGTCCGACTGTGCGCGCCGCCAGGCACAGGCGGTGCACGCCCGTGAGGTTGCGGCTCTGCCCGAGTCCCTTCGGCTTCAGCGTCACCTGCCACACCTCGCGGTAGGCGGCGGACGCAGGGGGCCTGCAGCCCGGTTGCCCGTAGCTGAAGTCCTCGCAGGAGGCCAAGTGGGACGGATGCCGAGGAGAGCCCTGTGCCGCGGCCTGGCTCTCGTGGAGCAGCTCCGTGATCGCTTGGTACCAGGCCTCCTGCTCTGGCTCGCTTTCAGCCGCCAAGGCGAAGTACTCGTCGCGCGTGTAGAGGGCGATGAGGTGCTTGTGCTTGGCGTCGGCTCGCTTGTGGATATTGAGGCAGGCGTCGAGAGCAATGGTCCGCTTGGGAGCCGTGGACTTACTCCGCCACTTCTTCTCACTCTCGTAGTACTCCAGTCGGGCGGGCTGCTGCGGCGACGCCTCCTCCCCCGCTGCCGCCCCGCCATCGGGGGCGCGAAGCACGAAGAAGCGCTTGTGGCCATGCTTCTGCTTGCGAAGGTAGCCGCACTTGCGCACGCCCGGCGGTGGCTGCTGCTGCTCCTGTTGTTGCTGCTGGTTGTTGTTGTTGTTGTTGTTGTTGTTGAGATTGGGGCCAGCCGAGGAACTGCTGGGCGATTCCGGTGCGGGAGAGGTCGCCATCCCCCAGGATGGGACGATATTCCAAGGAGGGCGAGCCCCGAGTTTCCGCGGCGCGCGGCACCTGTCCCTGGTATCTTCTGGGTCTGCTCTTACCGTCAGCTCGCGCTCCTTCGCCTCTGTCCGCCCGAGGCTACTGCGCAAGCTCCGTCAGTTTCAGCACCACGGACGCAGCGAGTTACTTCTCGCACTTTGCTCGTCCCCGCGAAGAGCAAAACAACACGTGAACTGCCGGTTACCCAGCAGTTTCCCAGACGCTCACGCACACGGCGGGATGGGGTTGCGGAGAGATGCCGCCTCTGGCCTTTCATCCCACCGCGCTCCACATTGGGTGCCACACCGCGTAAAAGGCAGCTTGTTCCACCAATAGCGTGGAAGACAGAAGCTTCCCCCTCGAGGCCTCTAGGGTATTATTGGATTGGAGGCTGGCGTCTTTTTCCTGCCACGCCTATCAGTCCCTTCTGGTTTTTTCCATACCTGTCTCTGCGACAGTATTTCCGTGCAAAGCACCTCCTGCGCAGTGAGCTGCGATTTCTGTCCTCGGGAAACTGCCTTGATGGTCCTAGCTCCAAGGGCGCTCCGAAGTCCTAAGCTCTAGATTATTTATTTTACAGTTTTAGACAGAGCTGCACGTGCACGCGCATACATACTAGAATTCATTGTGAATTACAGCATCACGTGAAAGCTCTCCTAAGGACTGGAATATTACGGGCAAGCCATAATATGGGGGAAAGAGAAGAGCAATTGGACATTTTCTGCTCATGTGATGAGGAGGTGGATGCAATAGGTTTGAAAGGATTAAGGTAGGAGAAAACAGAAGCTGAAAAAGGAAATAGGCATCTTATACAAATCTTCTCTTGCACTGAAACTTGTCACTTACTTCAACTGTTCCTCCTGGGACTTGTTTCCACATGCCTGGAACCATCTGGTTGCTGTCTTCTGAACTTATTCAGAAGTCAGTGTCATTCTGAACACATGGCATCAACAACTGGTTGCAAAATTTCAGAATCCCCCTCCTTTTAATTTGGTGGTTGAATTGCATTGCTGGTTCATGGCTATTAAACTTATTATTACTACCAAGCAAGAATTATTTCATCCTGGGGAAAATCATTAACAAGAAAAAACACACACAAAGATGTGTGTGTGTGTGTGCGTGCGTGCGTGCGTGCGTGCGCGGGGGGTGTGTGTGTGTGATGTGTATATACCTTCAATAGGTACATATATATTTGTGCCTGCTGGTCAGCATTGACTCCTGTTGAGTCCCGTAGTTTTCTTGTTAGGGTTTTTGAAAGTGGTTTGCCATTGTCTCCTTCCTAGGGCTGAGAAAGAGAGTGATTGGCTTATAGTAAACAAGCTGGCTTCATGCTTAAGGCAGGATTCCTGGTTTCTAGTCTGGTGCCTTAACCAGTATACCAAACTGGCTCTATTAAAATATAACAACAGAAAATTGCCAAGGAGACTATTGGGCTGCTAACGACAGAACATTAAAAATATGCTAGGTAGTGCATACACAGTTAATAAAGTATTTGCTTTCATCTTTGTTGGGGAGGATCTAGGCTTATGCCTGAAATAGTTTTTTTCAGGAAGAGAATCAAAGTAACTGAAAAACATTAGTCATATAATATGAAGTGATATGCCTACTGCCAAATTAAAAATAAGGATATCCTGAGATTGGGATTTCTGGATCGGATATTTGCCTGACAGTTCTTAAATAATTCTTTTTCAAAGCTAGCATTTGTTCTCAAAATCTGTAAAGTGTGCATTTAAAAAAGAAGAAGAAGCCAGAGAACATACAAAACTATACACTCGTTAGCTTAATATCCTTTCTGCATAAAATGCTACAAGGTATTTAAAATAAAAACATTCAAATATACAGAACAATGGGATTTACTAAAAAGGACTAAAGAAAGTTTTGTGTCACCTAAAGTTCAAGACTTTTCTAAAGATGTCAGCATTGAATCTTTGAGATACTTTGTTAGGACTCTGTCCAAACGGTTGGGTTGGTTAATTAAACAAGCCACAAATCACTGTTTAAATGTATATATGTAATATTGCTTTAAATGCATTGTTGCATTCTGACTGGCAGTAACGGCCATAAGAGGGAGC
This sequence comes from Thermophis baileyi, assembly GCA_003457575.1. Classification (NCBI taxonomy): domain Eukaryota; kingdom Metazoa; phylum Chordata; class Lepidosauria; order Squamata; family Dipsadidae; genus Thermophis; species Thermophis baileyi. The sequence goes on from QLTV01001119.1 coordinate 3,050,568, forward strand.
TAGAGAACATGGTTAGTTCTCTCTTTTGCTGATTCATTGCTGAAGTGACTTCGTGTACACGAGTAAGCTCTGTGTGTAGCTAACTATCTGTGATAGTTGAAATCTTTGTTTGCTGATTAAGACAAAGAAAGGCTGGTAAGAAGACTACTGTACTTCTGAATACTGACTGACTAAACGTGTATGATTCGGACTGTTATTTGGACTGTGCTATCTCTTTAAGTAAACTACTTTTATACACTTTAACGTATCTGTTTATTGACTGAACCATTACTTATATCTACTGCAACATTACGGTTCACTGTGCAAGCCTTCAGAAGCAGAGGTTACTCTGCACAATTCCTTAACATACTTGATGGCAAACATGCCAGTTTTGAATAATGGGAGCGGTTCTTTTCAATTTGCTTATAAGAGATCCAGAATTAGGATCCAAAATAAGATGCCAAGTTCAGTGATGTTATCAAAAAGGGAATGTTGAAGAGCTCCAAAAAGATCCATTCAGATTGGTTGAAAGGACAAAAAAAAGGGGGGGGGGGAAACAATGTAGCTCATTGTAAGCAAGTATTTGTTGACAGAGATTTACCCCCCAAAATCCAAACTTCACTGATACATTAATAGAATGTGAGATGAAAAAAGGGATCAGGAAAGGGATCATCACAAATCAATGAAAAGTTGAACCTAGTGCATGGTTGCTGTAAAGTAAGGCAGATTCTATATTTGGACCATTGGAAGGGGAACTGAAAATAAAACAGGACTGCGTTATATAAATTGAGAGTGAGACCACGCTTGGCATACTATCTACAGTTCTAGTTACCAAACCAAAAAAAGAAAAAAGAAAAGACATTGAATCATTTAAACAGTGTAAAAAAAGCACACGCACCCTCAGGATTAAGTGGTAAAAGCAGTTGCCCCCTCAGAAAATCATGATCTGAGGTCTATATCAGGGGTGGGTTCTAATTTTTTTACGACCAGTTCTGTGGGCGTGGCTTATTTTGTGGGTGTGGCTTGATGGTCATGTGATGGGCGTGGCTTCATGGCCATGTGACTGGGTGGGCATGGCCAACTCAATGTCACTCACATCAAAGGGTGCCTCGCCTGGCCCCTCCCCTCCCAGCCATTCCTTGCCACACCCAGCCTCAATGTATCTACAGTTCTGTAAAAATGTTGTTCACCTTTTTTCAACTTTATTATCTACATACTATAGATGTACTTTCATGGACCACTGAAAGGAGGAAATGGCTCACATGCTTTGCCCAAGAGTGTGATAGGCAACAGGCTTTTACGGGGCTGCCAGCAAGAAGGGGGGGCAATGTATTTAATGCAAAGCA
>QLTV01001119.1:3068666-3090946 GCA_003457575.1 Thermophis baileyi
AGATTATATTTTATTCTTCAGGCATCCTCTGACAACACTCACGGTTATGTAGAAGTTCTTCTGAATCTACAGTCATAATCTGGAACCATCACGAATATTGTAAAAAAGGATTAACACTCCCATCTCCTTCAGGCATGCTTTCTCGGTAGAGAGCTTGAAAGTGACTTCCTTTACTCCCGCCCCCCAGGCATACTTCAATGACCAATAAGAGTACACAGTTATGATCACATGCCATGGACTACATGGCATGGACTACATTCCCCAGAATGCTATGTCTTAAAGAGACAGTTCTTAATTCTAGGCTAAACCCTTGATAAGCCAGCACAGAGACTGTATCTGTAATATTCAGAAAGACAGCAAACTTATGAAGAAACTTTTTATTGTAGACCATGTTACATTGGAAAGAAGTACAAATAGAAACAAGTGAACATACCAGCTTATCATTAAATGTTCCATGTAATGCATGTGACTGTTAATTTTTCCCTTTCTGCCCTTTTTCTAATTGTGCTAATTTGAAAGCAAAGACCAGATTGATTGTTTGAAGTCATCTCTGCCTAGCTGATTAAAACAATTTGACATTATAGAGCCAAAGAAGGCTGGGGGAAAAAGGGAGAAAGTATTGGTTCCCTGAATTTCAGAGTTGCTCCCACTCATTGCAGGGCTGAATACAGCTCCTACGTTTTTCCTGTAATTCTGAATTTTTATGAACATAAACACAGTGTGGTATTTCAAGAATAGAACTGAAAGAAAAAAAATGGAGCAACTGCAGATTTTCATAATTAGGAAGCATCTATTTTATTATTGGCAAATGTTCATTTATGGCACATTTTAAGTAAGAGTTTGGAAAAGAGGACAAGAAAAAGTAGTTTGCAGATAGACACAGCATTATTAAGACACTGTTTGCTTATTGCTTTTAAAGAAGATTCCAAGACATGTTAAATACTGACAACTACCTGATAAAGACAATTATCTGCTACTGTAGTTAGTAGCAAGTTAACAAAAGAGAAACAGTGAGCAAAGGATAAGTAACGTTATGAAAAGTATGAGGGTGAGAGAAAGATTGCTATTTTACTCCAATAGTAGAGAATATGTGTCACTTAGGATTGAACTGTTGGGTTCTTGGTATTCTCTGAGCTTATTTCGCTGCAGATATTTCCTGCACTGATATTACCTTACCTGATAATAAAATGTCTGCAGAAATAAAATGTTAGAAAGATAAAACTGTTCTTATCCTACAATACAGATTAAAACATCCCAAAATCCAGATAAGGAATGTCCATAAACTCATTTTGCTTTCATTCTAGTGCCCCAGTTGACCTCTTATACCTTGCCAATTTCTTTTTTCTGTTTCTCTAAATTCTGTTTCTCTAAATTACAAAGAATGCCAAGATTACTAGAAAATGGATGCAGATAACTGCAATTTGCAGATATGAAAAGGCATAACCTTATTTTTATAATACCAGCTAAGATGCCTACATTATCCAATAATGTACCTTTTTTATACAAAGGTGAAGCAATTATGTTACTCATAATAAACTAGTAAGTTTACATTTGATTTTCTGAGACAAATATGGATAGCAAGGCATAGTTTAGTAAATTAACTTGAGGCAGATGACATAAATGAGAGTCCAATTTAGACCAATTTAATATTTAAATTTAATACTTGACTAGGACATCCAACCTCTGTTTAGCCACATACACCTTGTACCTTCTTCCCAGTTCACAAATAAAGTGGAATTGCAAGTTCATACATATTCATTTAGTTATATCTAACATACTTTGTTTTTGTAAACAAAATTAGGTCCAGCAAAAATCTTTTAGAAACAATTTAATTGCATTAGAATATATTATCTGATCAGATTTAAATGGGAGACATCCATGTGACTTCTCCAAAGAGTTAAAACTAGAAATGTATGAATCCTTGAAGTATTTTTTGCTTTGATCAAAGCCATGACTGAGTCTTTGGCTGTTTTGCAAAGTGTTCAGGGATCTGTAGTTCCAAAGGTTCAGCCCAGCCAAGCTGCCATGCCATTTGAGGGCTTTTAAGGGTCACTTAAAATTAAATTAAATTAAATTTCAATTGAAGAATTGAGGCCTTTGAACTATGGTGCTGGAGAAGACTCCTGCGAGTCCCTTGGACTGCAAGGCGATCCAACCAGTCAGTCCTAGAGGAGATCAACTCTGACTGCTCTTTAGAAGGCCATATCCTGAAGATAAAACTCAAATACTTTGGCCACCAAATGAGAAGGAAGGACTCACTGGAGAAGAGCCTAATGCTGGGAAAGATTGAGGGCAAAAGAAGAAGGGGATGACAGAGAATGAGGTAGCTGGATGGAATCACTGAAGCAGTAGGCGTGAGCTTAAATGGACTCCAGAGGATGGTAGAGAACAGGAAGGCCTGGAGGAACGTCCATGGGATCGCAATGGGTCGGACATGACTTCGCAACTAACAACAACAAAAAAGGGTCACTTCTGCTGGATCTTCTGGTGAAGTGAACTGGTCCAACTTGAAGGTTTGATTAGAGGCAAATTGAACATCTTGGGTTTTTTTTGAATTACAACCGTAATGCTGACCATTGTAAATAGTTTAAGAAGCTACAGCAGCACCATTCACATTTATCACCAAAAACAGTGAAAAAAGGAAACATTTAAAACCAATTTCTTTCCACAAAAATAATTGTTTAATTTCTTTGGTAAGTGGCAGCTGTAGTTCCACTGACTGAATATATTAATATTCAATTTTCCAGTGAGTTGGCTGTTCACAGGTTTTCTCATCATCTCCACAAAATCTGTTGTAAGTTGTTTTGGGGTCAAATCCCAGAATTTCTCTTTCCTCATGAATGCGGAAAGAAAATGTTGAGACTGAGGTTCCTATAAAATATCTGTGAAGAGAAAATATCAGTGGATAAAGAAACATATTCCTAAAAATTTTGCTAACAGTTTTCTATAATCCATTATTTATTTATTTGTAAAAATTATTGGTCACCCATTTTATCTCAGGGTAACCCCATTAATGCTATGCGAATAATAAAATAATTCAGTCTTGCCAAATATATACATGTTTTAGATTTATCCACACATCCATCAATACAAAATAATAAAGTGACCATGTTAAAAAAAAATAAAGCAAATAGACCAATCACAATGAATCAAAGCACTACAACCAAGAGTATCAATTCCTACTTCAAATGCTCTCTGAAAAGTCTCATTTTGAATAGCCTGTGGAAAGCCGATAGTGTAGAAACAAGCAAATACAAGTACAGGGGTTAGTATGTATCCGCTAGCACCCAGACGACCACATTCTGGACTGTTTCTGGGTAGTCTTCAAATGTATATCTGTAGTCTTATATACAAAACACTATAAAAGTCCAGGAATAAGGTAAGGGAGTCTCTTGTGGATTTTACCCCACTAATTGTTGCCAACTCTAGGAGGGGGGGGCAATGCATTGAGCCAGCGCTCTCCAAAGACTTTTCTGTGGTCATGTTGCCAGCATGATATCATGGAGTGCTGTTACCTTCCCACTGAAGTGGTACCTGTTTATCTACTCATACTTGCATGGGTTTTTAACTGCAAGGATGGCAGGAGCTGGGGCAAGTGTGTGTGTGTATGTGAGAGAGAGAGGGGGGTGGGGGAGGAAGATACCTGGCATGTGCACATATCCATTGATCAATAATTGCTATTCCTCCATCTTTGTAGAGCTCCATTTCCTCCCAAGTAGGTTCAAATCTCACCATCTCTGGAAGAAGTGCTTTTAATTCTTCAACCTCTGGAAAAATACACTCAATCAACATTCTTCAAGTGGCAAATTTCATCTTATCTCTACTTATATTAAAACAAACCATCTTTTTTTGCTTATTTAAGCATTTAAATAAGAGGAAAATGATGCAGCAAAGTTCTGTATTAATATTCCTCCCCCCGCTTTTTCATCGTATAATGTATACTTTTCTCTCCTTTTCCTCTCTTTTAAAATGCTTTTTAAAAATTATATTGCTAAAGCTTGGAACCTTTCAATGAAGATCTATGGATATATCAAAGTTGGACTGTTCCAAAAAAAAAGGCTAATGATGTACTTATGGAAGAATATTTGAACACCAGACTCTAAATGTTGTCTTAACAAAATGTGTGAAAGTTCTGCTTCTTGAATTAGTTTTGCACCAAAAGAGAAGCAAGATGTGATCATATGGTACAGGTAGTCCTCAACTTATGACCAGTTGCTTAGCAGCCATTCAAAGTTATGATGGACTCCCCCAAAGCTACTTATAACTCCGTTTCAAACTTATGGCAGCTGTAGTGCCCCTGCAGTTATGTGCACAAAATTTGGGTGGTTTCACCCTTATGACTGACCTCAGGGATGTGGTAGTGGCCCCCGCCTATCTCTCTCCCATCCTGCCCCATCAAGTCTCCACAGGGTCCCTCACATTGGTGCAAAATTGGAGAAGGGGTCCAGCTGGGCATCGTAAAGAAGGTGTGCTATTGGCTTCAAATAGCAATAGTAATAGCACTTAAGACTTATATACCGCTTCACAGTGCTTTCCAGCCCTCTCTAAGCAGTTTACAGAGTCAGCATATTGCCCCCAACAATCTGGGTCCTCATTTTACCCACCTCAGAAGGATGGAAGGCTGAGTCAACCTTGAGCCTGGTGAGATTTGATCTGCCAAACTGCTGGCAGCCGGTGATCAGCAGAAGTAGCCTGCAGTACTGCATTCTAACCACTGCGCCACCGCGGCTCAAATACTCCTAATCTCAGTATCTCCATGACTTCTACACAGAATAGGTAGTAAAGGATGGCATGTTTTCTAATGGAAGAAACTGAAATATTCATATCTTTGAATGATATTAAAACAAAAACTGACAAACTCAGATTGTGGAAGTAATCTAGAACTACAAAGAGAAAAGGAAGGATGTAAGTTATCAGAACTAACATACAGTATAGCAGTTGTTTGAACGTTCTCCTAATTCAAACACAAATGTTTCAAGAATTTTACAACCTTCACTGGTGGCATTTCAAATAGCAATGAACCAGCTGAATGAAAAGAGGTGGTTGCACCAAAAGTGATTATATAGTCATTGCATGCAAAACTAAACAAGCTGTTTAGATTTGCATCCAAAATCTGGACTCTAATTCAGCTTTTTTCCTAGTCATCTCTTCACAAGGTGAATTTCACTTACATTTACAAGCTCCTCTTTGCCACTTAAATTGATAAATATGAGGAGGTATTTCTCACAAATTATTCCATAAGAATTAATAAGAGTCTTTCATGACAGTGAACCTCTGTGTCTTTCTTAAATAAATAAATAAAATCAAACAAGACTAGGTAGAATGTGAATAACCATCGTGTCCATGGATGAAACTCCTTTACATTAACACAGCTGAAGAAGGCTGCAATTTATCAAGTGTAGGACATAAAGAAAAGCACCAATGCATTTTTAAATACATTCAATAGCTAAAACAATAGTTGGAGTGAGCATAAAACAAAGCACAGCTGCTAGCATCATATTTCCTCACTGTTAACTGTGGATATCATCATCATCATCATCATCATCATTTTATCCACTGTCTATCCACTTTAGGATAAAGGCCACTTCCGCATGTTTCCAACCAATACAGTCCTGAGCTTTCTTTTGCCAATCGCCAATATCCATAACTGTGGATATAAACACTACAAATAAAGCCAACATTCCCCTCCTTCAGCTTATCCATTTATTTGGGTTTTCCATTTATTTTGATAGAAATCAGCTCTTGCCAACAGTTTGCTGTTTTCTCTCTCTTTATTTTTGAGAATGAAGAGACTATATTATTCCAATATATACTCTGCTCAGAGAATCTGCTGGGTTAAACTGTATGTACATTTGGACAGGGCTGCCACAGAACATGTCAAATCTTCTTGTGGAGAATTTATAGTCAAATACTTTCAGAAGAATAAGTGAATTCATTTAAACTGGAGTATAAAAAACTTATTTCTGAACTTCATGATTGATGACTACAGCACTCTGCCTGTTTTCAAAGATAGGACTTATGCTTTAGGTCTTACCCTCTAATTTTTCTACTATAGAAAATGCAGGATGGCAAAGATACTTCTCCCTGCTAAGATATATAGATTGAATCAACAATCTTTTTCTGGCCAAGATCTCTTAAGACAAAAGGCCCCATATGAACAATTCCTGTGATGAAAAAGAGAAAACATGAAAGCAGCACAGTTCCAGTTCTGCGAAGCTGTTATGACTAAGAAATCTTCCCTTTTTTCTTTTGATGCTTAGTATGTTTGATCGAAGGCTTGCTCCTATTATGTAATTCTATTCTTCCAGAAACATGGGAAAGATATTTCAAGAACTTAGACAGCAAGGTTGATGCTGCTAGCAATTTATCCAATGATCTGACAGACCTACTTGCATTGGTTGAATTTGCCAAAGTGGTGGATTTGATTGGCTAACTGAAACTGGAGGTGACACCTGGATGTGACCTGATTCCACTGGATATGATAATGAGAAATGTGGACGGATGGCCTTTATATTAGCAACTGTCTTTAGAGTTATTGATCAGATTGGGCAAATCCCCATAGATTGGAATGTTGCAATTACTGTACTTATCTATAAGAAAAGCAATAGAAAAGGTCCTTCAAATTATAAGCCAATGTTTGCTCAGAACCATCAGCAAGTTTTATGCCTCATACTTGCAATGGAAGATTCATAACAGTTGGAGCAGGATAAGCTCTTGGTCGAAAAGTACTCTGATTTCAGAAAGAATTGATTGGCCACTGACCAATGTACAGTCTTGTAACACTTGGTGGGAAAGTATTTCTCTGTCTGTAACCTCTTCTTATGCAGCTTTTATTGATTTTAAATTTGCTTTTCACTCCATTTCATGTTATATTCAGCGGGAGAAATGGAATGCTTCCTCTACAGATAAGACGTTTTTATATCAAATTCATTTATTGTAGGAAAACACATCTGAGTGAGTCAGACATAATGCCACAAAAAGTATCTGGTTCATCAAGATCTTTTTTTTTTATTGCAACATTATATTTGACTCACGTAGATGTGTTTATTTTAAGTTGGTAATTTTACCAACTTAACCCCATCTTAATTAAAAGGAAAAGGGAATCAAGCAAGGCTACATTTTAGCCTTGTTCTATTTGTTCATCTTCTACCTTAGCATCCTAGTTGACCATTTGGACAACTTGAACCACCATCCCCCAGAAAATAGCCAAAAGATGCACCTGTACTCTTCTTTATGCTGATCATGCCGGGACCCCCTCTAGGAGAGCCACTGAGAGTCCTTGTTCAATACTGCAAAGATCACCAACTAGAGATAAATTATTCCAATTTATGATGCTTGCCAGAAGGTCTAAAATCTATTTCTGCCAGATCAGTAAGCGTTGTATGTGCAAGTCTCATGCTTTAAATACTTGGGAGAGATATTTAATGCCTTCGGCAGTCGAAGGGCACACAAAAGCCATGTTGCCTGAGTGCACAAAAAAACTTCAGCGGTTATTTTGAGATTCCACTGAATGGGGTGAGGATGTTGACTTCCAGCTGCCCTTAAATTATTTCAAGTTAAATCTTTGATGTAGCTCAGGGGTGTCAAACTCGATTTCATTGAGGGCCGCATCAGGGCTGTGGTTGACCTTGGGGGGGCTGGGGGGCATGGCCGACTGGGTGGGTGTGGCCAACTGGGTGGGCGTGGCCAGCTTGATGCCACTCCCCAAACTGTTGGCATGTTTCCTCTCTGCACTGGGTAGACCGGGCCGAAGCCATGCTGGCCCGATTTTTCCTCTTTGCATTGGGTAGACAGGGCCGAAGCCACACTGACCTGATGTTTCCTCTTCACATTGGGTAGACCAGGCCAAAGCGATGTGGGACGGCCCCTTACGATGTGGGACCAGGATGGTCATCACATCACGGGCCGAATCTGGCCCCCGGGCCTTGAGTTTGACACCCCTGATCTAGCTCATCAATGGAGCATGGTTTATACCAGGGTCCCCAACCTGTGGGCTGTGGCCCATGTGGCCTATTGGCCACCGGGCCGTGTGAGTGGCGAGCCAGTGTGTGTGACGCTAGCGCGAGTGGTGTGTGTGCGTGCGCGCAGGTGCACGCACACTGGCCAGGCACTCACGTGGCCTGGTGGCCAATAGGCCACGGCCCAGTAACAGGCTGCAGCCCACAAGTTGGGGACCCCTGATCTACATAACACCATTGTTAAAATATTTCCAGATCACCCAGACATTTTGATGTACCTCTCATATTTTTAGGAGTAAACATATAATGGCAAATTAAAATTGTTAAAACCAGTCCAGTAGACTCTATTGTGAAGCTGGCAATTGAACCCAGTAGCTTAGGTGGGGATGCTGCTAGGTAGCAGGGAGGGCAGTAAACCACCAATAATTAGTTTCCTTAACCTCCAAAAGACCTTGCCTAAGATGATCTTCAGCGGAGAATTCCTAAGAGACTGTAAGGAACTATGGATGACAACAGCCACGTCTTCTCCTTCTCCTGAGGTCTTGACTGGGGCAAAACCATAAACTAGGGCAAAATTTATTGGGGCAGCAGATAAATCAGGAACATATTAGTTCCTACAAAATGGGGCCTCTGACAGTTGCGGTGGCTGATGGGATAGAGATTCTCACCCCCAGGTTGCCCATTATCTTGGGTTTTAACTTTTCTATTCAATTTTTTTTAACTTTAATTGTTTTGGCACTTTTTAACTCTTTATTATATTGTAAGCTGTCCAGCGTTGTTGTATTAGTAAGATGAATGCCATAGAAATTTAATACATAAAAATAAATAAATAAATAAATAATAAATACAGTTAGCAATAATTCTTCTTAGATTGGTTTTTTTTTTTTGGTAATTGTTAATTACTTTTTATATGTTTTTTATATGCTGCTTGAGCTGCGTTGGGAGCCAATTTGCTTCCAAGTTCAATATGTTGCCTATGTTCTTTAATGGCATGGGGCATGTTACATATGGAATCATCTTCATCCCATTACATTAGCCTGTCTCACCTGATCAGGCAGGGAAGGTATGTTATGGACCCCATCAACCAAGATCCAGGAAGAGGTAAGGCGGGCCCCCACTCTCCTGGCCTTTGAGAAAGATTTGAAAACATGGTTCTGCTGCCTTGCTTGGGGCTCACAGAGAAACACGCAGCCATGAGGCTGGTTAGCTCCCTAAAGCCCTCTCCACTTTTAAAGTAACTTTTAACATTGAAGTTGAATCATCCCTGCCAGTTTTTAAATTTTATATACTGTTTTTATATTTTGTTATTTTATTTGTACATCGCCCAGAATCCCTCTGTGAGGGAGATGGGCGGTTTCAAAATTTGGTAATATAAATGAACAAGTAAGTACATTTTTCTTATTGGCTTTCTACTAATTTGTTTTATATAACCTACCTGTTTTATACACTGTTTAGAATATTTTACCCAGGTAAATTTTGTTGTGGTATTTGTTTTAGCTGTTTCTTCTCTTTCTACTTAGTCTTGGTTTGTCTATCATATATTTTTATAGTGTTGATTTTTCAAATTATTCTGACTTTTAATACCAACTGGGGTGGTCCTGACCCTTCTATTATTTGTTTACCTTTTCCTGCTGGTCTTTTACTGAACAGATAGTTCTTGGTTTACAACCACTCATTTAGTAAGACAGCACTAAACGAGGGCGACTTATGACTGGTCTTCCAAGCTGCAGCTGTTGTAGTGTCCTGCAGTCATATGATCGCAGTTTGGCCACTTGGCAACTGGCTTACAATTACGACAGTTGCAGCATTCTTCAGGCATGTGATTGCCATCTGCAACCTTCCCTTCCAGCTTTCCACAAGCAAAGTCAATGGAGAAACCAACAGGATGTTGCATGTTGCTCCCATTACTTTTTCACCTGCTCATGCCCACAGAGGACATCCATCCATCTGTACTCTGTGCTCCTGTCCGTGGCACCTGCCTGCATTCCACAGCATGAACCTGACGTGCCTGCAGCTCTCACTCGCAGCTCTTATTCACTGGTCAGCTTGCCTGGGATTCGTGCCTCTTCTCACTTTCAACTCATGCAGTCCTAAAGTTACAAAGGAAACTGGGAATGCCATCACTAAGCAATCCAGTCCCAATTGCTGTCACGACCCAAGGACTACCTGTAATTCAAGTTCAACAAGTACTGGAGAGGGGCTGACCAAGCCAGGGGGAGGAGTCAAGTAGGGAATTAGTCTGGGATCGTTACATAGGCACAAGAAAACAAGCTCTGCCCCCCATGCCGCAATGCCGTTGAACCTTATCTAGTCTGGCCTAAGTGCAAATTGCCAGTCTGGGAAGAGTCCTGTGAAGTAGGCATGAGCAATAAAGTAGCTGATTGAACTCTTCACATGTGTATCTAGTTGTTTGGACCTGGCAATAGTGAACAGATAAAACAGCACCGTCCTACTTTCCAGCAGGTGGTATTCAGAGGCACTGTGCTTCTATTGGAAGTAGAAATAACTGGCATGGGACTGAGTTATTTGAAGGACTGCCTCGTGTCAGTTATATCTACCTGACTCATGAGTACTGGGAGAAGCAGCATGTTCTGTCTTCAAAAGAGTGTCATCCGACGGAAGCCAGGAAGACAGCCTTTTCTGCCATGGCACTCACCTTTGGAACATTGTTTGGAACTAAGACTGGTCCTAACCCTGCTGGCCTTTAGGAAGGCCCTGAAGACATGGCTCTGCCAGCAAGCTTGGGTGTCCAATTTTTAAATTGTTTTGTTGAGCTTGGTGCAAGGATGGACTGTGGCCACTGACTAAGTATACTTTTGTTTTCTAAGTAGTTTCTGATGTTTTATATGTTTCCATATTGGTTTTTTAACTTTTTTATTGGATTGTCGTTTTAATTGGTCATTGACTAGATAGATAGATAGATAGATAGACAGACAGACAGACAGACAGACAGACAGGCAGACAGACAACTGTTGTGAGTTTCCCAGAATCACTTAGGTGAGATGAGCAGCCATACAAATCAAATCAAATCAAAAAATTAAGAGCACTAGTGCATTACCTAGCATGGATTTTTCCATTTCCCTATTAAAATTGATCCAGGTGGGTAACAATGCATTTCACAGTATTTACTTTTACCTTTCTTAGATCTTCTGATGTTCAGCTTTCCTGGATAATTCTGGATGCTAATATTATCAGAGGAGTTAAACCATGTTTATACCTATATCTGTTATCTAATATGTGCTTGACAAAATAAATAAATAAAAAATAAAATAAAAACCTTTCTCTTTACATTTATACATGACACGTATAATTTTATATAGAATTACCTGTATTATGCAATGGAAATCTACCTATTGGCCCCTTTTCTACAATAAAAAATTGTAAACATTTGAATCTTTCATTACAAGGAACTTGCTTAAACCGTGCTAAATTTTGTTGTCCATTTCTATACTTTTTCCAGTTCTACACAGCATTAAGTTTTAGAGTATACAATATAAAACAAAGTTGTAAGTGGATTGAATGTTACAGACTGGATCTCTCTAAAGAATATTGCAGATCATTGTCTCATTAAATCATCAATTTCTCTATAGTTTTGTTCTGAAAGGAAATAAAACTATGATCATTCTCAATAGTTCGTTGAATTGCAACAGCGGCAACAAAAACAAAACACAACAGAAACTGCATGATTAATCTCCTGAAGGAGTTGGCACTGTAGTGATAACTTATGAATAATCAAATACGGATCCCTTTAGGACTTTCTAGTTCACTATATAACAAGACCAGTATGAATTGCATGGTCTAGATCACGGGTCTCCAACCTTGGCACCTTTAACTTGGCAGCAAAGCTGGCTGAGGAATTCTGGGAGTTAAAGTCCACAAGTCTTAAAGCTGCCAAGGTTGGAGACCCCTGGTCTAGATTACCATGCAGTACTGTGTTCGAGGCCGCAGCAAACCTATACTGCACACAAAATGCAATGTACACAACTATTTCTTGCATTATCTTGTTTAACTTAAGTAAGGAAGTGACAATAGAGGCAGCTGTTGCCCACTGAGAGGCAACTTAAAATATTCCAGTAGGTATGGTAGTCTCTTATGCTCCTGTACTTAGATTAAACCTAAAACTTTTCAAATATGTCTTGCAAATTATTTTGTCCAGCAATGATTTTAACTTTGGCACAGATTCATGTGCGCAATATAATGCTAAATGAAGAGATTTTGTTTGTAACAGAATCAAAAATATTTTGCTAATTAGAGAGAAAAATACATACCCTGCACGATGGCATCAGTAGCTACAAAGACCTTCTCCAGCTTGTACAACTTTTTGAGGTTGTGGATTTTCTTAACTGCTCCCTGAATGCTGGGCACATCACTTCTGTGACCCCAGATGAAGTCTTTTCGTCTGAGATGAACACCAAGATATGGGCCACCAATGGCTGTGCCCAGTTTTACCTAGCACATAAGAACCAGTACATGCTGAAACTGAAATAAAATGGCATTGATTCAGTAAGAATATCTCTCTACTCTTGAACATATTTTCTGTAACACTCCTTAAGGATAAATTTGATATATTTGATAAAGCTTTCAATATTCATAAATTGTCAGTGTACATACTGGGTTTGTATACAAGTTTTTAACAATAGCTTCAACTAGGAAACTCTGTATATTGCTCCCAAATATATAAATATACATATTAAATAAAGAAATCCTTTATATCCTTTATCTACGTGGAGAACAATTCCATACTTGAAGTTTTTATGTGCTTACAGCACATACATCTATTTAGTCCTATGTATACATATGTATTCATAATATATGTATATTATTTATGTAAACCACTTTCAATTGTGAGAAGTAAGGATAATATAAAAATGTCACAATCAGTTGCTAGTAAGAAACCACAAGTGATATTGCTGTCCACTCTTCATCAATGCAGGCACTTCTACCCAGCTATACTCTTATCAGTTAAGTGCGGTTGGGATGTGTTCAGATATATGTTGTTTTTCATATACAGTCTTCAATGGTAACAGACCTAAATATATTGTCTTTGATAGAAAAATGAATCCTTCAGCAGATGTGTGTAAAGCCATACAGATTTTGCAAGAATTCTGCATTTATGAATCCAGCAGTATGTGCCACATTACTCGAAGTTAAGAAATTCTTATCAACAGAGTGATATCTTTTGAATCAAGGTTGTCTATCTGATTTCTTGTAAGCATTATATGAACCCTTCTTGCAAGTACCTATAAGGCATAGGGATGTTTTTTTTGCTTTTAGAGAAACTTGGTCATTGAAAAATATGGTAGAGAGAGTTTTAAAAAAGGACTCTGCTTACATAATCACAAAGTGGTATTACTTTCTTGAGGAAAATAGAAAAATGATTCGACAGAAAAAGTAAATATAATGAAAGGGGTACGTCAAGGATGTCCCTTATCCCCACTTTTATTTATACTAGCATTAGAAACATTGTAAAGATCAGTTAGACATAATCAGGATATAAAAGGATTAAAAATAAGAAAGGAGGAATATAAAGTGCAGGCCTTTGCCGATGATATGGTATATATTTTAGAAGATCCCCTAGAGCAGTGATGGCGAACCTATGGCACGCGTGCCACAGGTGGCACGCTGAGCCATATCTAAGGGCACGCGAGGCGTTGCCCTATGTCAGCTCCAGCACGCATGCACATGCTGGCCAGCTGATTTTTGGCCTTCTTTTTGGCTGTTTTCACTCTCTCCAGGCTTCAGGAAAGCCTCCTGAAGCCTGGGGTCGGCGAAAAATGGCCCCGATAACAGAGCTCCAGATCGATCCGGAGCTCTGTTATCGGCTAGAGAGGCCTTCAGGAAAGGCCTTTAGGAAAGGCCTCTGCAGCTGATAACAGAGCTCCGGATCGATCCGGAGCTCTGTTATCGGCTGCAGAGGCTTTCAGAAAAGGCTTGCTGGCTGCAGAAGAAATGGATCTCTATGATTATTTGGTTATCATAGGCAGACAGATTGAAGCCTACATTTACATAGCCTAGGACAAGAGTGGGAGGCGTGGGCAGCCTTTGATGACTGGGATTAATGTTTTTTAAGTAATAATTGCAGGCCACTTGTATGCAATGGTGCTGCATGAGACTGAGATTTTCTGTCCCCACCACTGGGATAGAAAGGAGTATATTTTAAAACTCTATTTTTTCATCACTTTTCATCTCAAAATGATAGGAAAGCATGCCACTAATGTTTGGTCATTACAGTTGGAAAACTCAGAGCACCTGAAGTTGCCCTGACTGTTCATCACATTTTGTTTATTGTACCATTCACTTTCAGGGGTAGTGCATGTCTTCAACAATAGGAATGAAGTTTTGGAAAGTAACACATTAGTGTTGAGTCATTGCTATTTTTTCATCAGCTATTACTCGTACATTACTCATAAATCACAACTCCATACATCAATAGAAAATCAAAGAAGGTATATGATCATTGAGGGTATAAATAAAACCATTGGACTTATTCCCTTTTCATTATTGAAGAAATAAGTAAAGAATATTTGACCACTGTACATGGTCAGTCTTGCTGCTCTTGAATTGAGTCAGTTTTCAAGTTGTAGGCAATTCAGGATAGAAACGAGCCATGAGATTAATTTATGAGCCCCTCCTTTTCTCCTTTTAACTATAATTCCTGTCAGAATTTTATTATGATTTTTAAATTAAGTTTGACTTAATTATCTCTTTTTAAATATCTACTCCATTATATCACTGAAATGGGGCGAGATCCTTCCATAGAAACATAAGCAGTACTGAGAAAATTTGGAGCAAGTAGAAGAAATATTTAGTATATTCTTCATCCATAACACATTTAAGGTATTGTGATTTAAGAGATGACCAGATATAAGCTGATGCAATAGGAATGATTCAGCATTGACATAGCCAGTTTAAGACTCTGATGGGGTCCACACAAGACTGTTACTGTTTTAAGAGGTGTCTATATATAGGTGGCCATTAGAGGGTGTATCTCTCTCTCGACGTGTATCTCATTGCTCTCCCTGTGTCTGTAGCTGTATGATAAGGTATCTACCACGTATATGTATGTATATATTTAGTTGTATATAAACCACTGTTAATTATCTAAAGGCTCTGTGTGCTGTGTTTTGCTCTTGGGTTTATCTCATAATACTAGTCACGCTGCAAAACTCTGACAAATCCAGTGCTCACTTTCTATATCTTACAGTTTAAGCCATCTACCTGAATTTTAATGACCAGTGAACATAAAAAAACAAAGGCCTGCAATATTGTTAAATTCAAAATCAATCTGTACATTACTTAAATTACATTACCTTTATATTTCTCCAATCTTCAGAGTACCATGTTCTGTCCTTTTCATCAGAAGAATTTAAATATTTAGCTCTAAACATGTCTCCCACCACACGGAGGTGTTTGGCAAACACCATACTTCGACGAGTCTGTTTGACATAAAAATGTTATTGAGGACTAGTTTATTTATTTCAGCATAATTACAAAGGTCTCCTAGAATACACAAAATTACAGGAAAATGAAACTGAAAGAAATAATTGTTTTATCAGTAAGGCTGATAGGAGTGTTAGTTTCAGAGTTGGTTAAAAAAAAAAGAATGGTGGTTTCATGTTAAAAATCATGGATGACCAAACGTTTGGCTTGCCTGGGCCACACCAAATGAACAGGAATTGTCCTGAGCTACTTATAAAATATAATTATTGTATATAAATCACATAATAATGTTAAAAGTTTACAATCTTCTGGGCCATATTACTACCTGTCCAGGGCTCCATTTGGCCCTTATATCACGGGTTGGACATGCCTGTGTTAAATTGCAGTTCATTACATTAGCAATTACAAATAAATATATTAATCTAAGAACAATTTAAACAAGCTTGCAGTACGACATGTTTGGACAAATTAGAAGTTCTAACAATTGATGAAGAAAAAAGATCTCCTTTCAGTGGAAACACTTCAATTTTTATGGGAATGCTTAAAGGAATTCAATTGAAAAAAGCAGAAAAATTCAGGTGTAGGACATATCTTCTGTTTATACAACATAAGGTTCTAATTAGCAATAGCAATAGTACCTAGACTTATATACCACCACATAAGTGCTTTACAGCATTCTGAGCAGTTTACAGTGTCAGCTTATTGCTCTCAACAATCTGGGTCTTCCTTTTACCGACCCTGGAAGGATGGAAGGTTGAGTAAACCTTGAGCTTGTCAGGATCGAACTTCAAGCTGTGGGCAGAGTTAGCCTGCAATACTGCATTCTAACCACTGCACCACCAGGGTTCTTGTGACACAAATGAAAGATGCACTGAATGCAGAATACTACAGGCATTTTCTTAAATGGATTTTAATTACCGTATTTTTCGGACTATAAGACACACTGGTGTATAAGACGCACCAAGATTTCGATGGTAAGAAAAAAATGTTTTTGTCCTCCCCGGCTCCCAGGAGCACTCTGCAGGCCTCCCAAACCCTCTGTGCGCCCCGTTTTTCACAAAAACAGGCCCGTTTTCACAAAAAACGGGGTGCGCAGAGGGTTTGGGAGGCCTGCAGAGTGCTTCTGGTGGCTGGGGGAAGGCAAAAATGCCGTTTTTGCGAAAAATGGCCTGTTTTTTGCAAAAACGGGCCCATTTTTCACCCATTTTTGCAAAAAACGGACGTGCAGAGGGTTTGGGAGGCTTGCAGAGTGCTCCTGGGGGCTGGAGGAAGGCAAAAAACGCCTGTTTTTTGCCCGTTTTTTGCAAAAACGGGGACGTTTTTCCCTTCCCCCAGCCCCCAGAAGCACTGTGCAGGCCTCCCAAACCCTCTGCACACCCCGTTTTTGCGAAAAACGGGCCCATTTTTCGCAAAAATGGGACGCGGGGACGGGGCTTCAGGAGGCCAAAAATGGCTGTATTCGGTGTATAAGATGCACCAACATTTCCACCCCTTTTAGGGGGGAAAAAGGTGCTTCTTATACTCCAAAAATATGGTACATTTTAGCAGATATTCCCTGAATCCCTTAAAGCGATGGGCGCATTTTGAATTTTTATGTGCTATACAATAAAATCAAATTATTACTACTGAGATATGGTTAATTACAAGCAGCTGCTAAGGCTAATGCATAGCTAATCATAGAATGGGAGGATTTGGTTCTCATAAATAAAAATAATACTTAACAGATTGTGTATTAAAAATGACTACTCCATTATTATGCAGATAATATAAATAAAATTATGTTATTCTCACATTCCAGTAGTCTTTGCCACCATAATGATCATGAAGAAGATGTTCAGCTCTGTCTAACATCACTGACCTATTAAAATGAAAAAAACTAAGTAAGGTAAAGATACATTAACAGAGTTTTCCTCTGTGAGCTCCACAAGTATTATATGCATCCATGGCATTTTCTTAATAACTGTATGGAAGTGGATTTACTTTTCCTTTTGGGGAGGTCTTTTTTAAACTTTCCAATCTAGCCTACAGCCCTGCTACTTCCTGCTCTCCCATCTAAATTAAAACCAGGCTGAATTCCAAACTGCTGTTTTAAACTTTAACTTTCAACTTAAAATTGACTTACTTAACTTTAACTGATAAGTAAGGTCTTTCAATAAATGTGAAATATTTACCACACCTTCTACTAACCAGAACGTACTTGCTAACTTACTTATTAACTAACTTGCTTAACTTTTTAAGATCTCAACAAAGGTATATTACAATAAATATAAATACTGATTAAAGAAATAGGACTTCATACATCTATATTCTCCTTGTCATTATCTTTATCTGGGCAAAACAGGTTTTGAATGAAGTTACTTTAAATAGGCTTACAGAATTTGTCCAAAATCTGGAACCCATGACTCCTGAGTGAATGATATACATGGCAATACCACTTACTTCAATATAATGTATTTCTGATGATACATTTCCAAACACCCATTGCTTTCAGCCAGTATACTTAACAGTATGGAATGGTGGGCTTTGGAACTCACTCTGATCATAGGCTGTCCATCCTGTTTAGTGTCCAATCCATTGATGCAGATTTTTATTTAGGAGCATTTGAAGCTAAATTTGAAAAATAATTACCCAAGTCTAACAAGCATTTTAGCTATATGGTAAAGTTTCATCTTTACCATTTAGCTAAATTCAACTGCTCTAAGAAAAACTATTTCTGATATTAACTACAATTTAAAATTCCAACAGTACATTTTTCTCATTGTTAAAGGAATTACAAATGGGAGTCAACTTTTGTTGCAGAATGTAAAGTGCTCTTCATAAGTGCTTCAGAATTTGTAGGTGCTCCAACATTGGAGGTTTTTAAGAGACTGGACAACCATTTGTCTGAAATGGTATAAGGTTTCCAGCCTGAGCAGGAGGTTGGACTAGAAGACCTCCAAGGTCCCTTCCAACTCTGTTATTCTGTTATAACCGTAAGAAAGATTCACAAATCCAAAAGATACTTCCCAGCCTCAATTTCCGATTTATATTCTTTTCCCTTTACAGTAGTTGTAAATTGGGATAATAAATACTCTCAACATTAGTAAGTTTGATGCATGAGAAAACATAAAATTCCCCACTTTCTTCTTAAAATAATATGGCAAATATGTGGAATAAAAAAATTAATTCAGGAAGTCTCACCTGCTAGATAAATTCAAAAGCAAAGGGGCTACAACAGAAGCAGAACCTTGGACAGATAAACAAACCACCTTAAGGCCCCGAGTTTCTTCATAACCCCAGAACCATCCCCTATAAAAACAAGAAGAGTTAATAGTTTCATGAATACAAAGTAGTAATAAATCTGAAATAAATCTTGATAATAACTCAATATAAGTTGATAACTCAATAGTAACTTGTTAGAATGTTATGGCATGAAGTAAAAACTTTCAGTGAAAATTATAGTATAAAGTACTACTTTAATATGTTCTTAAAACAAAAAGTTTAAAAATTCTTTAATAATGGATTACAATAAATCAGTTGAAGATAATAGTGAGTATGGGTAAAAACAAACAAAACTGCATTACAAGTTAATTAAAAGGAAAAATACTGTATGAGCTTTAAACAAAGATTAAAACAACAAAGAACAGGAAAGTTTAATTTCACTTTTTTAAAAATTACTATCCGTTCTCTGAAAACAGTACAAATTTGAATCCTCTGAGGAGAAGTCGGTTCCTATTTTTAGGAAGCATACTACATGAACTACATTTCTTTTATATTCTTCTTTGGTTTTGCATATCTTCCCCTGTCCATCATTTTCCCGACTTTTCGTAGATAACACTGCTGTTACCTATTTCACATGGATTTATTTTTTTCCTTTTTCTAATTCATTAAGGCAATTAAATGGAAGATGACCACACTGAGGAAAGATGTTATATAAAGAAAACTGTTTATTAAAAACAGTCAAATTTAAATAATTAACTAGTGTCATTTTCATTTTGCTTTCTGATATGGTCATGGCAGAAGAACTGTTTTGGCTTCCAAATGGACAAGGTGGAGAAGTAAAAAGCCAAGTGATAGGAGAAAATGAAGGGTGCAATTTGTGGAACATGGATGCTCAGTAGGAGAGTCTGTAAGTTGGGCTGAAATTTTATCTTTTCAGTTTTTGGAATGAATTTTTAAAAGCTGTATTAAGTCTGTTTTAAGGCTAATAGTTTCACGTTTCATATCACAAAATAACAGGGAATTGTGTTTCACAATTAAATTACCATGATGAAATTAAGAGTGCTGTGGGGGGCTCTCAGGTACATTTTGGGGACAATACATAGACCTGGAATTTCATATTACTGATCTTTGATTTGGACTGTGAAGAACAGACTTGATAAATTATAAAAATCTGTAAACTGCTGCAACCATTGGCTATCAGCAGGGAGTTATTACCTAGATAATATATCTCCTATACAATGCTATTTCTATTTATCTATCAATATAAGATGAGGACTTTTAATACCCCAATAGCCTACACCCATCCCTTCCTGTTGCTCTGCTTGTTCTGTGGCTTTGGGCCCTGCTGGCTGAGATTTTGGAAATAGAAGTTCATCTTCTCAGTTATGATGCTTTTACCTTGATATGTTCTTCTAAGCCTAAGGAGAGTGATTCTAAGTATCGCTTGAATTTTGACTTGGGTAGTATACCTATCCCAAGAGCACAATTTTGAATTTTGAAATGTTTTTCTCCCTTTTTCTGAAATACTTCCCTCCTCCCCAGAAAACAAGGTTGGGAAATCATTTTTAGCTAGAGACTATGTTAATATAATAATATAAAGATTAGTATACCTGTAGTATTTATCTTTGTCTGTTGAATACATATGTTGGTCAATGCATGGTCTCTCATCAATCTTTTCCTCCCATGTCCCCTCTTTCCATCCTTCAGCATAGTTTTGCAGGACATATATCTCATCAATAAAAGGACCACCTGACTCTGAGTAACAATTCAACATAAATCAGTACACAAATATAAGCACATATATAGTACACATATATCTCGCTACAGATAATCATAATGAAGGCATTGTAGCCAGTAGATACAAAGTAGCACCACTAATTGTAAAGTAGTTATCTTATACTTTTTGGAATGGATTGAATAGAAGAATTTGAAATGGACCTGTATGTTTAAGGGGAGCGCCAAATAACTTACATCAGAAAGAAAATCCCAAAGCATTTGAAAAATTAATAAAATTGTATTCTCTCTCCCCCCAAACATGTAATAACAAGCCTGTAACTACTAAATTCATGAACTTTGCCTGCAATCATTGTGCTTTTCAACAGTGCAAATATATACCAAAAAGTTTTAAATGGGGAATGCATACGATCGTACTGAAAAAGTTAAAAGATACGCATAGAGTTTGAATGGTAAAATAGTATCTTAATACAGCTCACCTATCTTAATGCATAGAAAAAGCCAGATGAAACTATACTAAGATTTCATATCATTGGTACTTCTAAAGCATATGTTACCTGCAAGAAATTGTTCATACTCAATAACATGTATGTTTTTATTGAGGCTTGGTACATCAAAAAATTTGGACCAAGGAATTTGGACTTGATGAATTTTAGGAGTTTGCCAATGATAAAGACGTCCCCATGGAGGCAGAACCAACACCCATGCTTCAGTCTTCAATAAGGTCTTCAGAAGAGATGCAATTCGTATGTATACATCTCTACGTAGGTTGAAACCTTCAGGTGGATTAACATCATATAAAAGATACCTAGAAAAGAAATAATATTACAAATAAACTACTGTTAAACCATGATTTATAATCATTTCAATTTTAAAGCAGAGAAAAAGCTAAGCAACTATATTTTGGAAGGATTCTGAATTCAGACATTTTGAAAAGAATGGTTGAATATAATGACATGCTGCTTTGACTTTCTATGATGGCTTCTCTTTATGTAACATCTACTGTATGATATAAAAATAAATCTCCATTGTTATATAAAAACCACTGCATTTCTTTTTATGCTTTCATGCTTTTTTCTTCTTAGTGCTAAGAAAGCTCCTAATAAACCATTTTTGTGTACACTCAAGAAGGATTGTCATTGTCTGGGTGTGCTTTGGTAGAGAGATATTTTGCACTAAAACAAGCTAATTAAGTCTATGTCTCCTATCCTTGTCCATAATCTTTACAAAAACAATTTTCTTTTCAGTCATTTAAAATCTCACTCTTTGTGACTATTCAGTAATCCTAAGGTTTAAACAACATTATTGGTGTGGTATTGATATAGTCATATATATATCTAGTATAATCAGTAAATATCTTGTACTGCAAATAGTGACATGCTATTTTCACTACTGAATGAAACATTGTTCCTGTGTTTACCT
Organism: Thermophis baileyi; assembly: GCA_003457575.1. NCBI lineage: Eukaryota > Metazoa > Chordata > Lepidosauria > Squamata > Dipsadidae > Thermophis > Thermophis baileyi. The sequence continues at coordinate 3,090,422 of QLTV01001119.1, forward strand.
ATGCTCATCAAAGCAGCAGTCACCAACTGGTGGTCCATGGACCACTGGTGCTCTGCGAGAAAATTTTGGTGGTCTGCAGAAAAATTATTTTTATTTTTTATATTGCACTAAATACTATTTATCTTTTTAAAGATAAATCCATATTAGTGGTCCACGGGATTTAAAATTATGAATTTAGTGGTCCCTGAGGTCCGAAAGGTTGGTGACCCCTGCATCAAAGGGTTTTGCTTAAAAGTCTGTGCTGACCAATTGGCCCCCATCTTCACCCGAATCTTCAATAAATCGCTAGAGATGTGCTATGTTCCTTCTTGCTTCAAATGCTCTACTATCATCCCAGTGCCGAAGAAACCCACCATCAAGGAACTGAATGACTACAGACCAGTTGCTCTAATATCTGTAGTTATGAAAACCTTTGAAAGGCTAGTGCTGTCCCACTTGAAAACCATCACGGATCCACTGTTAGACCCCCTGCAATTTGCATACCGAGCAAACAGATCAACAGATGATGCTGTTAATATGGCTCTG
>QLTV01001119.1:3091268-3127961 GCA_003457575.1 Thermophis baileyi
AAGAATGAAAAATGGAAGCAGAATCAAAGTGAACAAGCCCAAATGATTAAAAGCTCCATTAAATCAGGACAACTAGTTGGCTTCAGAGAAATAGAGAAAACTTCAATCCATTATTACCATGTATTGATTGCCTGGATTTTTTGCAGCCCAGATCTGATGGGTAATGGTGATAGATATCCTTCTATCAAAAAGAGGGCTGTGAAAATATTTACAGACCCCTCACATCCTGGACATAAACTGTTTCAACTCCTACCCTCAAAACGACGCTATAGAGCACTGCACACCAGAACAACTAGACTCAAGAACAGTTTTTCCCCGAACGCCATCACTCTGCTGAACAAATAATTCCCTCAACACTGTCAAACTATTTACTAAGTCTGCACTACTATTAATCTTCTCATCATTCCCATCACCCATCTCCTCCCACTAATGACTGTACAACTGTAACTTTGTTGCTTGTATCCTTACGATTTACATTGACTGGTTCCTATTATGATTTGATTGCTTATTTGTACCCGGACTATCATTAAGTGTTGTACCTTATGATTCTTGACGAACGTATCTTTTCTTTTATGTACACTGAGTGCATAGGCACGAAGACAAATTCCTTGTGTGTCCAATCACACTTGGCCAATAAAAAATTCTATTCTATTCTATTCTATTCTATTAAGAGCCCCTTCTTAAATATAACATGCTAAAAGCCCTTTGTCATTTACTGTTTTATCCAGTTACTCTACAATATCCTTGGGATTATACTAGGGGCGAGTCCAAGACATAACTTGTACTTTCTCTTCCCACCCCACTCCCTCAAATACTGCTATCTCCTCTGATTACAACTTTACAGCAAAGTGCTAGTTCAAAACCACTAGGTATCCTATTCCTCTCAATAAGCCTGGCTTTCATAAGTATTTAAGTCTCTCTGTGGCGCTCCCTGAGCTTGGCTATTTGCTTCCAGACATTTTGTTACCCAAACAGATAAACAGCAGTATGAACTGAGTGTGGGATTTGTTGTCTTTATATGCATGCAGTATTTGCCCTGTAAGTTTCAGTAGAGATGTACAGTACAAGCTACTGCATATAAACAGTAATTCTATCTAAACCACCTCCTTTAAATATGCACTGTGTGTCTATATTATATAAGATGAGTTACTATGGTAATACAGGTAGTCCTTGAGTTACAACAGTTCATTTAGTGACCGTTCAAAGTTATAATGGCACTGAAAAAAGTGAGTTCTGGCCTTGTACTTCCCTCAGCCTTTTTCACACTTATAACCATTGCAGCATCCCCATAGTCACATGATCACAATGCAGATGCTTGGCAACTGACTCATATTTATGATGGTTGCAGTGTCCCAAGGTCATGTGATCACCTTTTGTGTATTTCTGGTAAGCAAAGTCAATAGGGAAGCCAGATTCAGTTAACAACTATGTAACTAACTTAACAACTGCAGTGATTCACTTAACAACTGTGGCAAGAAAAGTTGCAAAATGGGGCAAAATTCACTTAACAAATGTCTCACTTAGCAACAGAAAATTTGGGCTCAATTGTGGTCGTAAGTCGAGGACTACCTGTACTACTTGGGAGATACTTTTAAGTTAGCTGTTATGCACAAACACCTCCAACCCAGCTATTATTGGCAGTGGCAATTCTGGGGATGAGATGTGGAGGTGGAAAGCAGGCGAATCTCATCACGTTTCTTTAAAACTTCCTCAATAGACTAACATTATTAAACAAAACAGTCCAAATCAGAAAGAACGGTGACTTTTGAAGAGGTTGTTAAAGTTTCCCTCAATGGAACAATGGTCAGAAACCAGAGAAGAAAGAGGCTGAGCGGGGGAACCGGATCAGACCCTGAGGAATTAAAGCGACCAAGCAGGGCAAGAAGCCACAAACTGGAGCAAGCTCTCGCATCCCCACAAACCGACGCTGGGAGCCCTCCTTCGGGCTTCTTCACTGCAAAAAAGGAAGCGGCCAAAGAACGCGGCCTGGGCTCCCTCAGTCTCAAGGGATGACCCAGGCCTCTCGCCTCCGCGACCCGTCAGTCAAGGAAGTGCGGTCGGGCTGCAAACGCGCCCCTCGGGCCCGCCGCTTGCGCTGCTTCTCTCACCGTCTGAAAGGCGCCGCCACGGCAGCGGCGGGCAGGGAGGAGGCGCTGTGGCCCGCCTGAAAGGCTTCGAAGGGCGCCTGGGCGGCGGCGAGAACCAAAAAAACGACGACGGAAGACAAGCGGAGAAATCCCCAGCTCCAGCGCAGCGCCATCTGTGGCTTCTGCTACCGAGAGAAGAGGCGGGCTCAGTTGGGCTGGAGGCGGGCAGAGAAGGAGAAGGTCCGATGCAAAACCTGGCTTGAATTTTGGAAGACGAGGCTGTTGTACTTGACGGAGAAATGGGCATGCATCGGCGTTTTCGAGTGCAGGACTTTCAACCCTAACCCACAATACACTTTACAGCTTCTTGTTCTTCTCTTCTGGGACAGTTATAAAGGGAGAATTGCAGGGTTCCTTTACTAGCTAGTGCAGAACTCGCTTAAGGAACTGTGATTTTCACTAGTGTTTTGTTCCCTTCTGGGAAAAAATAACCAACAGCAACATTTGGAACGGTGTGACTCATCGTAGAGGGGTTATAATTGTGAACTTCAGTGGAAGAAGATATTGCTGGGTTCTCTTTTGGGTGTGCAACAGTTGGGTAGGGGTGGAAGAGACAAACAGTGTTTTGGTCCTGAAGCAGTTCAAGTACCTGGCCAACACAGTTTTCAAGAGGGAGCAGCAGCAGTGATGGTGAAGGTAGAATAGGAAGCAGGAGGGCAATTAGGAACTTTCAAAGCATTTTGCTGGCCTGATCGTACATTTTCTAGCAAAATTGGTTCACAGGGTAATTATATTCTACTGATCGAGGAAGCAGGAGCAATTAAGAAAATAGATTTATTTTAATGAAGCAGCATATAAATACATTTAGAAATGGTGTTTTGACAGAGGTTCAAAGTTTGTGCCTGTCAATTTGCTTAACTCATGTAGAATTTGTGTTTCCTTTTCATACATCTGAAAAAGAACAAGGCCATAATGAATGCATACATTTCCTTTCAAATAATACAACAATGTCTGATCTTACAAACTTGATTTGAATTTTGAAATTTAAACTTGTACTGAACAGTAAATTAGAAAATCTTAAGATGCAGTTACATAAGCTTATATTTGGAAGCTTTTGAACAATAAAGAAATCTGAAAAATTAGAATTGCATCAAATCAGTTAGAATACTTACTTGTTGCCAGTCTGTTTCTGTATTGTGTTTATAACCAAGTAAGTGGCACATGCCATGGGCAACTGTCACCTGTTTAAGGGAAAAAAACTTTTAAATGGTTTACATATTTGTAATTGATAGGCAAAGTAGAATATTAGAGAAATCCCACATCACAATAATTTAAAATCATAATAGAAATAGTCATCATTTATAGAGAATACAGTGAAAACTTCAGTGTGATTTTTCCCTAGTCAGTGGAAAGGAGTTAGAATCGTAGAGTGAACAAATGTATTCAATGTATGCCATTCAATTTAAACAGCATTTTGCATTGCTAGCAATTCTACTAAAGGGGTTGGCAAACTTTATTTCATAAAGGGTGAGATCCCACCCCTCCTCTGTCTCAATGGGCACAGCTGGCAGACTAAGGAAGATGATGGACATTGGACATGCCCTCTACCAAGCAGGCTGCTGAGAACTCAGCTTGTCAACTTACCTTATTCCCATATTTTATTTTTAGATTTTTTTATTCTGCCTTTATTATTAATTTTTTTTTTACATAAATAATTCAAGGTGGCCAACATATCTAATACTCCTCCCTTCACTTATTTTCCCAACAACTCTGTGAAGTAGGTTGGGATGAGAGAGAATGAGTGGCCCAAGATCACCCAGACTGTTTTCATGCCTCGGGTGGGACTAGAACACAATGTCTCCCTGTTTCTAGTCTGCTGCCTTAACCAGTAGACCCTCACAGCACATCATTTTTAAACAATGTTAGATTTCACCAAGAATAAACAGGTAGGGAAAGCATGACTTTTGGAACTCTTACCCACTCCTCAATAATAGGCTCCACTGAGTCATGTGACCAGCTGTGAGGTGATCTTAGAACTGAGGAGCTGGCAACATTCCTGGAGCTGGCAAGGTCAACTGACAAGCACAAAGAGCGGTAACCATAAGCTTTCACCAATGAGTTATTCATATTTTGAGTTGGCATAATGATTTAAATAGCTTAACTATGAAAGGAAAAAAAAACTAGTGACTTGTTTAAGAAAAAAATCTTGCAATAAAACACATGCTAGTAAAAATGAGAAAGCTAAAAATAAACTCTGAGAGCAGCATGTTATGGGCGAACTTGAAGATTACTGCAAAAAAAGGGCTACCAGAATTGTGCTGTCAAAATCTGGACAACTACTTGATGGCAGCAAAAGGATATAGACAACTTGTTTCTGCCATCTAGTGATCATTTGGATTTGTGTAGTACATGTATGTTATTCTAGATGTGAAACAGTAAGATTTATGTCAGTGGGACTGAGACATTAATGTCATATTTTCTGATAGCAAAAAGTTTTTAATAACTGGAAAAATAACAATCAAAATATTTTCATTTGTATAAATCATTTGATTGAACATTTCAGAACCTTATTCAAATAAAAAATACTACTTTTATAAATGTACACTTACTGTAAGAATACTGTTATAATCATTGTGGTTCTGTCTACATTGTTGATAGATATATTCTACTCCTAGAAAAATGTCTCCCAAATTGTAGTCATCTTGAATACAGGGCTGGGGTAATTCTCCACCTTTCAGATTCTGTGATATCCCCAAAGAAAAATCTATTACATACATGTTCTCAATTTGGTAAAACAAATGCCATGCAGAAAATGAAATAGGGGTGTTAAGAACAGACCATACAATATTTCTAAACACTTTATGGTAATAAAAGACATAGCATTATTATACTTGAATCAGGGAGATATGAATTTAATTTGTTCTCCTTCTCCCATGTTCTAACTTCTACTTGGTTGCTTCTTACAGGTATTCAATAAGTATACACTTATGCATTATGATTTATAAGCTATGGCTTCCTTCTTGGAACAAATTTCCATATGGCACTAAGTCAAAGCAAACTATATTATGACTTAGTATTAGGTATATATCAGGATTGCTTAGGAAGCTCAATGGTATACTCTCAGAAGGATAATTCAGAGTTTTCAATAGGATTTACTTCCATCTAAACTTGCTTAGGACAAGAATTCTAGGAGTAAATTGCAGAGAATATGAAGATCAGTTGTACTTCTATCCCCCTACAGAAACTTACAAATAAAACATTTATTCATTTATTAAATTTATATGTAGCCCATCTTGCCTAGTGCTGACTCTAAACAGCTTAGATAGAAGAACAGTAAAACAGGATAAAACATCAAAATATTAAGATAATACATGTTATCATTAAAGTTTACATTTACTTTCTTCTCATACATATTAATTACAATAGTTATAAATAGAGCTTGAAAAACAAGTAATAATCTTTTAGGTATCCATTTATTCACACATTCTGCAATATCCACTAATGAATATTGATGCATTTTTTGGGTACCCTTACATAATGAGCCCTGCTGTTTTTCAGGGCCTTCATTTTTGATGTGCCACAGTAATTGTCCTTTCCTCTACCATGAAGATTTCTGGGTAGGGCCTGAATCATTCCTAATTTGTCTGACTTTTCTGTTGTCCTCATATATAAACATGATACTGTTCTATGTATTACGGTAATACCTGATTTCTGATAAAATTACTGCCAAGCTCTAAAGGAATAAATGAGCAAACACATACCTCATGAAAAGGAAAAGATAACACATCAGTAGGGATATTTTTCTGTCTGTAAGTTCTGTTGAGTTGCTGTATGTACATATTACTAACACAAATTACACCAAGGTCAAACTTTTGCACACCCAAAATAGAACGGAGTTGTTCTATGTTCTTGCGAAGTGGGACTCTCCTGATTGGAATAGCTCTCTGCAAATTACGTATGATCAGGCTCATCTCAGAAAAATTGAAGAACTTTACCCAGTTCTGCAAAGTAGACTATGATTAGACACCAATTACTAGCAGGTGGAACAACTTAAAATGAGAAGTATTGCAGTATTTTGGATAACAAAAGAATTGTAGCATATTTATTTTATTTGGAGTTGCCAGGTTTCCCAAGATAAAAAAGGCACTCCCTAAAGAGTTTTTGCCAAGTAAGAGAGTGGAAGATTTATCCAGGAAAAACCTGGATAATTAAAAAAAAATTGGCCCAACTGACTCTAAGGTGAAGCCTGATATACTAACAGCAAAAGCACTCATCAAGCTAAACAATACAATTGTGGGGTTACTGCTTCTTCACTGGAGTTCAGTGCCCAGAAAGCCCTTTTCAGATCCGTTTTCAATTGAAGATAGCATCTGAAATGACAGAATGATAAGATCAAGGCATAAAAAAGTATTACAGTGTAGTGGTGATGCTTCTATCCACCCCAGCTTTTGTGAGTCTATAGGCAAGAAAAGAATTAACACCCAAGTGTTATGACTGCTGTGCTCTTCCACCCAAAAAGCAGAGATGAAAACAATACAGGAATTCCCAGCCACCCACTCCTTTTTGAAATGTTACTTAATCTTGAGAAACATTTCCCTTTACTAACTTCTATGAACGCGTTATTGTAAATTGTGAGGGGACGTTATAATTTAGAAAGTGGTTGTGAATGCCCTAACCCAGGCTTTCTCAATCTTGGCAGCTTTAAGATAGGTGGTCGCAGTATGTGTGTGTGTGTGTGTGTGGGGGGGAATTCTGGGCGCTTAAGTCCACCCATCTTAAAGTTGTCAAGGTTGTTAAACCCTGCTCTAATCCACAGCAAAACGTTCAAACTAGAAGTGGGGCTTTCGTGAAATATACCTTTGCCGCAAAACTCGTCCGTGCTAATCACTTCCCTAATCACTCTGTATTAAAAGGTACCTCCAGGCCCTTCCTCATGCACACATTTTATAAATATATATAAAAAAAGAGAGACGAAGCTCCGTTAAAAGAAACCCTTAAATTTTTAAACTGTTTTGTTCTCAGGACTCTTCGTTTTCGGTGAGAGGCGTAAAACGGAGTCCTACACTATCTGCAGAAGCTCTGCAATCCTATTCTTTGGGGGTGGAGGGCTCCTTCAAGAGCACGCGACGCTCTGTCCGCTGCGTTGCCTCACTTCCGTACTGCGCGGGAGATGCCGGGGAGCTGCGCGGAGTCCCTTCTTCCGTGGGTGGAGCTGAACCTCTCCGCCTCTTCGGGGTCAATGGCGGTTTGTTTATGCGACAGAGAGAGGGAATTCGGGACTCACTGCTTAGTTTTGTAGGAAAAGTGTCCTCTGTACATCTTTAGAGGTATCTTCTCTCTCTCTCTCTCTCTCTCTCTCTCTCTCTCTCTCTCTCTCTCTCTCTCTTTTTTCCTCATAGTTGGACCCGGGCAGCGCAGATAGAAACTAGGAGGCCGAAGTTAAATCTCAGCTCGGAGGTTTACGGGCTGATGAGGGGAAGTAATGGTGTTCCACTTGGTTTGTACTCACGGTGGGTGTTGCTGGGACGGCAGAAGGCAGGCAGAATGACCCAAGAGAGGGGAGCACTTCCACGGTTGGGATAGATTACAACGTTGGCTAACGTGTGTAGAAATTCTCCCTTCTATTTATTTATGAGTGCTAACATCCAGGGTTATCCAGGGGAGCTGGCGGAAGATTCAGAACAGATTAAAAGAAGTTCAGCTTTATGCAGTATCAAGTGTATGGAGTTTAAATTGCAGTTTCAGGTGTTGGGTTCTCACCCATAAAATCCTGCGTGGCTCAGGGCTGGAGTAGCAATGGGACCACCTTTCTCTTCTGTCCATCCTACAGATCTGGCAGGTTGAGCAAGCTCCAGTCCCATCACTTAAGCCAGTGGCTCTCAACTTCGACTGGCTGGGGAATTTGGGGAATTAGAGTTAGGTTGTTGTATGTAATGGTGTGTGAGAATGACCATGGGAGGTATGGAGAAGAGCCACAGCCAGGGGAATTGTTGGATTCCCCTGTATTCTTCTGGGTGTGATTCTTGTCTGGACTACCTCGCAAGGCTGATAGGTGTGAAACATTGGCATAAACAATGGCATTTTGTGAGCTCCTGGGTGCCTCTCTTCCCTATCATCATTTTCGGATTACCATTCTGCCAGAGGTCTGTTCAGCCCTATCCCTGCTTTGCTTTAGAAAGGAATAGAAAACGTGGCTTTCTATTCCTGGCCCAAGATAGTGTTGTGATCTTAATTAGGGATGATCGATGAGGGATGGCAGAAATGACTTTTTATGTATCTCCCCATGGTTTAGTGATTTTTAAAATGTAAGTTGCCTTGAGTCTTTCTGACATGATGGTGATATATAAGTCAAATAAATACAGTACAATAAACTGCTTATTTTTCCCGTAAATGATAACTATCTCTGAATTTGAATGATTTTTAAACTCCATTGAAAATTAATGTTGATAATGGTTATTATCACCAGTATCACAGACAACCTGTCTCTCAATGTCAGACGATGGAAAACACAAACAGGAAGGTACTTCTGCCCTTGTGATCTGCCTGTTGGCTGCCATAGACATATGATTAGTTATTGTGGAAACAGTAATCTTCATCAATTCCAACACTATTCTTCTACCATGCTTCTATTCTCAACCTATTTTTTTAAAATCCTAACTATTTCCTAAAAAATATGGTGTTAGCTTTTATGGGGGAGCGGTTAATTTAAGGAGATGTTATAGAATAGTTGCATTTATCTGAGCTGTATCATTAAAGGTGGCAGTATGATTAAACAGATGTTCCCATGATTGTTGGTTATGCAATTAAATAATTTATTGTAAATTTTGACTTAATGGACTATGTTTTAACAATAGACAAAATCTGTCTATATGCCATATGCTTCTGAGCATGTATAAAATCTCATTCTCATTTTGTGTTTGTAAAATGCATAAAATATGCATGCTTATTTCCATCCCACTCTACACATGGATAAAACACAAAATATGCATGGTTAAAATTTCATTTGAATTTGATAATTTATTTAATGGATGCCTCTTTCTCCCATACCCATTAAATTGTGGATTTACATATATACAACTCTGTGTTACTTATATAGTATAGAAAATAAGCATGTGTAAAAGGAACTGAAATACCTGTCAACTGTGTGAGTGTTCATTTTAATTTGAAGCAGCTTAGTTCATATACACATTTACTATCTTAAGCTTTTTTTAAATAGAAGCCTAGCATATCTCCTTTTTGGGTCAGTGTCCTATTTAGTCATCTGATTCATTTTTCATGTTAGGTGACAATACTTTAAAAAGTATTTTTGTCATTTCTCAAGAAGTTATTTCAGAAGAGGATGGAAGGACTAACTTAAATAGATTTAGTTATCATTGTGGGAGTTAACTTACCCAGTCCTAGTATTTGCATATGTACTGAAGATGTATTTTCTATGAGAATAAAATCATATATATTTGTGTAGATTTGATTAGCACTTTTCTTTCTTTTTTTATAACTAGATTTTTAAACCATTATTTTAAATGACTATTATTTGGGCCTGTATCCAGAATAATAAGAGTTGTCATTCCACAAGTGATTTATGGCAAGATACTTGTATTTAAAATCGTAGTTTAGTTTCAAATTAAGTTTAACGGTGAGAGAACTGATAGTGATATGCTCAGTGTTTTCTAGTGAGTTGTATAGTTTGTGAAAGGCTTTATAAGTCAAGACTCATTTTAATGAGATGGCTATATTGCATTTGTATCTTAGATGCAGATCAGGTGCATTTGAGGTACATCCTACGGTAGATAGCACAATTCAGTTCTTAAATTGGAATATGTTTTGTTGGAGAATAACATTGCAAACCAAGGCAAGAGTTGCTTTGGATTATAGTAGGATAGAAATGGAATAAATAAATTAAAAATAAGTACTGTGTTTCTTTTTTTAAAAAAACTCAGCTTAAAAGGATTGTTTTTGTTTATTAATTTATGACTTAAATTGTATATTCCAGGATTAAAAGATGAAAGCCAAAGGAATCTAGACAAAAGCTATTTTATATATTAATCACCAACAATGAATCCAAATACTCCTTTCAGTGGACAGCCTTCAGGAGTTTTTCAAGCATCACCTGGTGTGTCAACTGGAATGTTTTCAAGTCAGCCACCATTCCAGTTCAATCAGCTCTCTCTCTTTGGATTGAACAGTGGAGGAGTAAAGAATCCAGGATTTACTGACTTTACTGTTACTTCAGGACTGCATAATTCTCCAGGGCAAGGCTTGGGATTTGGGCAACTTCCAGGGTTTACACAATCTCTTGGACAAACAACAACATTTGTGACTTCTGCACCAATGACTGCTTCTGTTCCCAGCAAATCTGGATTTAGTTTCAGACCACCCACAAATCTTGGCAATTCTCAGAGTACTTCTGCTTTTGGAACTGTGCTTGGCGAAGCTTCAGGTGGTGGTTTCGTGAGATCAGATTTCAGTTTCAAAAGTCCTGAAAATGCAGTGTTCAAACCTATCTTTGGGACTAATTCAGAACAAGAGAAAATACCAACTTCCGCTGTTTCTTCTTCTTTTACATTTTCTTTTCCAAGTGGCGCAGGACCTGGAAAATTAACCCCTTTTGTCATTTCTCAAGAAAGCAGCAATTCAAGTAATACTGGTTTCAGTTTTTCCAAACCAATCAGTAGTAGCAGTACTTCAGTTTCTTTCAGTACTTCTTTACCAAGTAAGACTCTAGCAGATGATAAAAAGAGACCTATGGCTCTCTTTACAAGTCCTGGTAGTAGTTTTTCTTCTTTTTCAAACTCATCTTTGCCTTTGAGAGATACTTTCCAAATTAACAAAACTAACAAGATGGAACATGAAGATTTGTTCATCCCAAGTGAGCCACTTCCCACTCTTGGGAAAGGAATGAAAAGGAAAGAAGAACAAGAGCATTCCCCAAGGCATCATGATTATGACACTGATGAACTAGAACCTCCATCGAGGAATGATCATGCTTCTAATAAGCGTCCTGTTAGACTGAATCGTCCACCTACACAAGGTCTATTTGGTAGAGTATTACAAGATGTTCTGAAAAGCAACAAAAAGGAATCCAAAATTGAGCGTGCTCCCATTGAATCTGGAGAAATGGTAGCAACAAGTGTGGCAGGGGGAAGTCAGTCTGGCTTTACAATGGCTAAACCAATATCGACACTAAGAAAAGAAGAAAAGGGAAAATTGAAACATGGTAGGTAGCAGAGCTTAACAAGAATTTATCAAAAAAGTGGAAATGGTTGCAATTAATTACATTGTAAGTAGTGGTATGCTTATAAGTAGAGCATTTTGTATTTTACTTGATAGATAGATGTGACTTTGATCACTATTCAATTACTATTCAATTACTTCCAGATTCTGCTGCTTAATCACTATTCAATTACTTCCAGATTCTGCTGCCTCAAACCCTTTGCGTCGAAATCGGAGCACTGGGAGCATAGAAAGCCTTGGATGCTCACCAAGTGAACTGACAGCCATCCAGTGTAAAAATATTCCTGATCATCTAAATGACAGAAATGTTCTTCACAAACACTTTGAGAAGTTTATTAAAATCCAACAAATCCGTACCAACCGTAACAAAAAGTTAGCCATTATACGCTGTTTTGATCATGTGAGTTTTAAAATACCAGAAAATTAATAGCTATAGAGTGTATATTAGACTAACTACTGGGAAATTTACTCCATATGCTTCTAAATATGCTATGATATTTTGCAATTTAATGTTGGCTATACTATTTAAGCTGCAATTAAACACAAATTTCTTTAAAATTATTGGGATATCAGTGGCCATTCTGAGCTGCAATTTATAATACATGTATTATGGAAATGGTGACTATAAAATAATTATTTTACTTAGCCTTCTAAAAACATTTTTTTTTTCAAATAGTTAACTCTGTGACTTTCTAATCGATGATACCAAGTCTGCATGTTGACATTTTCTTAATAGTAGAAATTGCATCCTTTTAAATGGAAAATTCCTGGAAAAAGTAAATTATTGTAGAAAATTGAGACAGAAAAACCATTGGCATATCAAACAGACATTTGCCCTCTTGAGGGACCTAAATTTTCTCATTTAGTGAATGAGAGAGAGTGGATTTGATACAAGATTTAGGCTGTACATGTGCTAATTAGATGCTATAATAATTGTTACTACAGATACAACTTTTTTCATTGTACTCCAGACATTCATATACTTAATAAATATGGGACAGATAGGCAGATATAATTTTCAACACTATGTGAATTCTGGGGGAGAATGAAGAAAAATTTCTAAAGAAGATGACTTTTCCCAATGGCTTCTGATGGCAGAAGATATATGAAATCTTCTAGTAAAGGGTATCCCCTCTCAGTTCTTACACTTTGACAAACAAATATCAGTGGATCTTTTCTAAAATATTTTAATTATTTGCCATTATTGCACTTGTTTGTGTCTAGAGTGTGGTTTGTTTGTTTGTGTGTGTCTGTTTGTATAGGGGCGGAAGAGCGCAAGAGCATCTTACGATAAAGCAAAATGTTCCAGGATCTTATGAAGCCTGGTTATCTTTCACATTTCACTGAATGAGAAACTTGATGCACAATTTATTTATTTTTTTGCTCTGTCATTTTCCTCAGATCAGATTTCACTTAAAATTCAAGAAAATCATCTTTGTATTGTTTTAGATTGCTATAAGAGATTGCCAGGACTAGAAAATGTTCCACTGCAAGAAAGGGACTCCTGTATTAGATTTATTCCACATTATATATTCAGCCTCCAAATTATGGGAAAGAAAGTTCATATAATGTCAGATGAGAGTTATTCTCGGTTGCGGTTTTTCACTACTTTTCACTACTATATAAGTCTTTCTTATATAGTAAACACATGCTGTCATTAAATAATGTTATATAACATTTTGTAGGCCACACTGTTTCTAACTAACCTTTTCTCCCTCTAGGCATCTGCTGTTTTGGCTAGAAAGAAAGTAAAAGACTTACACAAAGATATAGTGACAAATTGGCATAAAAAGAAACCAAGTAAGCTACTTTGTTTTAAAGATCAGATATTAAAATATTGTAAATATTTTTTGTTTCATAGAGACTATTGGAAATGTTTGAACCTTTTATTAGAATCTGTGATGTAGTGAGACATGCATAAGCAGTGTTACCTCCTTAGCTTTCTCACATCATTTCTTCCTGTATGAAAAGCTTTCAATTCAGCCTTTGATTAATCATTACTTGTGTCGTTTGAAACTAAGAAGCAATGGTTAATTTTAACCAATGGTGGTTTATTAAAACGATTTATTTAAATTGGTTGTACTAGAAGTTGCAGCTTGTCAGAACTGAAGGTTAGTGTTTCTGAACTCTTCTTTTAGGCCAGGAGAAGGAATATTCAAGACACGGGATGGGTGGGGGTGGGGAATCTAGCATTACTCATTATGAAGGTGAGAAATGTCTGACAGATATATTATCTTTGTGCTATGCATTAAATTTGCACTCCAGAAAAATACTGGGGTTAAAAGAAGTGAGAAAGTAGGAGAGATTGAGAGGATAGTGGAAGGGATTATAGCAAAATGAGCATGTTTTAAAACATACAAATTAAAATAAGAGAACCAAAAAAAGAACACTGGTAGGTTTACTGGCCTCAGTCCTTAAGAGTGCAGAACTAGATAGAATATGGTAGAAGTCAAACCCATTTGCAATGTTGACTTTTTCTATATTCTCAAAACTATCTTATTTTTTACATAGGCAGGATGAACAATTATATAGCACAGCATTAAGAGATCAGAGAGCCTTTTTCTCTTTTAATTATGAGTCTCTTTGGGAAACAATGTTGTCTTAAAAAGAAGGATAAAGCTAGAGCAAGTAAATCAAGTACAAAATTCACCACTTAAACTAGAATTAATATTTAAAGCAATGGTTATCATTATGTACTGTTGCCTAACTTTCCTTAACAATGTCTGCATATGTTTACATTTTAAATCAATTCCAATATGTTTCATTTTTTAGATTATGTTTCATAATGTTTCCAAAATAAATTCAGTGTATCAGTAACACTGGACAACATTTTTTCCCCAAAAGTTTGGCATCCTGAAAAACTTTTGGTGATATGATAGAGTCCTTCAAATTAAACACAAATAAAATTTCAGAATAACAGTATATGTAGATATCTTAACAAATATGACATTAACTTTTAATGACTATAATGTATTTAATCACATAATGCAGTGGCCCCCAACCTTTTGGGCGCCAGGGACGATTCTGTGGAGAGAGGTTTTTCCGTGGACTGGAGGGGGTGTGGTTTTGCTTGCTGCCTGCATCCCGTGCATGGGGCATTCCTTGTTTGCGCAGCCCAGTTTCTGGCATGCCGTGGCCTGGTGCCAGTCCACGGACCAGAGGTTGGGGACCCCTGACATAATGTTTCCAACATACTAAATGAGTTCAACAGGGCTAAAAGTGCCTTGCTGCTGATTTTTGTTTGTACTTGGTATCTGATACATCTAGCTGCAGTGTCCAACAATAATTAGCCAGCATTAATGGATTCCAGTTGGCCTGGCACTGATTTTCCATTGTGTCAGTGTCCTGGTGAAATCTTTCAGCATGTTCATCACTGACTAGATTTTCGGGAAAGAAGTCCAAGTGTGAATGTAGAAAATGAATCTTCAGTGATATGTTGCACTTCATAGTTTTATATGCTATAAGAAGTTTGTTGACCAGCTGAATGTAGTTTGGTGCTCTATAGTTTATTAAAATATTTCTCAACGACATCCTTAAATACTTTTCAGGCAATTTTCTTTGACACCCCCCCCCAAACAGATCTTCAAACCACTTTGTCACAGATAATATATATTTGATCTGTGGGCCAACAGAATGCCTTTCTTAATCTTGGCATCAGTTATTCTTAAAACATGTCTCAGAAAGCAAAAACCTTCACTGTTCTTGTTTATTGCTTTCACAAAATTTTCCATCAGTCAGAGTTTTACGTGAAGTGGAGGCAAAAATATCTTTGTTGGGTCAACAAGTGGTTCATGTGTCATGTTTTTCTGTCCTGGAACCAAATTCTTTTCGAGTGGCCATTTCTTTTTAATGTAATGTGACTCTCTTGCAATACTGTACCATTTGCATATGTAACAATAGTATTTGGTATATCCGAACTGCTTTCCAAACAGCAGAGCCACTACTTTTGGATCTCCACAGATATTCCAGTTGTACTTGGTGTACTGAATGTGCTTCAACAATTCCATGTTTGTGTATATTTCTTTCATATATGAACATAACTCACAGATAATGAAGGGTATACATTACTATTGTGTAAAAACAGAAGATTTCTATGCAATGGTATGTAATAGGTTAAATTACAGGTTATTTTCATGACTAGCAGACAAAAATCTATACGATATACCCAAAAGTGTTCAGGAAGCAAAATTTTCATTGTCCAGTGAATCCACTGAAATGTGTCTGTACTAAAGAGAAAAAAAGGGAACATACCATCTTTTTTCATCTTAGTATGTCTGCTTTTATATATTTATTTCTGTTATTATGGGATAGATTTTGTGTTATATTTAAACATATTGAATTGCTGTACATTTATTAATGGTAGTGTTAAGTAATAAAATATGTTAATTTTTTTGTGTTCTCAATTTGGAAAGGTCCTAACAAGAAAGACTATTCACCTAAGGAGGAGAAGCTAGATGAAGGTGATGGGAGGCAAAGCAATGAACAACTGAGTCATCAGCCTTCTATACTTTCTAAATCCTTAATCCGCCCCACTGGAAGTGGGAATCTGTCAAACAAGAGGTATGCATTTCACAATAGTCTTTGTGAAATAAAATTACTAGACACTTTATATATTTAGTAAATTATGTTATAACTTAACATTTAGAAGGGTAGTTCTGTGGACTATCTGTATTATGCCTTTATATATTTGTCACATTCATTTTGAGCTTGCTGTAGGCTTGGTAGGGTTGAATAGAACTGCCACTGAGAGGGATTGTTTTATGATAAGATATTTGTGGTCAATTGAAAACTAGGAAGGTTAATGCCAAGCTAATTGTGAAAGAAATCAATTTTTGTTTATTTACATTACAATATATTCTCAAAAATTTGGATAATTATATTTAAGGAAATGTTTACAAATACAGCTTCTAAGGCAGTTGCCATTATAATTATTCAGTCAAATATACAGAGAAGATATTTCTTACTCTTTAATAATTTGCTGTCTTAATGATGAAGAAGACATAAATTGGTTAATCACTTCTAAAATAGATATATAATTAATTTGAACAGAAGAAATTGTCCTATGCTAAGTAAGATTGTCATCCTATTTCACTAAGCATGATATTTTCCCAGTTTGAGAATCTCCATATTATTTGGATAGTATATTTCTGTGAACTGTCCCTCATTTATAATACAGCTTTACCCCCTTCCCTTTAGAATTGGAGATATAGCAGTTTTCCCCATTCCCCATGTGAGTAATTTTCTGTTAGTTGGTACCCAGTACACTCTCAGTTAATCCCTACGTCTAGATCAAAGCAAGCACATATATTACTCAGTGAAATATAGATGTTTGCTTATTCATGTATTAAATACCAGCTAACTAATAATTAACTGGCAAAATGGGATAAAAGGCAAACAGAAGCAATGAAAGAAAGAAGCATGAATTATGAGCAAGAATGTACATTATATATTTCCAATAGAAGAGAATATATGTACCTCTCTGAGCTTGGTTAATTGCTTGCAGACATTTCATTATCCAACTAAATATCTATATAACATTCAAAAGACACAATATAAAAGCTAAGAAGAGAACAAAAAGAATAGGACCTACTGTATTTTCTCCAGGGACAACATCCATAAGCAGGAATTTACACCAGGCAAAAAAACAAAAACAATATCCTAATCAAGGAACTACTAAAGAGAAAACCATGCCCTCGCCAACACTGGCAGGGCAATTTACTGTATATAAACGAGTAAATCCCACACTTAACTTGCACTGGTGATCTTACCTAATTGCGTAATGAAACATCTGGAAACAAACAATATCAAGGATTTCACAGTTCAGTTCTGAGCTATGGTACATATATTCTCTTCTATAGAAAATATATAGATAATGTAAATTCTTGCCCATGTTTCTTTCTATAACTATCAAAAGAACACAGGGCTTTCCAAAGCCACTGGAAATAATGCTATGGCTAATATTGCTGTAATTGCTTATTTGCTGATTATTATCTATTTGTTGGCTAAGCACTGTAATAAATAATTAAATTTGCTATGGGTTATTAGCATGGGCTGTTCCAAAGGAAGTGGCCTTAATCCTTTCGTGTACATAATAGCACCAGAAGTGAGATGGATACTAGTGAATCCCTTCACTATTCTGTATTATTAAATAAGCATTTGGTGGATGGGGATGATGTATTGAATCTGAAACCTGCTAGGTGTTCTACATTAACTCTCATGATCTCACAAGCAGCATGCTAAATGCTAACTGGAAATTATGAAAGCTGAAATCCTACAGGTATGTTGGGGAAAATGGAAGATGGAAATTGACCAGTCATAGGCAACCTGATATTCTTCAGACATTTTGAATGATAACTCCCACAGTATTTTATAGATGAATTTGACATTACAGGTAGTCCTCGACTTACAACAGTTCGCTTAGTGACATTCAAAGTTACAACGGCACTGAAAAAAGTGACTTATGACCATTTTTCACACTTACAACTGTTGCGGTATCCCCATGGTCACATGATCAAAATCCAGATCCTTGGCACCTGACTCATTTATGACGGTTGCAGTGTCCTGGGGTCACGCGATCACCTTTTGCAACCTTCTGATAAGGAAAGTCAATGGAGAAGCCAGATTCAGTTAACAACTGTGTTACTATCTTAACAACTGAAGTGATTCACTTAAGAGAAGTTGTAAAATGGGGCAAAACTCACTTAACAAATGTCTCACTTAACAACAGAAATTTGGGGCTCAATTGTGGTTGTAAGTTGAGGACTATCTGTACATTCATTTTTAGACTTTTTAGTCCTGAGGAATGGTAATATCTTTTCATGAGTAACATGTTTTTGTGAAGTAACTAGCATGATTTAGTTATATTATTCCAGACCATGGTTAATTCACATCATTACAAGCAGACAGCCATATCCAAGGAATACAAAAGAAACAAAGCTGTTCCTTCACCAGGTGATCCATATACTCTACACACACACGCACGCACGCGCGCGCACACACACACACACACTGTATTGTTGCCATAAAAAAGGTGATGTGTTCTTGGGCACTAGGTAAAGAAATATTACTTTCTTTATGTCTTGTTTCTTATAGTTCTCCAGCTAAGAAATCTGGCCTTAAAAAGTCTTTGCAATTTGAGCCATATGCCTTTGATTGTGGATCTGAAGGTCAGGGCTCAGAGAATGCAGAAGTGTCAGCCTCTTCCTTCAACAGTCTTATAGGAATGGTGGCAGAAACCTCTGAGGATAAGTACCGACTTTTAGACCAGAGAGATAAAATTATGCGTCAAGGTAAGAGTTGTTGAAGTGCTGTGATAATGATACTTGAAATATAAATTGGGTGAGAGGATTTGTGAAGTCATGAAGCCATATAATTATTGTAACACAGCAATGAGGATATTATTATTGATATACAATACTATAGTATTCAGGAATGTAGAATTGTAATACTTCCTGTATTTTCCCCATAGTATTTTATTTTATTTTATATTTAATTCTGACAATTTCTAGTTGGACTTGTGGTAGTGTACAATAAACAAAAATCAGATCAGGTTAGCTTTATTTCAGTCTTTTTGTTGTTGTTCAGTCATATGCAATTTCCAGATATTACCTGTACAAGGTCTGCAGTTTTCTTGGCAGGTTTTTCAAAAGTGGTTTGCCTGCTTCCTAGGGCTGGAAGAAGGTGACTGGCTCAAGATCACTCTGCTGATTATATGCCTAAGGGGGACTACAACTCATGGTTCTGTACTGCATGTTGTGAAATGCAAAAATTTACTCAGATAATAATAAACCAAAATAAATATATAATAAATAAATAATACAGAAATAATAACCTTTAAAGCTTCAAATCATATCTTAAGTTACTGTAGCAAAAAAATAACTGTGTTGATGACAGGGTTAAATAAATAAATGATCTTCCAAACAGCTCTGTTTTTAAGTCTTTTCTAAAAGTCAGTGATGGAATCATCTTGATTTCTAATAGGAGGATATCCATAATGTAAGTCCCAATGATGAAAAGCAGGAGTTTCTTGCTTTCCTGTGGATCTCATAGTGAGAAAGAACCTTAAGCATCTATTTCTACAACATGCTCACTGAATGGGCAGAATCTATGGTACTTAAAAAAGGTGGTTTACTAGATACCTGAGTGTCAAACTGTGTAGTGTTTTAAAGATCAAAACCAGCACTTTGAAGTGGACCTGGAAACCTACTGGTAACCAGTATAAAGCCTGATGCACCAGTATTTTGTGTGAATAGTAGTCTTCATCCATCAGTAAACAGGCTGCTGCATTGTGGAGATGCAGCTTTTGAATAGCTTTCAGTGGTCCAGTCAATAGTCAGGATAGTGGAATAGAGTGCAAGATACCCACATTCACTAAGTCTTCCTAGGTTTGAGCATGACTGTTCTTCTGCATCCTGATTACCACTTGAACAAGACAGTATCCCCTGGACAGCCAAAGGTCAATATATAGCAATAGCAATAGCACTTAGACTTATATACCGCTTTACAGTGCTTTATAGCCCTCTCTAAGCGGTTCACAGAGTCAGCATATTGCCCCCAACAATCTGGGTCCTCATTTTACCCACCTCAGAAGGATGGAAGGCTGAGTCAACCTTGAGCCGGTGTGATTTGAACCGCTGAACTGCTGAACAGTCAGCTGAAGTAGCCTGCAGTACTGCACTCTAACCACTAATTATAAATATATACATTTATAATTCCTAGGGGGAAAATCAATAATGCACATATAATGTAGTTTTTAAAAAATTAGGGTTGCGAGGGTTCATTAGTGCCAGATAGATAGAACTGTTGGTAGCTTCCTTATCTTCATAAAAAGCTATTGTGGGACATCAATGGTAATTGCAATACAATTTTCCTATAGATGGACAGAATAAAGCTAGAATAATAAAAAAAAGTTGCTGAAATTTAAAAATTTACATTTTACTAATAGTACATCTTACGGATATGTTATCAATTCATTTTATGAAGCATTTTTAAACATGGTCATTTTTCCATGAAAATGTAGCAAGTTTATTTTTGGAAAACGTTTATATTTATATCACTTTGTATATATAAGGCAGAGGAGGTGGCACCATGCACCACAGGTAGTCCTTGACTTACAAGAGCTTGAGGGTGGAGGTTTGTTCTCGGAGCTTGTGGGTTGGTTTCCAAACATTTCATTACCAGGCTAGGTAACATCTTCAGCGGAGTTTAGGGGATGTCAGTGTCAGTGTTCTTCTGCTTATAAGGGTTTCAGGTGTGGGTGTGTCAAGTGAGGGTCTTGTTTTACAACAGCTTGTTTTTATAACCATTCAAAATTATGACGGCCTTGAAATTGGGTGCTTTATGCCTTTTAAAGCACTTTTGGTCATTATAAAATATTGCACCCCTCCCGTGGGTATGTGCACTTTGGGTGCTTGGCAACAAGCTCACATTTATGACTGGTTGCAGTGTCCCATGATCACATGACCATGATTTATGATGTTTTTGGTTTTCTGCAGAAACCACCCATTTGGAAGAATGGTTTTGCTCAACAACCTTACAGTTCACTTAACAACTACATGATTTGCTTAACAACCATTATCATTTGCTTAATGACCACCATGAAAAATGTTTGAAAAATGGGTCTGGTCACGTGGTTGCCTCGATATATGACCACAATGACTTATGACTGGATTTCTGGTCCCGATTGTAGTTGTAAGTCAAGAAGTACTTGTACCTGGGCATAATCCTATTGTTTTCATCATTGTAAATATTGATCCTCTCTTTGCATGTGTATTTCTATTTAGCTCGAGTAAAACAAATGCATCTTGGCAAAGCTAAAACCTTTGTTGGCACATGCCCAGATATGTGTCCAGAAAAAGAGCGTTACATGAGAGAAACAAGGAACCAACTTAGTTTTTTTGAAGTGATACCAGGAACTGACAAGGTAAAAATAATTGAATACTTTCCATGCAGAAATTCTCCTACTTCAGATTTATTATTTGTGTTTGCACACAGCGATGTCTTATATCCAAAATCTTAAGTATATCTTTGATTTAGAGCTTTTTTTTATGTGCTGAGGATTATTGATACATTTTAAAGATGCTTCATTCATTTTCAATTCCTTTGCCTATTATTTAATTTTGCACATGGTAAAAAGCTCTCTCTTTTCTTACACAAATATAAAAAAGTAGATTAATGTAGCACCAACAAAACTATAATGAAGATTTTCTTTTCCGGATCTGAATCTTATTTTGCTGCTTTTTACTTAAGACAGTTTAGATGATTAGGAAATCAAATAACATTTATTGGATTCAAATTAAATGTAGGAGTATGCTTTCATTCTGTGAGTTCCATTCTTTTCCACTTTTAAAAGGTATTTCTTGTTACAGATCTGTATTTACAAAATATGTGAGAAATTTGAAAAAAGTGAATACATTTTAGTTCTTGATTCTTTTTTTCTTCTTCAGTTCTTGTTTAACGGATTTGAAAAAAGATCACAGGTATTCTGTTGAGGTGTTTTGTCAAAAGTATCAAATTCTTATCTGATTTTGTATAAGTTCAATCATATCTTATTAAGCTTTATTATATATCATTATTGGGACCATTTACAGTAGCTGAAGAATTGTATATATCCTCATCCAAAATCAAAACCATATTTAATATTAAACACAAGATCCTCTCTTGAAAATCTTTTAAAAACATGGGAAACGATTCCAGAATCTGAACATGGTGTGCCTCTCTGGAGTTCTTTCTGACATAAAATTCTTCATTTCACTAATTATAAAATAATTTATAGTCTACACTATTTAAAAATTATATCATATCAATCAAAATCTAGCTTCTGTTGTAGAAGATGTAATCACATTCTTACATACTAGATTAAATACTTATAAATCATTTGATTTGGACCCTTAATCAGGACAGGAATCTATTACAGTATCCCTGACAGATAGATGACCTTGTTTGAAAATCTACAGCAACCTACTGCTATTCTAGTAAACTATTCTACTGTTTAACCATTCTTTACAATAATGAATTAATTTCCATAATGAAGATTGAACTGTAAACAGCACTGTAAAACTGGCAAATCTTTTCCTGTTCCTCTCTTACATTAAAACTGAAAAGTGAAGATCAGTCTGTTGTTATATAGGGTGCTGTCTAGCATTGAGAAGATCCAGCTTTGAGTCCATTCTGAACAATATAAACTCACTATATGACTTTGAACAAATCACTGTCTTTCAGCCCAACCTCTCTTATAGCTAGTCATTGCAAAGGAAAAATGAAAGATGTCCATTTAAGCTACTTTAGATTGCTGAAGAAAAGGTGGGATATAAACTTCAATCCAGAATTTTACTGAGGAAATGATTTTCTTTCTTTGAGGTTGACCATGCAGCAGCAATAAAAGAGTACAGTAGGTCTTCTGCAGACCAGGAAGAACCTTTACCACATGAACTGAGGCCTTCGGAAGTATTAAGCATGACCATGGACTATTTAGTAACTCATATCATGGACAAAGGAGAAGGGAACTTCAGGGAGTGGTATGATTTTGTCTGGAACAGAACCCGAGGGATAAGAAAGGTAACCATTAAAAAAAAACATTATATTAAATAGAAGGGTAAGGCTGAAGGAAATAAAAAGTGAGGGCAAGGAAGAGGGACACTTTGTGGAGATAGCAAGATAATACTTACCTGTTCCCTCAAACACCACACATTCTTGGCCTTAGTTCTCAAACTTACTTACTTACTTACTTACTTACCTACCCACCTACCTACCCACCTACCTACCTACCTACCTACTTGTTTATAAAATTTATAGGCCACCTCAAGGTAATTCTGGGCTGCTTCAGTCATAAACATATGGAAGGTATTGAGATTCGGTCTTTCTCTGTCTCTTTTGCTGTCTTTGAAAATTAATTATATTTATGCTGCTTGATTTCTTGCCTGCCTGGTTTTTTTTTTTTTTTTACACTTCCACTTCCTCTTGTACCTGAAAATATTGGTTACCGGTAATCTGCATCACCTTTTCATCTTCTGCTGTTCCACCAATGAAAAAAGTGATCTCTATTAACTGCATACTTCTTGGGTTGGGATCCGGAGGTTTTTGGAAGACTTTCAGTTGCATTATATAAAGCATTAACTGAGATTTATAGAAACATATAATTAAGAATAGCTACATAAAGTTTGTAAGTAGATTTTGATGAATTTTATCTTGTTGAATTTTATAGTTCTAACATTTTGCCATTTTATGTTTGGCTAGGATATAACCCAGCAACATCTGTGTTCTCCTCTGACTGTTTCCTTGATTGAAAAATGTACCCGTTTTCATATTCACTGCTCCCATCATTTGTGCGAAGAACCCATGTCATCATTTGATGCAAAGATTAACAACGAAAACATGACTAAATGTCTCCAGAGCCTGAAGGAGATGTATCAGGACCTTGCAAACAAGGGTATTTACTGCAAGGGTGAAGCAGAATTTAGGGGATACAATGTCCTCCTGAACCTCAACAAGGGGGATATTCTCAGGTGACTTTTTAAATGTTTACAACATTGATTTGACTTTTTTCACTACAAACATTTCATTGCATTGTTCATAAATTCAGAACGATAAGAATGAATCACTTTTAATGTAGAGAAGTGTAACTATATGATGGGGTGTTCAGTGTTGTTTGACTAGGATCTGCATTCCAAAAGATAGACAAGCCAGCATCAAAAAGTAGAACACTAATAGGTAAGAGCAAAAATGCAGTTTAAAATATTTATTATTTTAAATTGATCAAAATATCATTGGATAATATTAATTATTACAATTTCCTGGGAACAGGGGTGTGTTCCACTTACCTTCCCCACTGGTTCGCATTGCGATGTTTTGCGCGCGCTCCCTCCGCTCGCACACGCGCGCGTGTGTTCCTTCGGGCAATTTGGTTTCCGCACATGCTCAGTAGCTTCAATCAGCCCGAAACACAGCTGAGGAGCTGATCAGCTGTGCTTCGGGTGAAGGAATAAAGTTCAGTATAAACCCAGGGGCGGGCGGGAGGGCCCTTTTTCAAGCAGCAGAACAGGAAAAACCTTCCAAACAGTAAAAAAATCACTAAAAATTCCCAAAAAAAGATGGCGGCGCCCATGGACCGGCACCGACCAAACCGGATCCGTGACGTCACCAACGGGTTGCTAACCCTGCCTGGGAACATTTATAAGAGTTCTTGAAATATTCAAAGGATCTCTGGACATTTTTTGAACTTGTTGCAGATTTTCATAGTGCAAGATTAGAAGAGACCAAAGCTTTATCACCATCTAACACTGCCAAAGACAAAACCGTCCATCTATCATTAGTTCTTTTAAATGATCATCTAGCCCAGAACAGTTTTCACTTGCTAGTTGCTAATGACAAATTATATCCTGTTTTTGAAATCAACAGGCTAGCTCCTTTTGTTCAGCAGTATTAAATTGTCCAGATAGTAGGCTTCTTCTCAGTAGATAGACATCAATAATTATTTGTCCCCAAGAGTCTATTTCTCTTTTGTAATAAAGAGAATTACTTAAAAGTAATGTTGAATAAGTCATACATTTCATAAATTTACTGACAAGATCTTTTGCAAAAGTATGCTCTTCAAACCAGAATAAATCAGTTGTAAGTTAGCTAGTTCAAAAGCAAAGAATTGAGGCACCTTAAAGGTTAACAGATTTATTATGACATGTACTTCATCAGCAACAACTTCCTTCATCAGACCCATGGAAAAGTTGACTATTGTCATAATATTGATTTAAAAGATGATAAGTTGACAAAGTTGACAAGATATTGTTTTCATTCTTTTATATTGACTTCATTACTGCGTCTTCTGATTGTTCAATCAAATCCTTATATCTATCCATATCTGTTTTTATTTGCAGGCCAGGGAAAAGTCTATCATGAAAT
Organism: Thermophis baileyi; assembly: GCA_003457575.1. Lineage (NCBI taxonomy): Eukaryota > Metazoa > Chordata > Lepidosauria > Squamata > Dipsadidae > Thermophis > Thermophis baileyi. The sequence continues at coordinate 3,116,480 of QLTV01001119.1, forward strand.
TGATTCTGGTCTAAAGACTACTTTAATAATAATCATTGTAAATTTGTTCACATGTTTTACTTAGCTTAGTGTGATGTCTTTTGGCTTACTATGGTGTGAGTTGGTGTTATGTGAGGATCAGATCACTGATTCACAGCACCTTGAATTAAAAATAATTAGTCCAGCCATTGCTTTTGCTTAGCATATTAACATAGCTATCCATCTGTCATTAATAATGCATATATTTTAAAACATTTCAAATATTTTGTGGCAGTTTTAAATTTAAATGCGTAATTCTCTATGAATTTCAAGCTCAAGTATCCCAATGTTTTTGCAACTTCTTTTAATGCACCTGTTCCATGCTTCCATTGTGAATAAAAAAGCAAGTGAGTTTGTTTCCATCTTTATCTCAACAGAGAAGTGCAGCAGTTTCGTCCATCTGTCCGAAACTCCCCTGAAGTTAGATTTGCAGTTCAAGCTTTTGCTGCATTAAACAGCAATAATTTTGTCAAGTTTTTCAAACTTGTTCAGACAGCATCTTACCTGAATGCATGCTTACTTCATTGCTATTTCAATCAGGTAAGAAATAACAGCCATTTTAATCTTTATAATATTACACAGTACATAGGTTTTTTTATATTATATTACATTACATTGCATAACAGACAACTTCTGTATTCTTATAACAGACTATTTAAATTTCCTATGCATCCTGATGGATCAATGTGCCTTTTGCAAAACAGATAAAATCCTGAAAATCCTGATAATAGTAATGATTTCCCACTTAGTTTTTTAAGCAGGTGGATTTTATTACAGACCTAAGCAAGGCAGTAGACGAAGTATTTTCATTGGTGGACAATGATTGACTTTGTTTTTAAAAGTAGTCTTCTCCACTGATTCCATTCCACGGTTGGTGTTTTCCAAGGACATGGTTAGTATAACTGTAGACATGGTTTTATGAGTTAAGACTGAGCTATTCTTTAAAATATCACATCAAGAAACCTACAAGCATATAACAAGCAGTGAAGACATGAATACTTTTCAATGTATTGTCAAGCTTCCAGTATTCATAGCATTGCAGAGATACTTTAGAACCAGTAATATAGACTTCTTTATTTTTTGCATAAACTAAAGGAAATCTTTATTGTTAAAGATGATCTTCTTAATATTTGTACAGCTTTAATTTTTTCTCAAAAGGTCTATGCTGTGTGACCTATGGCCAATACAACTTCCAAACCCATTGTAGCTGTGCATGAAACATTCAACTCCCCCCCCCCAATTGATATTTGACAGAGACCATAACATACTTTTAATATTAGGATTATGTAATAGAATGTTGTAAAGTAGTGAAGATATTAATATCTCTTAAAATTTTTCAGATTCGTAAAGATGCTCTAAAGTGTCTCAATTTTGCTTATACTGTGAACTATCAGAGATCCACTATCTTTCCACTGGAGAATATAGTTCGCATGTTGCTGTTTAGAAACCTTGAAGAAGCAACTGATTTTATAAGTTATTATGGCTTGGGGGTGTCTGATGGGTAAGTGGTTGTTTTGGCTAACAGGATGGGGAGTTTAAATGAGGTGATCACATGGGTTAATATCTGTCACAATTTCAACAGTAATGGGCAGGCTCCATTACGGTTATGAATCGAGGATTTCCAAAGACCAATTCAAATTATCGATTTAGTTTTATGCATTATATAGTATCTGACTCAGAAACTTGTTCTAGTTTAATTTTAATATTGGATTGACATGTTCCCCTTGTATAATAAAATATTAGTGTCCTCTTTTCTGTTATCATTTTAACATCTGCCTGAATAGACCATGATTGAAGATCCCAGATATTGAAACTGTTTGAACTGGTCTTTGACAGATGATTGGACAATACAATAGTAAAAATGTTGTGATAAACCTGACATATGACAGAATCTGCAGATTTATTTATTTATTTGATTTATATAACCTACAATCAAGTGCCAAGTCCACTAGGCCCTAGGTTTTTATTAGAAAGCACTTGCCACAGATGTTTTTTTAACTGATCTAAAATAACTCTACAAAGCCAAAAAGCTGGTTTTTTTATTGTTCATATACATAATTTCTACAAATATAATGTACTTAATATATTATATTTGGACAGTGCAACCGTTTGTGTCAGTGCTTTTGTGTTTTTAAGTGGGATTCATATTAATTCATTGCCCCAAATGTCACATCAAAGGAGAGATAAATTAAGACACTATTATGATTTATTGTAGATGTGTTTTGAAAAAATTCCTTGTGAAATAGTTCATTATAATCTTGAAATCACCTAATAATATGTTCTATACTTCCTCTACACAGTTCTGTGGAGTTAAATCGGTCTGCCTTTTTGGAGCCAGAAAGCTTGCCCAAGCCAAAGAAATCACTGTTTGTTGGGCAGAAGCTCACTCTGCTTATTGGAGAAATTGTCAGTGGGGGGCCTCTACAGCACATGACTCCTCATGTACCTTTGTGCAGTTTTAATGCTCAGAACAAGTACACAGGAGAGAATTCAGTAGTGGATTCAGCCAGCATTCTTCAGAAAGTCAGTGTTGATATAATAGGTAAGAAGCTACAGTCACAAAATGACAATAGGAAATATGATTGTTTCCTAGAACCTATTATAAAAAATATGCTGGCTGTCATAGTTTGCATTTACTATAGATATTTCATCACTCTGAAACTTTAATATTAAATACAACAAAGTCTTGTTAGAGTGATTATTTTTAATGTTTTTGCAGTTCATCTGATTGAAATGATGTATTCTTTATTTGTAGAAAGCAAGCTAATGTAGAAAGGGGTCCCAAGCTCTTGCATGGTATTTTTTTCGTCAAGGTTGTAATAATTTGTATGGAATTGCTGCTAACTCATCTTAAGGAAGGTCCAATGTTTTTCTTAGTTCAATGCTTTGACTTGATCCTATCCTTTGATAGAATGCAGGTTTAGAAGTATAACTAATTATATAATTAACACATTTTTAATGTTAAAAGTGTTTCACATACTAATAAACTCTCAGTGATAAATTATTATCATTATGTACTATAGAACCAGGAGACAGGTAGAATGTTTAAGGTCATCTAAAAGTATTCTTAGCAGAAGAAAATTTCAGATAGAAATCTTTGATCAATGATTTAAGTTATGAATTATTAACAAGATGAGAAAAAGAGAATTATGGACAGTGATACACTTTCTAATCTCTTGCGGCCTTAGATCTAATATTTGCCTTTTTGAAATAATACTGTTTTTGGAGAAGAAGATGCTAGTATCTGAATTACTTGCAGGTGATTTTAAAAGAGAATGCACTCCTTTAAATAACAATAAACAGAACAGTCTTATGTGTTCTGGAAGAAAGATTGTTTTCTACTGCATTAAATATGGGTTGTTTTTTTCTCCCAATGCTCCATAATGACTTTAATAAATTAGCATAATTTGTATGTACTAAATCTAATGAAAGTAACTAAAACTGCCAGTAAATACTAAAATATATTATCTCTGAATAGCGTGAGAAAAAATAAGTACACCCCATGAAAAGTTTTTTTCTTTTTTAGCATGTAGACATATCAATAATTTATCTTCATTCAAACAATGTATAAAGGTAATGTAATTGAACAAAACTATAAAAAATGACTTTTCAGTCATTTATGCAACTAAAAAATCAACAGATATGCCTGCATGGAAAAAGTAAGTACACCCCTGGCTTGAATATCTGGAATTATCTCCTTTGGCAGAAACAATCTTGATAAGCCATATCTTGTAACTTTACAGTATATCAGTCCTTTACACTGATTGGGAAGAATTTTTACATACTCCTACATGCAGAATTTTTGTGGTTTCACAGACCATTGCAAATCACCCTACAACATTTCAGTGGGATTTAGATTTGGCCATTGAATTGGCTATTCCAGAGTCCTCCATATTTTTTTTCAACTATTCCTTGGTGGATATGTTGGAATGTTGGGGGATCATTGTCATGTTGGTCTCACATTATCCTCAAGCACTCTCTGGTACAACAAAGAATTCATAGTGTGTTGCCCAAGCCCTGTTGCAGCACAGTAGACTGAAACAATAATATTTCTGCCACCATGGCATCAGGTAAAATTCTGTCTTTGGTTTTCGCCATTCTGTAGGCAAATGCTATATCTTTGCCCCATCTGTCCAGAGCATGTTGTTCTGGACGACCTGGCCTTTGCCTAGGTATTCATGAACTTGCTGGGGTGGCCTGGCCTAGACAAGTTGGCAGCTTTCTTCTCTTGTAGATGATTGTGTGGACAGTGGGATGATTGATACCCAATTGCTTGGCGATCTTTTTAATTCCCTTTCCAGAGTCATAGTCATCTGTAAACCTTTTTTGCGATTACCTCAGAGTGCTAAGGATGGTGATATCACTCACGTCAAAAACAGTGGCAAATCAAACTAAACATCCTCCCAGATCCTGTTTAACGATATTCTAAATATTTTCAGCTCTTCTGGTGCACTGGATTCTAATTATAGGTATTTGAGGTAGTAATAAATGGAGGAGGGGTACTTACTTTTTCCACATGCAAATTTGCATTTATGTTTATAGCAATTATATAATGGCTTACAGTGGACTACTAGAGATTAACAATTGCTTCACTCAATGACTGAGCTTCTGATCCTAATTGTGATTGTAAGTCAAGGACTGTCTATAAAAGGACATATTTGTTATGTAAGAGCCGAGGTGGCGCAGTGGTTAGAGTGCAGTACTGCAGGCTACTTCAGCTGACTGCTAGCTGCAGTTCGGCGGTTCAAATCTCACCGGCTCAAGTTTGACTCAGCCTTCCATCCTTCCGAGGTGGGTAAAATGAGGACCCAGATTGTTGGGGGCAATATGCTGACTCTGTGAACTGCTTAGAGAGGGCTGTAAAGCACTGTAAAGCGGTATATAAGTCTAAGTGCTATTGCTATTGCTATGTTATATCCCCTTTATCAATATTGCTGAAATGAAGATCAAATATCTGTATTTTGAAATAATTTGAAATTGTCAAAAAATTCAGTGGGGTATAGTCACTTTAACATATGACTGTTCTTTGATTTAGATAGTTAAACATAAATGCTTAATGTGAAAATAATTCATTCCAAATCTGAGTATTAATTCATCTGGCTGGGTATTCTCTGTTATAATAGACAGTGTCTCTTTGACAAGCAGAAATATTTTACAGTTCAGGTTTCTGAGGTAATTCCCCTGAAACCTCTGAAAATAAACAGATTGAATTTGAACCTTTGCATTTAACCATACCTTTGCTCTTGTTTTCAGAAATCATCCTGGAAAAGTCTGCCCTGGCTTGAAAAAAATGTTTTTAAAAGTTATGAAAATATTGTTTCTCTTGCTTAATAGCTTGATATTGTACTGCCTGTTTTTCCCATAGAATCAAGAATGGGAGAGGAAAATGTAAAAATGGAAGCACTTCAATCTCAATCTTCATTTTTACTTCGACCATTCCCATCTTCATTGGTGCCTTCCTCTTCAGAGTCCATCTTCCAGCCCATCTCACAACCATTGTCTCCCACACCAAAGCATCAGCCTGAATATAGTGATATGGTGAGAAGCATCTGACATTTCTTAAATTATCACACCTTTTTTAAAAAAAATAATTTTATTTCTCTATTTTTGTTTTAACATAACAATTCTCGATATAAGAGACATAGTTAGAAAAACTTGAAGGTAGACTGCAGTGTAAAAATAATACTAGTGATTGAGAAAATGATCTTTTTGTCCTCAAAACGGAGCATACAGTCCCTCAGAATATGCAGCTTCTCCTGGCACTTGTACTTTCTTCCTCCTACAGAACTTTGCCATTAGCCCTTCGTGTTCCTATTCTTCCCAGTGAATAAGTGTGAGGAAAGCTTCTGCATTCAGCTGAAAGGTTTTATATTACTTGATCCTTGCCTTAGGGGTCTGGGTTTGATAGGGATAACAAATGGAAGGGTAATTCCAGCTGTTTGTTTACTTGTATCCTATCTTCATTTTTTTTATTTTTTATTTTGCAAATAAGGCAGCAAACATCCAATACACCTTCCTCCTGTTTTCACCAGAACAACAAGCCTGTGATTGGGCTGAGAGACAGTGACTGGCCCAAAGTCACTCAGCTAGTTTTCATGGCTAAGGTTTCTAGCTTGGTGCCTTAACCACTAGATCAAGCTGGCTCTCAAACCAGGAGAAGTTTTCTCTGCAGAATACTTGGAAGGCAAAACAGTCTCCCTGCCCTTGAAAAATGGGTTTCAAAAGCAGAGCCCTGAATTCTGTTTTAACCCTCTTTTCAATTTTTTCCACTTCCCCTTTCTTTAATTCAGAAAGTTTCACTACAGTTTTTCTTATAGAAATTGGCAAAGTTTCTAGGCTTTTACACCACCCTGATAAGAATGCTGATATTTAGAGACTGAGTAGTGGTATTGTGTTGTAATATTGCCTTAAATTCTCTATTTCATCAAATGTTTGCGTTTTAATATTGTGCTACCATGTACTGTACTATTTTATTTGTCTTGGTTTTACAAATATGTGCTAAAACAGTGTTGAAGACTAATTCTTACTCTTTGTTTCTTAATGTCAGGACATTTTAGAAATAGCTAAAGACCTTATGTATGAGGTACTAGAAGAAGAATGCAAAGAAATCAGCAGTGCAGGAGCAGACTATGTACAAACAGCAATATGGTATGTATAGATATTGTTTTTAATGATATTTTCGAAACAGGTATTGCTGTTTGCTCATTTGTCATTGTACACATATCCTGAATACTATAATAAGTTAGTGCAACTTTCTCTAATGTGGACATGCTCCAAACGTGTGCATTATAACTTCCCAAATTATGTAGTTAGCATGGCTTTTACTAAGAATTCTAGCAGATGAACATGCTCAGGTTGGGGAAGATTCGGATAAGACATTGATCAAGGGTTGATACTGGATAACTTTTCTAATTTAGCTCTATATTTAGAGAAAACATGAGAAATGCCACTATTTTGGTCTGATGCTTTATCATTATCTTTATTTTTATTTAAAATTTAAACTATTATTTGAAGTATACGAATTTGAACATCCAGGAAAATTTAATTTTCAACTTTTATAAATAATTCATACCAGTACTGCATCAGTCTCTCCTTGATTAGAGAACCCCTGTCGTAAGGGAATTGGCATACTCAAGATTTCTCAGGCCAGTGAACACAGGCTTAGGCCCACCAAAGCAACGGTTTCTCATTCACACTGCTAGGGAAATAAGATTTACAGTGTGTATTATTTTAGAAGCAAATATCTCATAAAATTTGCAGCTTTTAAAAAGTTGTACTTGTTTTTTGCAAGATGAAAAGAAGTAAGTGAACAAGAAAAGAGGATAGATGGAAGCAAAGTGAATTTATGGATATTTGAATGGGATGAGGAGAGACCAGAGAAGCGTAGGAAGGCAGAGAAAACAGGGAAGGTTGGGAAGGTTGAAGGAATAGCAAATGCAGCAGTGAAACATTGGGGCGGAGCAGGAAGAGAAATCAGCATTGGGTAAAGCTGAGGGTTTTGGGATGGAGTGGCAGGTAAGGATGAGAGGGCGTTGCCATAGATTTGCACTGATGTTTCAGTGCTGGGGTATTTCTACTTATGTGAGCAATAGGACTAGGGGATTCTTCTGGTAAACCAACACTACCTAAAATACTTGGGTTGTTTATGCTCATCTTTTAATTAACTTTTATTTTGGAGATGAAACTTTGATTTTAATATTGATGTGTTAATACATGTAAACTGGCTGTGCAAGTGAATAAGAAACACCTGTCTTGAGCTGGTGAAGTTCTAGAAAATTTAGAAATGTGCAGCTGGTTCTTTCAATTAATTTTGAAAGAATGAATTTTATTTCTTCTATAGGGTCTCTGACGCTACTACAAATGAACTAGTTACAGAAGCGATGTCTGGAATTTTGAGGCATATTGCATCTGTTGTAATAAATGAAGAAAGGGAAAGATTTGAAGAAGAAAAGCGTCAGGCCGAAAAAGAGAAGTAACTTTTATTTAACATTTGTTCTGACACAGTTTAAAGTTTCAGTACTGCAGTACTGAAATTGCAGTACTATAATATATTGCAGTATTGTATTCTCTGAGCCAATCAGATGTGATGATAAAGAGAGAGATTCATTCAATTATACATGCAAAGATACATAACAGCGACTGTTGGGGGAACACCTATAGTTAGGTTTGCTTGAATCTGTCACAGTAACCATTCACTATGCACCTTGCTAGTTATTCATTTGGCTATTGTATACATATGTAGGTCAGTTAATATGTAGAACACCTTCATACTCTGGGGAATCTGGCTGCTAATGGGTAAGAGTAGATTGCATGCTCTAATGTTCCCTCTTATACATTGCTCCAATTGTGTGAGAATTATTTAAACACCACTACTGTATTTGTAGAGCAATAGATTGCACACAGATGGTTCTTGATCCAACTCCAGACAGACAGACAGACAGACAGACAGACAGACAGACAGACAGACAGACAGACAGACAGACAGACACAATACAACACAACACAACACAACACAACACAACACAACACAACATAACCAGAGGATGTAAGTTAAATAGAACATACTTAGTATTACTTGTATCTTAGTAATGTTTCTATCAGTTATACTTAATACTTTATTTTTAAGGCAGCTATTTTTTATTGAGAAACTTTGTTATTAAGGTAAGTACCTGAAGTTTTTTTAACACATAATGATTGGATTTCATTCCATCATCATCTTAGGCAAAAAAGGGAAAAAGAAGAGAGAATACAAATGTTAAGCAAGTCACTGGGTGCAGAACTGATGGAAGAAGTAATAAAGCAAGAAATACAAGAAATTTCAGTTAAGGAGCTAAAGTACGTGAGTTGCAGAACCATGTTCTTCGCTGATTGTTACGTCTTTATCATTATTAGTTTTATTATGCTTGTTCCATAAATAATTATTATGCATGTTTTCTTGCAATGGATTCTTTGTTATGAAAGATAAAATAAAAACACTCTTCTTAGGATAAATAACACTTATTTTTTGCTGTCTTTCTGCCACTTTATAATCTGTCATTCTTCTAACCGTGGATGTTTCTAGTACTCTGGCTCCAGTAATGAAATGTATATCTGTTTCCAAGCAGCTAGTTGCACTTTTATTTCTTTTCTCAGAATTGTGTATTGTTTTCTATACATCTTAGGCTATTTTTTTGTAAGTGAGCATCTAAGTAAATAAATTACTTAGGGCTTTCCCTGTTTTTAATAACATAATGATTTAGGCTTTTAAATAAAAGATAGTTATTACTATAACCACTTATAAGAAACTGAGCATTTTCCCAACCTTGATTTCAACAGCTTCCCCTTGCAAGTTGTTCAGAAGTAGGGAAGCATTGGGAACTGTGGAGGAGAAAGAGCTCTTTTCTGAGTTGTTTTCTTCTCACACAGCCACTGTTTATAAACCGGAATATTTTTCATGATGCAGGAATAATAAATAATTTCTTTTTATTTTACAAATGATAATTTAGTTCAACTTAGATGTCCATTTATTAATTCATTTTGTTCAGGCTTGTTTCTTCAATTTTGTAGAACTAGAGACATGATACTTTGTATGCAGTGATCAATAATTTCCATTTAAACTATACTGCAATTCTTATCAACAGTGTTATTTAATTTATATGACATAACATTTGCTTTTAAACAGTTCTTGAATTGTTCTTTGAAATGAAATATTCTAATCATCTGTTGTATGACAGAAAACCAGAAGTGCTACCATGTTTCCCCGAAAATAAGACAGGGTCTTATTTTCTTTTGACCCCCGAAATATGGCCTTTGTCTTATTATTGGGGGGGCTTATTATTTTGGGGGTGCAGTAGGCGGCGAGCGTGGGACTGGATGTCCCATTGCCGCCGCCTCCCCTCCCTGTTCTTGGCGCCGGCTGAGTGGCTGGCCCGCCACCACTGCCTCGTGCAGCAGAACTCTGCAAGGCTTGTTGTGCCGTTGCATGCACGAACTGCAGGACTGCCGCGAGCTTCATCATACCGGCACAGTTGGCGTCCTGCTGCTCGCGGCTGTGCCGGTGTGTCGAACCTCGTGGTAGTGCTGCCGTTCGTGCCGTTCATTTCTGGCAGGTGGGACGTGTTGGGCCGTGGGATGCGCGTTCTACCTGGGACTTGTACCTCCATCGCGTTCCTCGGCGTTGTGTCCAGGGAAGCCCATTTAAAAAGAAAACTTCTCGTGAGTTTGAGAAGTTTGATTGAACTCGCAAGAAGTTTTCTTTTTCAATGGGCTTCCCTGGACATAACGCCGAGGAACGCGACGGAGCTACAAGTGTCAGGTTGGACGCGCGTCTCGCGGTGGGACGCAATTTGGGGGTGCCAGTTGAGGCGGGGTGGGCTGCGAGACGGCGTCTTACCTGACACTTGCAGCTCCGTTGCGTTCCTTGGCATTGTGTCCACGTGCTTCCCTGGACACAACGGCGAGGAACGCGAGGGAGCTGCAAGTCTCAGGTATGGTAAGACGCGCATCTCGCTTCCCCCCCGCCCCGCCTGCCACCCCCAAATTGCATCCCTAAAGGGGGCGGGTGGCTAAGCGATGGGCAGGAAGCCCTCCCATGCCCGGCGGGGGTGGGGGAAGAAGAGACGGCAAGGGGAGACGTGTCGCTCCACGCCCCACCTGCCACCCCCCTCTATACCGGTAAAAGATGCCAGAAATGAGTCTTTGTGAGACTCAAAACAAATGAGAGAATGGGCAGAAAGGAAGGGAAAGAAAGAAAGGNTAAGAAATCAAAGAAAATGAGAGAAAGTAGAGAAAAGAAGGAAAAGAAAGAATGAAAGGGTGAGGAAGAGTGAGAAACAGAAAACAGAGGGAGAATGGGGAAAGGATAGAAAGAAAGAAAGGGAGAGGAAGAGAGAGACAGAAAACAGGGAGAGAAAGGAAAGAAAGAAAGAAAGAAAGAAAGGGAGAGGAAGAGAGAGAAACAGAAAACAGGGAGAATGGGGAAAGGAAAGAAAGAAGGAGTGGAAGAGAGAAACAGAAAACAGGGAGAATGGGGAAAGGAAAGAGAAATGGAGAGCAAGAGAGAGAAACAGAAAACAGAGGGAGAATGGGGAAAGGAAAGAAAGGGGGAGGAAGAGAGAAACAGAAAACGGAGAGAAAGGAAAGAAAGAAAGGGAGAGTGAGAGAGAGAAACAAAACAGAGGGAGAATGGGGAAAGGAAAGAAGGGGAGGAAGAGAAACAAAACGGAGAGAAAGGAAAGAAAGAAAAAGAAAGGGAGAGCAAGAGAGAGAAACAGAAAACAGGGAGAATGGGGAAAGGAAAGAAAGGGGGAGGAAGAGAGAGAAACCGAAAACGGAGAATGGGGAAAGGAAAGAAAGAAAGGGAGAGCAAGAGAGAGAAACAGAAAACAGAGGGAGAATGGGGAAAGGAAAGAAAGAAAGGGAGAGGAAGAGAGAGAGACAGAGAACAGAGAGAGAATGTGGGAAGGAGAGAAAGAAAGGGCAAAGG